>CM043116.1:20968044-21359397 GCA_023701765.1 Hylyphantes graminicola
AGTTAGGTGGCATGAAGTTTAGATGCAAATAAAAGTTACTGTGGTCATTTAATGAGTTTGATTTTTGATAAATGTCCCAATAGACCTAACTGAAGATGAACCTAGTATATTTCATAAATTGGACACTAAATTATAAAATGTTTTGGGTCATTGGAATCTTGTCCTGGCATAAATCGGAGACAGTTGTCAGTGAACCGTAGCCATTTTCTTTTTTTTTTTTCACACCCCTATCATTATTAGTACTGACGGCGATACTACCTTATTTCCTAAACCCCAAAAAAAATATGTAGTGCTTTTAATTTATACTAATTTTTAACTATATCACAATTTTTATTAAAATTGACAATACAAGGTTTATGAACAATTGAAAAATCTACATATCCAAAAAAAAGTATTAATAAAAAAAAAAATGGTCTCCTCGTTTGTCTTAAGTCCTGGTATCCATTTTAACCTCCTATAGGGATGATGTAGGACACATTATTTATGACCAATATCATTGCAGCAATTGGTTCTTAAATTAAAATAAGACATCTTAAAAAATGAAACTAGACATAGTTCCTACATTATGGGCGTAACATAAATTACCTAATAATATACACGCTGAATGAGTAATTACAGAAGAGTACCATTTATCCGAATCCCGGTATATCCGAAAATCGGTTAATCAAAAAATAATCCAAAGCCTTTCGTTAAAATAAGAAAGTATACCATCAGTGTTTGGGCATAGCAATTATCAATTGCAATAGTAAAAGTACTTGCAAATAGATTTTTAATGCACCTTGCAATTGATTTTTAATTGCACCTTCAAATGATTTTTTTACTTGCACCTTGCAATTGATTTTTTAAATTGCACTTAAATTAATTGCAATTTAATTTTCAATTGCACCTTGCAATCGATTTTTTTAATTGTGATTAAATTAATTGCAATTAAATTATTCAATTGCACTTGCAAACAAAGCTTAATTGCAATTAAATTAATGCAATTCATTATTTAATTAAAATATCAGTTTTAACTTTATCATCAAAAAAACGGAACGAGTTGGTTCGTTGTTTGATGCAGTTCGTTTTTTAAGTGGTTGTTTGGTTGGTGGATTGTTTGGTTGGTCAATTGATTGGTTGTTGTTGGTTTTGTTGGTTGGTTGATTGGTTGGTTGTGCTTTTGGTTGGTCTTTTTGTTGGTTGGTTGGTCGGTCTGTCGGTTCCGAAAGTCGACTTGGTCATTCGGTTGATTTTTGTCGGACTTGGACGTAGTAATGAGTTGGTCGGTCGGATTGTCGGCTTGGTCGGTCTTCCGGTCGTCGGTATGCAGTCGGAATTGTCGATCTGTCGGTCGGGATGTCTGGTTTGTCGAGAGGTTATCGGAACCGGAATGTTTGTCATGGTCGGTTGTCGGTGTCGTTCTTCTTGTAGGTCGGTCGGTTGGGATGTCGGTCGTCGGTGTGGTTGTCGATCATGTCTGTAGTCGAGATGTTCATTGCGGGAAGTCGTTTAATTGTCGAGCAGCCTGATTGTTTGAAAAGAAGTCGGATTGTCGGTTGAAAAGAGGCATTGGTCAATCGTCGGGTTTGTCCAGTCTTGTCGGTCGGTCGATTTGTCGACTTGGACATAAGTATGGGTGCGGTCGATGGGGTTTGCCGGCTTGTTGGTCATCAGGTCGTCAGATTGTTCGGCATTTTTCTGCAATGACAATTGATTGATTGTTACACTGAAAAATAAAATTATAGTCCAACAACCAGAAAACGGTATATTCAACCGTATTTTCTGCTCATATGGAACACCAAAAAATGTGGTTTATCTACCAGAAACTGTTGGTAATGACTTATGGTAAAATTACTAGAAAAGGTATGGTTCATTAACCATGATGTTTGGTAGCACATTTGGTTTTTATTAACTTTATGTAGTGGTTTTTATTACCATATAATGTGGCTTATTACCATACATTGTGGCTTTATTACCATATATTAATTGCTTATTACTGTATATAGTGTTTTCATTACCAGTATATATTGGTTTTTATTACTGTAATACAATAGGATATTGCGTTGCACAAAGTTAATATAACCAAATCAGATATGTAAACCACATTGTTTGGTAGGTACTTTGGTCTTTACACAAAGGTATCACTACCAAATAAGATTTCAATATTATTAAACAATGAAGTTATCATGGGGTAAGTCCATGAATTAGAGGAAAATAGTCTCCAGGACCAGTAACCCTTGGGAAACAGTCGCAAAGACGGCCCCACATGACTTTCGGACCCAACAGATTTAACAAGCACGTACTCCATATACTCCAGTCTCTTTAAGCGACCAGACTCGATCGCAATAACCCTTCCGATCCGGAGATAGATACTCTGACCCAAGGAACCCCGATTGTAACTATAAATCAAGTTAGTTTGCTTATAAGACTTCTTTCGAGTTGTCACAAACGACTGCTACACAGCACCGTAGTTTTGATGAGTGAGATTTACCATACGTAATTGGTATCAAAAATTTCAGCTAATACCGTGGTAATTTTGGTCAGGATCTTAGCCGCTCCAACATGGTTCGATCACCAAACAATATGTGAAAAGAGACCGATGCTTCTGGAAATTAATTTGGTATTTCAACCATGCTTCCGTATAAAAACAAAGCGCAAGGTAAACTTACTTTTTCATACTTGTAATCTTACCAAACGAACGCGTAACAGAGCTAAATATTAGATACCAGAAATTCTAGTACAGGGTTACCAAAATCGAATAGTAAGGTTCCTACTTGAAATGGTTTAAGTACTGGAAATTCTGGTTTTATTACTAGAAATACCATTACCAAACAATTATGGTTTTTTTGCAAGAATTATTTTTCAGTGTACTTGCCAGATATTATCCACGATTTAACAATTTATTAAATTGTTTAGTTGCAGTTTTTCGCAATACAATTGATCAATTGGTAATTGCAATTTTTTCGCAACTTACAATTGATTAATTGTTAATTGGCAGTTTACTGCAATTAACATTTAATTAATTGTTAATCAATAATATGATTTTTGCAATTACAATGCATGCCCCAACACAGATACCGTCCATATAAATAAACAAAAAATCAAAAATACGTGTTTTGACAAAGGTGTATTTATTTCTCAGAGTAATTCATTATTATTATTATTTTTTTTGCTTCTCAATTTTGTCCCGTCCCGTACTTTTCAGATAAGCGAGAACCTCCTACAGTACTTAGTTGCGCAGATGGCTTCTGCAGTCTTGGACACACATGAAAGATACACTGATCACAACTGGGTGCACCCGAACCTCTTAATTGGTGACATCTGATGGATGGACACTTATTAGGGTGTAACATAACCTTCTTCTGTAAATACAACCAAAATTCATCAAAATATAAATTCAAATCAAGACAGTTAAGTCCAAGACGCATCATCAACAATACCCCACACAAATCGGTCTTCTTATCACCGCTCGAAGGGGAGTAACTGTGACCTTCCCTGCACAAATACCCAATTCTTATCCCTGGTTCAGACGTTTCAGTATGGCCTTGCAAGCAAGAGGTTTGTGGATCAAAAACAAGGGTGAGTGTACACTGTACATCTACAATATATCAATGGAAAACTTATTCCAAAAACCACTTTAATGTTGTTGTTGTCGTGACCAGGATGGCAAGATGTTTGCAGTCGTTCACAAGGCTTGAGTACCCATGAGATGTGTATGGTCAGACTTCTAACTCGGAGATGGACCACCACCCTCAATTTAGGCATAACCACTTTAATGAAAAAAAATAATAAAAAATTTTGATGACAGCTTACTATAAGTTTAAAGACAAGTGACTCAAAACACTTCAGACAATGATTGAAACATTTCACAAACAACCTGCATTACGCGTATTCGAAAAAAAGCACTCTTCTAGCCCCAAACTTTATTTCAGGCCACCCCATATGTCCGAAGTCGTGTTCACGGCTGCCTTAAACGCTCCTTTAGACCCCTACAATTGTTTGGGCGGGAATCAACTAAATGACACCGTTTCTCCTCGCAAGTTGCTTGATAGATAGCCGTCCGCAGGGGGTCTCAAATCCAACTTCCACGGCCTTCAAAGAGTATTACCAGGGGCGAATATCCCCACCCTCCCGTTTAAAGACGCTGCCTGCGTCCCCCCGATATAACGGCTCGCTCCCTGTTTCGAATTGACAAAGGTGTAATACCCTCTTCCTGTCGATTTTATGTCAACCGGGTCTAGATATTTGCTTATTATGTTAAGACACAATGATCTTTCATGGTGGGGGGGGGGGGGGGCAAGTTCGCCCGAACACTGCGACCTCAGGTCTATTGTATTCAAACCCAGAAATATGACACAATCACAAGATACACACACAAGAAAGAGACGACCAAACACTTAGACAAATAACAACATTTATTGACGACACAAATTCCATGCCATAACCGGGACTCGAACCTGCCCACCAACTCCAAGGGCTAACACGTTAACCTTGGTCCAGCGGCCGGCTTTGCTTATTAGTTTGATTAGATTAAAATATTATTGTTTTGGGGGAAAATGCCCTTCTAAACTTCTTAATTTACGTATTTAATTTTCTGTATAGAGGGGGAATGATATTTTTGTAGAATGATTTACGTGGTTGCTAGCTGCCTAATAACAGTTTTATCAATCAAATTTTTAAAATTCCTACACATAAGGAGCACAGGGAAGAACAGCTTGATATTATTAGAGTTCTTCCGTAATTTGTCTGCTGGCGGACCGACCGGAAACCGTTTTTCTTTTGGTTCTTCATCTCGCAGTACAACCGTAAGAGACTCGTATCCACTGAACTCTTGCGGAATACAGAATTGCCGCGAAAGAAAAACGAAGCGAGTAACCGGTTTCTTTACACCAGTTTAGGCGATTTATCTCGCTAACATCCCAAAAGCGCAATTAAAGGAAAGCCTTCTACGAAATAAAGGCGGTTCTACCCCCGTACTCTTTCAATACTAATACATAAGTCCTTCTACTACTCCAAGATGTTCGGTCTTGGGCTTGGTTTTCATGTGTAATGCAATCGGGAAAAGCTCAAGTACAGATATGCCTCCATTGTTGAAATATTTTTCGGTAAATCTCATCTTTTTGAAGGAAAACAAAGATTTTTTTTTATATTATTCTTTAACCTTCTCGGCTATCAGTTATCCACGTGCCCAGAAGACCAAATGTATAACTTACTATCTCAATGAGCAACTAGGTACAACGGGCAATTCACATTCAATCGTCTTTGCAATTTCATCTGCAGTTGCTCCTTACACATTATATGTTTCAATAAATCTGCAAACCCTGATATTTATACTCTTAAGAGCCGAGCACAATCGTAACGCGTATATTCTTAATACAATCTAAACTTCTACTTTTCGTACAAATACTCTGCGCGCTAAACAAAGCAAGTTTTTGAAAGAAATGAAAAAAAAATTGTTTATAGTTACTTAGACACAACTTAAAAGTCGCAGTGCATGGCGATCTTGCCCCCCACCAAGAAAGTCCTAAGTCATATACTTAGACACACCTTAACTCTAACAATATAATTTTTTGTGCTATTAATCAACAAAAAATGCCGTAATCACTTATTTGAAGTTAACAGATTATTTAACATTGTTTTTAATGCAAAATGCCATAAAATTAACTATTAAAAGAACTTCTTTTAAAAAGATTTGAAAAAAAACATTAAGAACTATAATATCGCCTTGACCCTCGTTTCAAATTTCTTTTTCTATAGAAATAAATGACTGATACTTGTAATCAAATCAGAAAACTGATATTTGGATCTTCTTCTACGGACTCAGGTCAATTAAACTAATTAAGGAGGTTTTAAAAAATGTCGCCACATGGAATATGCCAGGTCGCAAGAAGTAAACAATTTTATGAGTGAAACCATGCAAAACAACACGTAGATCTTGTGTATCGTTTTACTTCTGAGGCGAATGCCTAGGACTATAAAGTAGTAATGCTTTTAAGATTGCGATTTTCTATAATTTTTTTATATTAGGATGTTTCAAGGGTTTACCTCATTTTATATCAATCTAGTATTAATGCAAAATTAGTAACAATGTCAGTGCAGCTGCTTTTTAACACTTGTTATTGTAATTTGTTAAGTATTAAATATCAAATACAAATGTTTTGGAAAACATTGAGATCATCAGGGTGATTATAAAAATATATAAGTGATACCTTCCTAGGAAACAAGCCGCCCCCGGTGGCTTAATCGCGTTAGCAAGCAGGCCTTTGGCACTGCTGGGGTCGGTTCGACTCCCGGTCCAGGCATGGATTTTGCGACCGTCCAACAAATGTTGTTATTTGTCCTATGTGTTTGTGTCCGAGTCCTATCTTTGTGTGTCTCTTGTGACTGCTCTTCTGGCGAGCTGGTAATGGCTTTAAAGCCTACACTCTCCTTCCTAGAGGGCGCATTCACTGACATTTTGTTCCATCTAGGAAACATTTTTACTGACGTATGGCCGGATGCCAGCGAGCAGTTTTCTGAATCATTATGCCATCTGTGAGAACGCGGGTGCGGGTTCGATTAATCTCACCTCTCGCCTGGTATATATTAATTTCTCCTGTGGCAGTAAAATCTTTCTTTATCCGTCTTACTTGACGAAGGCTTTATAAGCGGGTCTCTGATCAAGTTCACAAGCCGCAATATATTTGTACCCTACCCTGTACGTATAAGTAATTCAAGTCCTCATTAAATATATTTTAAAAAAAATGGTAGGATTAATGACAAAAAAAATTGACAGAAAAAGTTTTTATGTGGCGAAATTTGTTTTGTAATGACTAGGAAATGGCATGGAAATGGCATACCAAAGGTATAATTGGTATTTATCAATGTAGTAAAACCGTTCATACTTCTAGTTAATATATAATAAGAAATTTAGAATACTCCACTCAAAAGGTTTTCATTCTTTTTCGTTTGTTTGATTCACAATTTTCACAACTAGAGGAATTGCCACTCATGGGCCAGTAGGCCCTGACTGATTTGGTTACCTTTTGGCAGATTCTGATTAGTTTTGAACATTTTGTTGAGCTAAGTTTAATATCATTTTAATTTTGTTTCAGTTCATAATTCCTGTTTATAGTTGAATTCATTTGATCAGTTTAAATATAGCCGGTCCCTTGTAGAATAAAACTGTTTTTCTTAGATAGACTGGCATTATCTTCCCACTTAATACAATACTAAAAATTGATTTGCTTTACAATCAAATACAACATTAGCAAAGTAGGAAAAAAATTTTGCTTTCATTGCAGGAAATAAAACTTTTTTCGGAAATTGTTTATTATATAACTCCCTTTTTTAATATTACCCCCTTGTGACGAATATTTTTTTTCGGTAATGTTTTTTTTCGGAATTTGTTTAATTTTTACCCCTTTTTTAATTTACCCCCTTGTGACGAATATTTTTTTCGGTAATGTTTGTTCGGTATTAATAAAGTGTATGTTTGTTAATTTTATTTCTGTAGCACACGATCAAAAAATGATTCCTCCCAACTGCAAATTTTAAAGTGTGTTGAAAAATTATAATTTTTTCTAAATGTTTTTAATTTTTAAACAAATAAGTAGTTCAAGTGACTTTGAACCCTGGTGAATACTACAAGGTTTATACGCGTTGTAACCGCTTATTAGGGTTAGAAATACTAATCTAATTCTCCACCAAGAACAATAGATAGACGCTTGTCAAAACATCTTAACAGTTTTATATAAAAAAAAGTCTTTTTCTTTAGAGCAGAGGATTCCTTAGGCTCGTGCTACAACTTTAATGCCCCCTCTGTGCATTGTTAGGGCTGTCAACATGCCTCGGTACGTGCCGCCGTAAAAAAATAGAGCTTTTTTCTTGTTTGGTGTCATTACATCGGACGCTTATTTTGTGAGGAATGTCTCGTTGTTGTTGGAGGATGGTTTCATCTCTTTGGCGGGTGTGTTCTTTGGGGCTCCAACACGATGGTTTGCGACCATGGTGGTTAGATGAAATTGGCGATGGTGCAAGGTTTAAGCCATTACAGAAACACGGTTTTCAAAATGAAGCCACGATTGTTTCGCTAGTAACTTCCAAAGAATACTTCGGTAATTATTTGATTAAAATAAGATCTAATCATAAAATAAAATAATGTATCGGCGTAAGGAATACAGACGGCTCATAGGCGTTTTTCTTGCTTGATGTCATACATCGGACGCTTTATTTTGTGAGGGAATGTCTCGTTGTTGTTGGAGGTTTCATCTAATTTGGCGATGTGTTCTTTGGCGGCTCAAAACGATGGTTTGTGACCGTGGTAGCTGGATGAAATTGGCGATGGTGCATTGTTTAAACTAATGCTGAAACACGGTTTTCAAAATGAAGCCATGATTGTTTCGCTTATAACTTCCAGAACACACTTGGGTAAGTATTTGATTAAAATCGGATCGCTCAAACCAACTAACTTATTAAAATGTTCGTAAGAAAATACATCCGGCTCATAGGCTTTTTTCTTGCTTGATGGTCATAATCGGGACGCTTTATTTTGTGAGGAATGTTCTCGTTGTTGTGGAGGTTTCATCTAATTTGGCGGTTTGTGTTCTTTGGGGCTCACAACGATGGTTGCGCCATGGTGGTTAGATGAACTAGCACGAATGTTTTCGCTAGTACTTCCAAAGAATACTTCTGTATTATTTATTTAAAATACGATCTAATCATACAAAAAAATAATGTATCGGCGTAAGGAATACAGGACGGCTCAAGAGGCTTTTTCTTGCTTGATGTCATACATCGTACGCTTTATTTTGTGAGGAATGTCCCTCGTTTTTTTGGAGGTATTCCATCTGCTTAGGTCGATGGTTACTGAATCCTTTGCGGTTGTCAAACAGGCGATGGATATGTTTGTGTACAGTGGTAGCTGATGAAATTGGCGATGGTTGCATTGTTAAAATCTAATGCTGAAAACACGAGTTTTCAAAAATGAAGCCATGCATTGTTTCGCTTATAACTTCCAACACACGGGTTAATTATTTGATTAAGAAGAGGATCGGAAGCAACAACAGTATTTCAAAATGTATCGTAAGAATACATAGCCGGCTCATAGCTTTTTTCTTGCATGATTCATACAACGGACGCTCCAATTCCAACGCATACTTCGGTTTGTTATTTGAATGTCTTACAAATAAGATCTCTAATCTAAAATAAAATTAATGTTCGGCGTAGGATACAGGCGGCTATAGGCGTGTGTAGGTTCATCTAATTTGGCGGTGTTGTTCTTTGGCGGCTCCAAACGATGGTTTTTACGACCATGGTGTTAGATGAAAGTGGCGATGAGCAAGTTTAAGCCTTACATGAAACACGGTTTTTCAAAAATGACGCCACGATTGTTTCGCTAGTAACTTCCAAAAATTACTTCGGTAATTATTTAGATTAAAATAAGATCTACATCATAATATAGAAGATAATGTTTCGCGTAAGGAAACAGACCTCAAGAGCGTTGTTTTTCCTTGCTTGATGTCCATACCATCGGAATGCTTTATTTTGTTGAGGGAATTCTCGTTGTTGTTGGACTGTCATACTCGGGATGACGCGCTTATATTTGTGAGGGAATGTCTCGTTGTTGTTGAGGTTTCATCTTAATTTGGCTCAGTGTCTGTACCCATCTGACGGCTCAAAACGCGATGGTTAATTATTTATTGTGACGTTGCTGTAGCAAGCTGACATTGGCGAATCTGGAAATGTTGGCGATGGTGCATTGTTTAAACTAATGCTGAAACACGGTTTTCAAAATGAAGCCATGATTGTTTCGCTTAATTAACTTCCAGAACACACCGTTGGGTAATTATTTGATTAAAATAGTAATCGTACAACAAAATATTAAAATGTATCGTAAGAAAGTTACAGCCGGCTCATAGGCTTTTTTCACACTGCTTGATGTCCATACATCGGGACTCATCGGGGTCGGTGGGGGGTGGGGAGGGTGGGGGAGGGGGGGGGGCTTTATTGGGTTGGGTGATAGGTGGGAATGTCTCGATTGTTGTTGGAGGTTTCATCTAATTTTTTTTTGGGGGCGGTGTGCTTCTTTGAGCGGTCTAGAACGGTGGTATTGTTAACATGGAGGTCAGATGAAATTAGGGCGATGGATTGCAGGTTTTTTTTAAAACTATTGCGAAAAATCCGGTATTGCAAGTGAAATCGTGAATGTTTCCTCCTTAAAGTCATAATGCCATATCTTAGCTATAATGTCATACCTCGTGGAACACACTTAAGTAACTATTTGATTAAATTGAGATCGTATTATAAATTTTTAAAATGTCCTAAAGAATACAGCCTATGATCATAGGCATCTTACTTGATGTGATACACCTCTGCTAAACTTTTGGTGTAAAAATGCACCAGCTTCATGGAGGTATAGTTACTATACTTATAATGAGTTTTTACTCCTTAAATTTGGTTGCTATTGCATGCCTTTGGTTTCATGATGTAACGTTACACTAAATTTATATAGTAGCGTTACACCGTTAAATAAATGTACAGTTACACACTTGTAAAGCATAACTCCATGAATGG
The DNA here is from genome assembly GCA_023701765.1 of Hylyphantes graminicola. Lineage (NCBI taxonomy): Eukaryota > Metazoa > Arthropoda > Arachnida > Araneae > Linyphiidae > Hylyphantes > Hylyphantes graminicola. The sequence continues at coordinate 20,978,578 of CM043116.1, forward strand.
TGAAATGATACGCCAGGAAACCGGGAGCAGGTTGTTTTAAATGATTTCTTGCGTTTTTTTAATTAAAACCTTTTACTTTTAGACTTAAATATTGGATATCAAATACAATATGATTAAAATTACAAATTGTTATAACTATTTAAGAAAACATATCGTTTATAGTAATGGTAAAATAATTACACCTGAAATTCTCACACAAATTTAGATCAACTACTTTTCTTCCTTTAATTGATCCTTACAGGTAAATATGTGGACTCACTGAGTTCCTGCGGAATAATCAACCGGCATTTGGGACCACTTTCTGAGCTGTCTGGTCTCCTGCAGGGTGATGACCTGCATGCACTCCCTCGGCAGGTGACATGACCACACCCGAGTGCCATAACATGCCCCTCTAACGGAATCAGGCAAACAGGGCACTCCGGGGCACGCACAGACCGTTTAACTGCCAGGCTGGCCCTGTTGGCCTTCATTCTTGGGCTGGAACAAAAAATAATGAGTGTAATATTTGCGGTTGATATCTTAACATAGTGCTAGCTGCTATTTCGAATTGAATCTAATTAACAGTTGACCTGAACACTCTTTACACCAAAAAGGAGCGATTTATAACTCAGTTCCTGAGTTAATATTCACTCCTCTCCAGTGTCGAAAATGCACTTCTCCTACAGGAGTGGGATTTCACTCTTTTGTTTTAAGAGTGTGTATTCCATCACATATACAAGTTGCCAAAAAGATTGTTCATTTTTACTACCCATTTAAAATTACACAATCATTTCTTTATTTAAACTCAATAATTACAAGAATATTTTTACATAATTTTGTATGTATACCTTTGCGTTTGGTACTCCTAGCTCGAAATGGAATGGGCTTACTTCTCTCGCAAGGGTGGATAGCATGAGGACGAGACGTCTGTGCCATCGAGTTTTCAAAATGAGAATGGTTTGGCTTAGCATTGGATCATAGGTGGATACTGTGTCACCACTGCTGCCTCTTCTTGATGGGCGGGTTGCAGTCCTCTAGGGAGTAATGAACACTGATGGTAAGGGATTATGAAACCGGTAGTTGATTGGCTTGGAAGACATATATATTTTTAGGCTTGTGTGCTTGGTCAGAGACCCGCTCATAAACCCGTCGTCAACCAAGTGCATACACTCTTAAAACAAAAGAGTGAAATCCACTCCACGTTGGAGAAGTGCATTTTCGAACAACCGCTACAAGGCATGCATATTTTTCTCAGATCTGAGTTAAAAATCCACTCGTTTGGAGTGATTCCTGTCGGAGGTATTAACACAACAAAGGATACCACTTCCTAAAAGGAGAAGTGCATTTTCCAGTCCTGGAGGAGTTGAAATCCACTCAGACTGAGTAAATTAAGGGAGTGTTTGTTTTAAGAGTGTACGTGACAGATGCTGTCATCGCTCGTCACCTCTGCAAACCAAGACATGTCAATGAATAGTCTTTCAGGAAATATCTCCATGGACCTGTACACGTGTGGAAACTAAACTGCGCAATGACCCATCCCTCAGACTTTCGGTCCCCCAGATTTAACGAGCATGTACTCCTTATATACTAGGGTGGGTTTTCAATGTACCGGGGACTCGATCGCGGGACCAATCCGATCCCGAGATCCTAAACCAATAAGGCCTCCCCAGCAACTCAACCGGTAGTTGAGTCTACAAACGAAGTCTTCTCTTGTGTCCAATAAAATGGAGACGAAAAATAATCAGCGCTGTAAAAATTAACAAGTTAACCAAATTTTTTTAGTTTAAGGAAATATTCCCCGACGCCAAATGCTGTTATATTCGTCGATGTACACAAAATCCCTTATATAAATGAAACACTTCTGATGCAAAATATAAAATTTCCAATTTTTTCCTCCTTTCTGAAATTAAATCATTTACTTGAACAATTAGTAATAAAAATTGCAAATGTTTGCAAATGGCATAACATGATGATTTGCAGCTTGGAAAATAGTGATGGCTCCTAAATTTCACCAAACGGATTATTCTCATTAATTTGTTTTATGGGATTCAGTTTACATGTCTTCTTTGATAGCATACCTTCGAAAATGAATAGTAACAACAAATCATTTTTTCTACGGAAGAAATCGATCACAGGGATGAGTTTTAAGGACTCAAGCTACGGATAATATCTAAGTAGTTTAAAAACCCATTCAGTCCCCAGTGATTGGCCATTGTGGCATCATCACTTTCAATATGTTTTTTTTCTAAAATGTATTAAGCACCGTTATGACAATTCCAAACACACATCATTACGATTCCTAACACACGCTGTTCTAATTAGACAATATTTTGCATTAATCTCCAATAGAAATCAGAAACACCTTACTATTTTTTTAAATTCAGAAAATAGCTAATAAGCGTTGTCAATCTGATTTTTGGAAAAGTTTTCACTTCAGATTCCTCTTATTTAAAACGACCAATTTAAACTGATCTCGGTTAAAAATTATTAATTTTTTTTTAATAAATTTGGACAGATAACCATAAAATTATATAAAATCAGGAGGGGTTTTAGTGAAATAATATATTTGTTTATTTGTTGTTGTTTTTCCACAGTTTAAAAAATTTTGGCATTATTTCACAAACCATATAAAAAATTAAAATTATATTTTTTTTCTTATGGAAATCTTATAATTTGACAAAAAATAAACTTAATTTATGATATCAGATGTTTCTGTAGTGTAGTAAATTTTTGGGACAGAAGGGGTTTAACCGGTCATGGCACGAATGATGCTGTCCCTGGGTTCTGTCCTTGCTTTAGAAACCCTATAAAAACGGATTGTGCTTAGGAATCATATGAAAAAATATCTATATCCGGCATTGGAAACTTGACTGTATGTTACAAATTACGAGTCTGTTATGTCCCATAGCTCACAATTAGACTGTCGTCAGTAACTACGACTTTTTTTCTCTGCCTAAAAAATCATTCGAAAATAAAGTAATAATCAGTTGGTAAATGTTACTTAATGGCGTGGTATAAAACGTTCCCAAAACCGTGAACAATGCGATCGCTAAAAAATAAAGCTTGTTTACCGTCACCATTGGTCTTTGTCTATATAGGGGGTCCCAGCATTGTCCTTGTGGGGTTATAATTAACGACAACAGACGTACATCATCATCATAATCAGAAGTATTATCTGGTTCGCTAAAAACACCGTGGAAACCAGTATTCCTTGAAACACATTTCCTAGGTATGTCATTGGGTAGCGCTATACTGCTCCTCATCTTCTGAACGTGGAATCGTCGCTCTCTGAGTCAAAATAGATTGTGCCGGGTTCGACTAAGAAAGCAAGAAAGGAAATTGAATCGGTGGAGTGCAGAAAACCACTTACAGTAAAAAAAAATCCGAAAACTCGTTTTTTCAATGAAATTAAGCGTAGAAAGCAAGATGCTAGTTGGGTGGCCAAAACTAAGTTTAGTCTGTTTTGAGTAGTATCCGTAAATACAGGACTTTTGTTGCGAGTGTTGAATGCAGAAATAGAGGAGGAGTTATTACGCTTTTTTTCCCCCTCCTGAAAAATTTTGAAATTTTGTGACTGACGTTGTTTCTGCCACTCACCGATTCAAATTGCAACAGAGCTACAGCAACTAACGCTTCAAACCTATCTGAATTCTAATTTAGTCCGGCTGCAAGTGGGACAAATTGTGCCTTTATGAGAAACATTTATGAAACTTTCAGGGTTTGTACACTAGAACAAGAGATCAATTTTTTGATATGGACGTCCGGCTGGGTTTCCGCCCCGTTTTGGCCGCCATCTTGAAAAATGGCGGAAAATCTATTTTTGATCATAACTCCTGAACCGGGCTTAGTCCAAATAATAATGGAATTTAGTTTAAAATGATCGCAATTGTTTTCTGATCTTTTATGTAATATGTTTTTATGGGGTTTTATCCAGCCGTTAATCGCTACGTGGCTTTTATTTCAGAAAATCATGTAATATTTTAACGCATTTACTTATTTATCTGGACACACTTAAAACTTTCGCTAATAACATGTATTTTGCAAAGTTTGTTTGTCTGTTTTATTGTTTAAAAACAGTTTTTGTTTTTGATGCCAATTCGGTAGACAGTTAACCCCCCCCTTCTTTAAGATACGCTATATGTAATACGTCTACTGATCCGATAAGTGGTGGCGTCATATGATCGCAAAATACGTTGATGCTGTATAAAAAATATACTGCCACCCCCCAACAAGTACAAGCGTAAGCACACTGACTAACTTCATAGATGACGAAACTTATTTGTCATACAATTAACAACTATATTTCCAAAATAAAAACGTTAGCTCGAAAAATTTTAAGATTTACATTCTAGTGTATACTTAATTTATCCTTAGAATAAATAAATTGTTCAGGAATATGTCCTTCATTTGCCTTATATTTTGTTTTTTAATTCAATGAATGTACCAACAATGGAATTACTTTCGCCTGGTAATATTTTTTCTTACAAATCATCGTTAGTTGTGTTTAACAAAAATAAAAATAAAAATTCTTAAGTTTCTTAATAAGAAATTTTAGGATTTTTTGCAGTCACAGAGCAGAGTTCGGTGCATTTTAGTCCCTATATCGTTTGCATTTAACACAACCGCCCTTTGCAAGTTTTTTTTGCAGTCACATTTAAGGAGTTGCTCTTGACATTTCCTTTGAAACGTCAGAGGTAGAGTTTTCTCCACAGTGGCCCGAAAGCCCAAGTTTCCATCATTTCCTGGTCCAAAAACCACATTGCAAATTGTTTCATGGTATTGCTGGCCATAAGAGTTAGGAAGGAGGTGTTTCATCGGGTAACTATTCCACACTTTTCCAAGCAGTCCTTCTTTTCCCCGCCTAAACAAATTGCCGAAGATCGTATCACAGCCTGTGAAAGCGTGGAATCCTAGCAAGAGCATGCGATTTCACAGGCCAGGAGTAGCACTTAATTGTATGGGCTGTGGTATCGTAATCGGAAATCGGTTGCCTTTTTCCAAAATCTACCTTAAATTCTTGTATGCTTTTTGCTTAAACCCAAACTAATTGATATGCACCATAACACCACCAGAGTCTGTATTTAACCGTTGCTGATCAATATTTTTCGTTTCCAGTGTTTAAAGCATAACAAACATGGAAGCATATTTCTGGTATCATCAGCGTCTTCAACTTCATGTTGTGCCAAAGATATAGGAAAAATCAATTCACGAGCAGAAAAAACAGAAACAACTGATTCACCGTTAGTAATTTTTAACTAATTTCTACTACGATATTCAAGTTAGAGCTAGCCTGAATTAGAAAATGAAACAGCTCAATCTTGGTTTTATTATTTACGTAATGCAAGGTGTTATACGTTTACAACAGTGAAATTTCCAGATACGAACTGTTTTGCATCTTCAGGAAGTCCTTGAAGGCAATTTTGCTAAAATATGATAAGCTTATGGAAATTCAGCGGGCATAATGTGTGGGGTGTGGTCGAAAAGCGAAAAACCATGGGACCAAAGCTCCGTCAGCGCTTGCACGTACAAAGCGTAGTGTGGACTCTCTTAAAGATTGTCCACAAATAGGCAATATGGTGAGTTTCTAGTGTCCCATTGTCGTTGCCCAGTATATTATAATCGGGTAATTTCGCAGCCATGGCAGTGCACCACAAAGTAAAGTAAAATGGGCTCTATGATCATCCGGTTGCCTCGATGTATGAGCAGTATGCCCGGTTTTGCAAAACATAACCGTACATAAGCAGCTAAAGAGACCTGATGAGCATGTCCGCGTGCATGATAAGATGCGAAACCTCTAGATATGATTCAGCTGTCCCGTGGTAAAATACCTGGCACTAAACTTGCATTTGAATCACAACCACATACCGCAATAACCAACTCACCAGCCATACTTTGAAACTAGCCATGTTCAATGTCTGCAAACCTCCTGGAAGAATCACACGAAATTCTCTTTTACTATATCCTTGTGGCCACGACGTCCACTGCATTTTGTTTAGCAATGGCATACAGGGGGTTGATCAAGAGCTCAAAACTGGCACTTGCCCAGGATTTACGTGGATTAACCGTTAAGGGCGACATTGATCAAGCCGTTGGGACATTTGGATCATATTTAACGTGCACTCCCTCTGCACGGCTCGTTATACCAAGAATTTTTTTTGACTCCACGGGCATTATTATAGTTTGATAGTTATTTTGGCGATGCCTGGACCCGGAACCTGGGACCATTACACATGCAAGGCGAACGCTTAATAAACTACGAACTGGACTCGCCAGCACCAAACACTTCAAGAGAAAAAATATCTTTTACAATGAAAACTTAAAAACCAGAGACAAATTTTTAAAACTGCATTATATTCTACATTTTTTTAATTGAAAAAATTTAACTATATATGAACAAACAAACCTTTAAAAAACAAACTTTAAAATTAATTCCAATACTGTTTTGGATGCCTCTATGGCAAAAAGGGGTCCCCCTGACCAGGCTCGGCATTGGATAACCAGATTACAATGCGGGAGTTTACTGGGCTACAATTCCCTATCTTGATTTCCGATTGGCTTAAGATATGCAGTAGTTTCGTTTTTTTTTTAATTTACGCGCGTCATTATTTTTTATTAAGATAAATTTGTAAAATATTTACTTAGCATTGTATTAGCATCTAAGACCTTTGGTACTAGAACGGTAAACTTAAAACTTTTTTTTTTAAACGAAACTTAAATTAGGAGAATTTTTCAAAAAATTGGCATAAATTGAACACAGCTAAGTTATTTACCGGTCATAAAAGTCCTCAAATTTTCAAGCAAAAATTGGTTTTAACTTTAAAAAAAACACCGTATTTAAAGAAAAAATAGGGAAACTAAGTAAATATTTCCTTAAGATTTCGAATTTAAATCTTAAATGGACTTAGGTGGTAATAAACAAAACAAAATATGCAAAAAATTTAACTTTCTTAAATAGTATAATTTATGAATATCATGCATTGTTATTTAATTTACGTCAAACTAAAAACTTTAATCTTCAATCTTTTCCTGCAATCATGTTATAATATTGGTAATGAATATATATTATATATAAAACGCATCCCATATGAAAATTTCGAAGTGTTTACCTATATTAAAAACAGTCATATACCACAATCCCCACAAGACCATGATTCAATATAGATTTATGTAGTAGATGTGACGCCATCCAAGCGACGCCAACGCCATAAATACACGGTTCCACCAGCTTCACGTGCGTTATATATCATATTGCGTATCTAAAGAAGTACAAGCTCCGAATTGCATCAAACAAAAACTGTTTTTTAAAACAATAAAAAAGACAAACAACCTTTGCCAAATACATGTTTTATTAGCGAAGTTTTTAAGTGTGTCCAGATAAATAAGTAAAACGCGTTTTAAATATTAAATGCATTTTTATCTGAAATAAAGCGCCACGTACGGATTAAACAGGCTGGATTAAAACACCCATAAAACATATTTACATAAAAGATTTTAGAAAACAATTTGCGATCATTTTTAAACCAAATTCCATTATATTTTGGACAAGCGGTTCAGGGAGTTAAAGATCCAAAAAATAGATTTTCCGCCATTTTTCAAGATTGGCGGGCCAAACGGGTCGGAACCCAGCCGACGTCCATATCAAAAAATGATCGTCCTTGTTCTAAGTGTACAAACCCTGGAAGTTTCATAAATGGTTTCTCAAAAGGCACAATTCATCGAAGAATATGTCGCCCCTGCAACTGGAACCTAAATTTGTTTCATTCTAACTCTTCATCTATTCATACATTCAATCGCATGCTTGGTGTAATAAAGTGTTGCCTTTTCATTTAATTTCAAGTCTCATTTTCTATAACAAGTTTTTTGTACTAGGGTACTAGTTTTGTACGCTACACATTTTGGTAATATTCTTAGTGCCGTCCTATATACGCTAAAAGTTTTTTTTATTGTCAAAATCAGAAAAGAAACACTTTTACCAGTAGATCCCCGGTTATCCGAAATTTCGGTTTAACCGAAAGGCTTTCGGTTTAAACCGAAATTTCGGATAACCGGGTTCTTATTAATTTTTAAATTTTTAATAATTTTATTTGCTAAAACATGAAATGTATGAAACGAACGCATTTTAAATTAAAGAAATGGTTCAAAAGATTTTTTCGTTATCATTACAAAATTTGGAATTATTTATTCAAAATATAAATTATTTTTTTGTTGTTGCTGGTTTTTCAATTTTTGTTTTGTTTTAAAGCAGTTCCTGTCCCGAAATCTTTTAAACACGAGAATGCCTGATGTAGTGGTTTCATCTTAATGCTTACCATGTATTGAAGAGCCTGAATGTAAGTTTTGTAGCTTCTGGTATGCAAAATTGCTGTAATATGCTAAGACTCGGACTCATCTTTCATAATCGGGTTCGTTTTTTCGTCCCCTGCACTGTAAAAAAAATTCAGGAACGTTACTTGGGAAATAAATGGGCAGCTGAGCTGCCCAATTTTTTTACCAGTAATGTTCCAGTAATATACCAGTAACCTTCCCCAAAAATATAGAAACAATCCCACTTAGAGCCAGTAACTTCTCTGGAAAAATACCTGGAACCCCCTTTATTTCACTGGAAAATAAACTGGAACTTTTCTGGAAAATACCAGAAAGCATCCTAAAAAAAAATATCTGGAAACCATTCTGGAAACTAAGCTGTCACCCTAAGGAACTTCGTGCGACACTCGTAACGCTTGACGCCATCGGGACTTTGGACTCCACAGATTTAACAAGCACGTCTGTCCCCGTGTAACTCGTGGCCCATCCGTCACGAATTGGATTCTCTACTCTTTTCCCAGTACAGATATCCGATTTATATAATAACTGGCAGTAGGTGGGAATTACGAACCCCCGAAACTCCTGAGAAGTCCTGAAATCCTGAGGCGGATGCCTTAAAAACCACTCGGCCCACATGATAATGAACTTCGCTTACAACAACGTAAACAAAAACAACTGATTTTGATAGCGAGGCGCCGCGAGCAATGGCGGTCCGGTTTCATAGCATAAACGTTTGCCAGTATTTGAAAGGGAGAACCTGGAAATCCCCAGTATCCCAGGAAACTTATCACGAAGCGATGGATACTTGAAAAAGCCAAGGGAAAGTTCCTGGTATATATACGGAAAGTTAAGAAATTTTTTTACAGTGTGGTTTACCGTTGCGACTATTTCTTGATCAGTTCGCGTTTTTCTAGGCGTGAAATGAATGTTTCTCAGATTATCTGAAAATTCCTATGGAAATCTCGATTAACCGAAAGTGCTCCGTACCCGAACCCATTTCTGATAAACGGGAACTCTAGTAATTAAAATCAAACTCTTTCAAAAACAAAGTAGTCAAACGGTTTACGAGGAAAATGAATGCTGTTTTTTTGGCATCAGGCGCAACTTCTGCTGAGGGGGGGGGGGGGGGTGGGGGGGGGGGGGGGGGGGGGGGGGGGGGGGGGGGGGGGGGGGGGGGGGGGGGGGGGGGAGGGGGGTGGGGGGGGGGGGGGGCGTTGGTGTTAGTACGCAAGTGGCAAGTTTTGTTTTAACCAGTTTCCTCAATGTTTTAACGCACAACTGTATTTAAATAAAATTTAAATTTAATCAAAAATCATATTATTCAATTTACTTTAAAAAGCGGGAAAATATCACAATTTGTTCAGGCTACTAGAGTTCTAATTTCGTGAAATGGTACATATCCTATGGAGACCCATTCTATAGTACTTATCCTATGGAGGACCCATTATATAGACTTATCCTATATTGACCCTGGCGCAATTGTCGCCAAATGTTAAATTCGTAGTCCAAACCGCTCAGAGGTTGTTTTAATCTCCAAGAAAATAATTTTTCATTAATCAATACTACATTTTGGTTTGAAACCTTTGATTGGCGACATTAGAAGCTCACGGAGAAGTAATCCCTAATATAATATCTATAGATCATATATACTTACATTGATAGGTTTATACGGTATGTTTAATTTTAACTTTTAAATAATTTGGACCATTATTTTTTTTTCTCATTAGTATAGTCTAGATAGCAACATTTTTAACTGTACACTGTTTGGCGTGTTGGATTCATTTCATCGATATTTTGTTTGTCTTATTTGTTGTTTTAAACAAACAAGCTCTTGAAATAAAACACAAACTGTGAAAGAAAGAATATTACCAGAATCCGAATATTTTTTGCTGTTTTTGCATTTAACCTTAACCCTTTCAGACCCAGTGAATGCCATTTGTCATCATCATTGTTTTCTGATTCATAATTAAAAAAAAAAAACAGTACTGACATCGATTGGGATTAATAAAAAAATTATTTTCTAATAAAAAAAGTATAAAGAATTGAAGATGTGCTTTTTGATATCATAAATGGCTATAGACGAATAGGGAAATTATTTTTTCCTGAAATGAAGATTGCCAAATTGTCATTGGGACTGAAAGGGTTAATTTCAACGTAACCGCTTTTTCGTGAAACTACTTTTTATGGAGACAGTACCGGTTGAGAAAAAATAAAAGAATATTGTGTTCAATTTTTGGGTTTTTAACTTTACGGTAAATAATAGAGTTGGTGGTCGCTATAAACAGTGAATCAAATCGGTCGGAATATCTATCGTAATCGGGCCGGAATGCTATTTGACACTTTGCGTTAGGTTAGGCTAGTACGTTTTTCGCTACTTCGGCTGTAAAAGTTTAGCCGAGCAAATAGAGACCGGCCCGAATAACGCTAGCAGTATTCTAATTGGTCTACTACAGTTGAGTTGAACAAGATAGACTCACAAGAGTATAGGTTTAAATATTAGACAGTTTTCGAAATATCAATGCTTTGCATGGTTCAATAATTTCTTCATTTGAAATAAAAAGAATTAATATATGTTTCTTTTCTGTTAAGACAAATACCAGGACTAAAAATGCGTTGTTATTGAGTTTATAGATATTTGCTAGAAAATAATTTTTCTTACTAGAAAATTTCCTGTCGAAGTTTCGACAATCGCCTCCGCCATCAACTATTTGATGTAAGATAATATTCTACGACTTTTGAACTTTAAATATTGCTTTTAGTTAGTAATTACTTAAAATTTGTAAAGCTTTTTAAGCAAAACTAATAATTTTTATAACACTTTTTTGAATGAATAAAAGTATTTTTTTTTAATAAAATAGACTATGAACTTACCATTTAATTTTCCCGAATAAGAGATTAAAATTTTAGAATTTTGTAACGCATTCGAAACTTTGTACGAATTTGCTTTTTAAATTTAAAAACATTTAGGTTTTCTAGTTTGTAATTCCCCGAATTGCATATTCTCCAACAAAATTTTTTAAAATAACATTAAAAAATGTAACGTGCCGAAACCCAGAAGGGTTGAAACATGTATTATGTTGCCTAACGGAAATGTCTTAGATGATGTAAAGCCCTTCTTTTCATTTTATCTGGATCACAGTGATTTGATTGGTTGCTTCAAATTTTCACTTTCAAAAATGACAGATATTGATGGAAAAGAAACGTTTTCTTTTTTATGCCAGCTTTTTTTAACAAATGTTTTTGAACAACCAACACAAAGCAAGAGCAAGAAGTTACTAGTTAAAATGTAATAAGTAAAATATTCTTAGAAAACTTCATTTTTTGAATACCAAATCATAAAGAATTCCAGACATACAACAAAAAAAAACCGTTTTTAAGGTTTTTGGCCAATCCAGGGCGTGAAATAAAAACCATTAATCTGCATTTTAATGCTTCAAGTTCATATTTTTTTTTCTAAATGTTTCCCCTGTTTGGATTATTGTAATCACAAAGATCTCTTATACTCTTATTTGGAGGGCCCGGATGACTGAGTGGTATTTGGACCATTAATGTTGCAGTCTGGAGCTGTAACAAAAGGGTTACGGAAAAAAATTCGATTCCCACCCTCTCCTGGTTGTATTTTTCCTTTCCCTGTGTCAGAAAAATTCCTTTCTGTATCTATCTTAACTGAAAAAAGGCTTATATAAAGCGGGTCTCTGATCAAGCACGACGTCGGAATAATATATGTACCTACACTCTAAAATCAAAAGAGTGAAATCCACTCCAGTTTGGAGAGGTGCATTTTCGACACTGGAAAGGAGTGAATATTAACTCAGACTGAGTTTAAAATCACTCGTTTGGAAGTGATGCTGTCGGAGGTTTAGCACACAAAGGATCCACTCCAAAAGGAGAAAAGTGCATTTTTCCAGACAGGAGGAGTGAAAAAATAATCAGACTGAGTTAAAATCGCTCGTTCGTTTTTATTTAGAGTGTAACCCCTACCTCCATATTCCTTCCTCTTACCCTTTCTCCTCGACATCTTATTTTCCTCCAAAGTGCTAAAGTTGCTGTAATGCATGTGTTTTTATGTATGTAATTGGTGTTTCAAACACTCCGATAGCATCATATACAGTTTTTGCATATACAAGATCGTGTTTTGAATCATTAAACAAGTTTTGAATTGCCGTACCAAAAAGTGTACATCATGTGTCCTCTTTTTCAAAGGGGTGGGGGAGGGGGGTTAAAACATCGCTTCGAGTGTCTTAAATATTTGAGAAATGCTCTGTGTCGAACACATTTTGAAAACTCATCAATGAAACAATCCAATTCCAGAGGATTCTGAAATGGCGGTTAGTTTTATTTTTGTAAAAAAAAAAACTCTATTGCATATTTTTGAAGAGAAAATAAGATTCTTGAATTTCCCATAACATGTACACTTTGAACTTTGTATTTTGACAATTCTTGTTATGCTTTTCAATCTTAACGTTTTGATACTTTTTTTGTTGTTGAAAATGTTAAATTTAGTTTTAAATAATTTAAATTTATTAATGTTATATTTTATTATGTTACAGAATTCAGTGCAAGCGTCTCAGTGACTGAGAGGTATTACGTGTCCTTCTTATAGGCCCAAGTTTGCTATTTTATTTGAGCTGCAGAAGAAGAAGTTTTAATTTCACGGAGCGAGAAGAAAGAATCTAGTATCATTTTATTTATTTCACACAAGTAATAACTCTAATTTCAATAATAACTCTAATATCGCATGAAATTTGCTGGACATCTGCGCAGAATAAATCGTGACTCATCAAGAGTCTTCCACTATAAGCCAATTGGCAAGATGGAGGCCCAAACTTCGATTTGACTGTGTCGACGAGGACTTTAGAAACGTTTGTAGTTGGTTGGTTGGTATACATATAGTTACAGGATTGTGTGCTTGCTCAGAGAGCCGCTTACAGGCCTACGTCAGGTAAGACAGTCACAACACACACACACACACACACACTCTCACATGCACACATGTACGTGACAGATGCTTCCATCTATCACGCGCCACCTCCACAATTTAGACATGTCCCCGAAGGGGAGGGAAATAGTCTCCAGGAACCTGCACCCCTGGGAAACTGCGCAGTGACCGTCCACAGGACTTTCGGACCCAACAGATTTAACGAGCACGTACTCCGCATATACTCGGTGAGTTTTCAGCAACCAGGACTCGATCGCGGGACCTTCCGATCCGTAGATCGAGACACTGACCACATGGCGCCTCACAGCCCCTTAGAACGTTGTAGTGTTGTGTGATCGTTTCCGACTGCCTAATTCTAGCCTCCATGAGGATCTTTAACACAGTCAAAAACGCCTTGTAATTTAGAACCCTGGTCAAGTGACGAGGTCGACACATGAGCGGGCACCCAACTGAACTTCGTGCGACATCGTACGCTGACGCCGTTGGGACTTTTTACTTCACAGATTTAACAAGCACGTCTGTCCCAGTGTACTCGGGCCCATCAGTCACGAGTTGGATTTTCTACTCTTTCCCTGTACAGATATCCGATTTATAGGATGACTGGCAGTAGGGGGGATTCGAACCCCCGCACTCCTGAGAAGGCTGAATCCTGAGGCAGATGCCTTAACCACTCGGCCACGAACGGGCCTTTAGAGCGTTAAAAGTACAAATTTGGAGGTCGTTTTCCAGAAAAAGATCAGAATGGAAGAACTTGGCCCACAAACGGCTGTCGATTCAATAAAGAAGAAGAACAACGCAAATTTATGCAAAAAAAAAACTTATAACTCAGCGTTATTTTTGCTGATCTCTTCTGTGGATCGCTTTTCGATGTATTAGTCTTGTGTTAATTTCGTCACAAACTATTCGCACCGCTTTGTAGCCGCACGCATGTACACTACGTCCTAAAAACTGTACTAAAGAAGCAAAAAAAACCCCACCAGCTTATTAAAACAACAAAAAAATTGCTTCGGCAAATGGCAGTAACATGTCGTCCAAAGATGCAACTTTTTTTTACAACCTGTTATATAATTATCATGGTGTCAGCTCCATCTTTTCAAAATCTTTTTTATATAGTACAGGAGAAAAAAAAATATATGGCAATTTGCTTCACTTTTTAATCACCATTTCGAATTTATTCTAGAGAAAACATTTTTTCAACTATCTGCAATATAAAAATTGTCTTATCATTTAATGTACATTTATCATTTTTTTAACATTAAAAAATAGGTTAATATATTTTATCTATATAATCCTTTGCAACATTTGAATCCCCTCGAACGTATTAAAATGCTCAATAAACCTCTCCACGTACTCAAAAAATATCATTAATTTTCCATGTCATACATTTTAATAGAACACTAAGTAACCAATCAAAACAATAACTTAATTTAAGAAATTAATCTCAGCGCAGCAAGATAGGAATATACCCCCTAAACGCGCCCATAAAAACCTTATATGGAATTAAGTTTGACATTGTGGTAACTATAGAACCACTTGATATTGACTTGTACTAATAATTTGAAGGGTCCAATTACAAAACTTGCATTCTACCAAGTATAACTAGATGATAAATGGAACGGTTTTGCTAATCGTTAATTGGCGATTTTTAAGAATTGTAAACTCATTGACGATTATGGACCATATAGTTAGGAAGGAGGTGTAGAGGTATCTTTCAGCTCAAAAGTTTTTCAAGCTGGCATAACATACTGGCACTGAGGTATCCCAAGATGCACCATTCTAGCCTGCTTCTTTTGTGCGTTACTGCGCACACATGACCCGCTCTATTCTCTCTCTTAATTTATGGACGATCGCAAAATTCAATTATAGAAAGTCGTCAATGTACGTACCGGACATTATACACTAGTTTTACTTTGAAGAAAGTGAGTTTTGCAGCTAGAACCTTCATCTGTAGTTGAATGCGTGAAGAATAGAAAGCTGTAGTTGCAAAACCCACATTATTAAAATTAAGATACAGGGTTTGGTCCGTAGCGACTTCGTCCAAATGCATTTACAATCGTCAAAAGTTTCAATTAAGGGAACTGAGTAGGTCAGGTCTTCTTTAAAAAATTTCAGTTTTGTGCAACCTGTGGTGCCTTTTGGTGTTGTGACTAATTGAGTATACATTCGATAAAAGTCAAATGATTTAGACAAACAAGTTTGTGTGAACATCTATAGACAATCTCAAAACATTATCAGTTTTTAGCTGAAGAACAAAACAAGTGAGTTGCTGATATAACATGAATTTGTGAAACATAAATAGAAGACCAAAGAACTTGAAATACAAATTTAATTTGAGTGATTAACACGTCGGATGCTGAGGACGCGCGAGCGCGTCCGGTGGTTCTGATTCATCGATAACAGCACATTCTGATAAAATTTGTAGTACTATTTCGCCAACCGTTCTTAAGAGTTCAAGTTCGTTTGATTACTTGATAAACATGGTGGTCTAGTGGTTACACGAACTAGTAATCCCAGATGTTACTGATGAATTTCCATACATAAATTTTAAAGCTTTATGCAGCTTTTGTGTTATTTCGAAGTTTATATTTTTCCTATTGATAACAAATATAATAATACAGCCATAATTCTGTATGGTTTGGTTTGGTTTGAAATATCGTCGCGCTAGAGCTACACGAGGGCTATTGGCGACGGGCGTCGTATTTTAGAACCACAGTCAGGTGACGAGCCACACCTGAATAGAAACCCAACGCAACCGTTAAGGGCGACAGCGTACGCAGTGTTAGGACTTTGAAGGATATTTAACGTGCACTCCCTTACCCTTACACGGGGTATTATTCGTCGGACATTTTTGGCTGCACGGGCCGTTTATAGGTCGGCAGCTATTTTGGCGATGCCCGGCCCCGAACCTGGGACCTTCCGCATGCTAAGCGAGTGCTTAACCGACTGGGCTCCCCAGCCCCAAATTCTGTAGGGATGTTAACACGTTGACTGCCAGTCACTTTGAGTTAGATTTATAGTTAATGTCCTCACGTGGAATTAGATTATACCCAAATGCCAACATAATTATTATAAGAAATATGATTCAAAAATAGTAATAAAGATAAATATGTGATTAAGTATTATTTAAGCTTTTCATTGAAGAATTTTATAATTACGTGCCAGCGCGTGATTGGCCCTGAAAGGTTAAATTTTTCGCCACTGTCACTGTTATAACTAAAATCACTTGGGTTCTCGTCTGATAATTCAGCCAACAAATTTACAATTTCGTTACTTGTAATAGCCTTGTTATTGTGATTTTTTCTTCTTTTGGGAAGCGAAGGCCCAGCACCACCATCTGAACGACTCATCACAAAATTCCTTTTTCAATTTTTTTTTATTAATTTTGTAACCAATATCGTCTCAAGTGTAGGGCGACCAGACACCAAACATACTGCATTTCGCAGTGCAGTTTAGTTTGTTATTGTTCGATTCCCACCTTTGCCCCTGGGTTTAATTTCTTTCTCTGTGTCAGTAAAAATCCTTTTTGTGTCGGTCTCACTTGACAAAGGCTTATAAGCTGGTCTATGACCAAGCACACAAGCCGGAATTGTATATGTACCTACCCTACCCTAGTTTGTAATTGGCTAATTCCACGTAACTGTAGTGTAAAGTCACGATTTAAGAGATCAAAAGATTTTTTAATTAAAAAAACAAACTAAATCAAGTGCATTACATTATTTAGTTATAATGGGTGTAGATCAACTATTCCACAATTTTCATTTAATGTTAAAAGTTGTAGTGATAATCACTTTTTACAAGCGTCGAATCACATTAGACAGGATAATTTTGCAATTCCCCTCTTCAACTATCTAGCTATAAAAAAAGGCAACTAGTCTATTACATTTTTTTATTAAAAAAACCCCCAAAAAATAAGAATTAGGAAAATTTATTGATATTTCATAGTCAAAAAAAATCATTGAAACGAGTCTGGTTATTGGCTTTGAATTCAATAATTAGAAACAGATAATTATCTGTTGGAGAAGTCCATGAACATTTTCTCGTTTTTTTTTTTTTTTTTTTTTTTTTTTTGACTAGCTGCCGGGTAGCTTCAGTTAGCGACGTTAATTCAACCTAACCTTGTAATTTTACAATCTCAAACTAAGATTTTTACTTTTTCGAAAATGAAGAAGAGTTAGTTTATTTCCATCGTAACGAACTGGTTTTAGAAACAGTATGTTCTTCTACTTCACATCAGCCTCTATCGATGAACATTTTCCATCGTTATCGCCGCAGCCAAAGTGTTAAGTTAATAACCAAAGCACAAATATTAAAAACCACTTTTTGATCCGATTAGGTATTTGGTTGAAAAGAGGTCTGGCTAGAAAGCAAAAGGTTTAGGGTAAAAATCTCGGCCATATGAGCATATTGAAGTTTTTGCGAAAAATGTGTTTGTCTGAATTTAATATGAGTTAACACACACTTCGACTTGCATACTCGTTATATATGTACAGTCAAAAGTACTAACTACGCAGAACGTACGATGTAACTCGAATTTTGAGTTAGGTGCCCGCTGAGGTTGCGACTTCATCACTCCACCTGGTTTCGAAGTTACAAGGCGTAATTTGCAGTGTTTAAGCTCCGCAACAAGCAGACACCTAAGTGCAAAATCAAAAATTAACATATATAATACACTGCCATGACCTGTCATCCTGTATTGCAGCGAATTCTGGCCCCCCAATTAAGTAACAATGAAAAAGTTGTTGATCTTTGAGATAAAAATTCTAAGAAGGATATTTGGAGCTGTATGTGAAAATAATGTATGGCGCACTCTATACAATAATGAGATATATCAAAAGTACAAACGACTGGACATTGAAAAAGTCATTAAGTCAAACCGCATTCGATGGCTAGGACACGTTTTTCGTTTGGATGATTGAAACCCAGTCAAAAGGGTGCCATTCTCTTAACCAGATAGAATTAGAAGACGATGTCGCCCTCCAACTCGATGGCTAGATGCAGTCGAGAAGGCCTGCGAACCTTAAGAGTAAACAACTGGAAACCCGTCTCCCATCAAGTTGGCAAAAGCTCGTTGGGACAGCCCTGGCTTGCTCAAAGTGCCTTGGGTGATGATGAAGCTCCGCAACGAAGGCTAGAAATATGCAGCTGGAAATTACGAACAACCTCTCCTATGAAATTTCGACAGCCGACCCGTGCGGCGCAATGGTTAGGATGCTAGCCTTTGTAGCTTCTGTGTCCGGATTCGAATCGCTTTAAGGCATGGATGGTAGTGTTTGTCGAGCATATGCGAAGTACGTGCTCGTTAAATCTGTTGGGTCCGAAAGTCCTGTGGGTGGTCATTTCACATTTTCAAATGGGTACAGGTCCCCGGAGACTATTTTCCTCCCCTTCAGGGACATCTCTAAATTATAGCGGTGGCGCGCAATAAATGGCAACATCTGTCATGTGTGTGTGTGTTGTGTCTGTCTGACTGACTTGACGAAGATTTATAAGGTCTCTGACCAAGCACACAAGCCTGAAATATATGTTTACCAACAAACCAATTTTCGTCATAATTAACGGATACAATTTTGTCCAACCCAACACCGATGTTGTATCTCCAGAAATTAGTATGCCATCACTGTTCCTATACATAGGATCATTAATCCAAGTAATAGCGGAACAATAGAAGGAAAAATAAGTATACAGGCGCTTTTTCATTGTTTTTTCTCCCTCTTGTGAGCGTGCGCTTAGGGATTTTTTTTTGCTTTTTTACGTGCAATTTATGAATATTTCAGATGGCTTTCTGCTGGTACGCAGGTGAGGGATATTTTCACTTGGAAAAATTACCGCTGCTGAAAAGTCGGCTAGCTGCGGTAATTAATTTGGGCTGCTTGATTAATTGGTGCTGTGATTAGATGGTTGGAGAAGCTTCGAACTAGATCCGTGCGAGTGAAGCTGGTTTAGGTTTAATATCAATAATGTAAAGAAAATGCAAATTTTTAGGAAAATATGATGGTAATTATTTGTTAGCAATAGTAATTTTCAATGGTACGTTGGTTAAAGAAAACTTTCTCTCCGAAGGATTGCAGATTGAATATCTGCCACCGTTAAATTTATATATATATATATATATATATATATATATATATATATATATATATATATATATATAATATATATATATATATATATATATATATATATATATATATATATATATATATATATTATATATATATACTGGGAATAATTACCCATTCACGAGGTTTCTCGAACAACATCAACAGCTTCATTTTCCAATAAAAATCTAATAATCCAAAATTTTAAAAATCCAATAACGTAATTTGTCCGACATAAATTGTTTAGGACAATTTTCTTCATTCGTCTTATATTTTGTTTACATTGATTAACTTCAACAAAAAGCTTATTTTAGAGGGCTTAGTTTTCTTATCAACCATTTTTACTGAGAGTTAAAAAGAAATTAAAAATACTGTAATACATAAAATAAGGACAACTGCTGCCGGTTATTTAATCGTTATTTTCAGCAATAAAAATCTATCAGTGTGTTTCCGATAACTTTTCATTTAATTTCAAATCATCTTTTATTTTTCTACGATTACAATCGCTATATTGTAGCAATATGCGAAGCATGAATTTAGACAGATCTATTAATTCTACTATAAACACATTTAATATGAGGACAATATTTTAAGAATTTAATTATAGAATACGTTTTTTATGCTGTTCAAAAGCTATTAATAATTATAAACTAACAAACTATTACTTATAATTTTTCATACACATTTTAAATACGCTAAAAGCATTTCATCTACAAAAAAATATGTACCGAGTACATCTTATTAAAAAATTCTTTTTTTTTAACCATTCTATAATTTTTTTATTAACATCCTAGGGATTAAATCTGTAATTTATTGTAATTTATGACATATATTAACTTTGTTTATGGTGCTTTTTAATTTAAATATTTATCTAATGATTAATAATTTAAGGTTTTTATGTTCTATAATCTCTTATGTAGGCATATTATGATTAGACATCAAATTCCCAATTAAGTAGTTTATTACACAGATTGAATATGTTATTTTTTAAATAGCAAATTAAGTACATAAGATATTTATAATGTTACATAATTTATTAAGTACTTACTATTAAAATAATCCTTTCCACAGTCGATTATTTTTTAAATTATTTTCCCCTTTTTATATGAATATTATATTAAATACTTATTTATTCAACAAGTTTGAAAAGTATTACTTTTTTAACCACTTTATTTTATTTAACAAGCGGAGAACCAGAGAGTAATAAATATTGACATGTGTTTTAAAAAGTTAACTTTTCTCATGCATTGAATACACTATTTTTAAGAAAACGACGAAAAAATCAATCTCATTAGCCTAATGCCAAACATAAACTTCAATAACAACTGTAGTCCCATTGGTACTTCCAACACAAATATTATGAAATAAAACTTTTACTTGAAATAGTGGCACCTTATGAAAATAGTGAAAAAAATTCACTCAAGAGCAGTAAAAAAAAGCTTTTTTTCCTGTTTCAATAAAGTATCACTTTTTGCACAAAATTGGGGAATGAAAAGACTTCTTAACACCTAAAAACATCTTGAAGATAATTAGGATGTGAAAGTCCGATTTTTCAATTAATTATATAATAATTAATGCTCAATTTATGAAATTTATAAAGTAATTTAAAATTCTGTGCTTTTTTAAAATGTAATTTTTGAGCACAATTTTTTTAAATACTCACAGCTCTGAAAATGTAATTAGTGATTTAGTTGAGTTGACTTAAAACACTGTCGCACTACAGATACACTGTAAAAAAAAAAGATAAGTTGCCTTTAAAGAAAAAAAATCCAGCTGGCGTGCTAGAAAAACACCCTATGATTTTCAGAGAAAATCAGTTTATTTAAAACGGAAATTTTGTTTTCCGAATTTTTAACCAACAAATTGTAAGAGAAAAAAATAAATTTTAAATGAAAATGAGCGCAGTGCATGTTTTAGCCACAAAATAACTTCGCCTGAAGAACATTTAAAATTTCATGGTTTGGCAGGTTGCGATTTAGTAGTAGTAGTGTAATCATTTCCGGATGCCCATTTCTAGCCTCCATTAGTAGCGTTAACACAGCCAATAACGCTTAGTTATTTAGAACCCTGGTCAAGTGACGAAGTCGACACCTGAGCGGGTAACCACCGGAACTTCGACCGACATCGTACGCTGACGCCGTCGGGACTTTGGACTCCACAGACTTAACACATACGTCTGTCCCAGTGTACTCGGGTCCATCCATCGCGAGTTGGATTTTCTACTCTTTCCCAGTACAGATATACGATTTATAGGATGAATGGTAGTAGGTGGGATTGGAACCCCCGAACTCTTGGGAAGGCTGAATCCTGAGGCGGATGCCCTAAAATTTAGTAAAAGAATTGATTGAAAAAATTTTGGGCCTGATTAAATTGATTGAAAAGTACTGAAAAAAAACCCTACGAACTAATCTATTTCCTACGTT
Organism: Hylyphantes graminicola; assembly: GCA_023701765.1. NCBI lineage: Eukaryota > Metazoa > Arthropoda > Arachnida > Araneae > Linyphiidae > Hylyphantes > Hylyphantes graminicola. Next base: position 21,000,321 of record CM043116.1, read on the forward strand.
TCATAACATGGGTGTTAATCATACTTTATAGTTATATTTTTTATAGGACATCCATTCCCTTTAGTTTACAAACATTAATTTTGTTACTTTTAAAATGTAACCTATTCCCGACATTTTTTATTCAGCACATGTAATTACTTTGCAAGCTTTTTAAGTCTGGAAGCAAAATTCAAAACAATTACCATACTAATTTAAACTCAAAAGCTAAAATGTAACTTACGTCTAAAAACGCCTAAAAACAGCATATTCCAGACCATTCCCTCCAAAACAAACCTTATACGAATAAGTTACTAAAAGCGAGTTGCTGAAGTTTTTAACTCCAGCAATCCTGGAGAGAGCGTGAAGTATGAAATAATTTGCGTACAAATGCCATTAACTAAGTCTCAGGAAGTTACTATCAACGTCATTAGAGACATTAAACGCGGCAATGAAGGCAATAATAAAGGCCGGGGAAAACTTAAGGGAATATTTAAAGTCAAGAATGAAAGAACTTTGACTTTTTAATTGGTGCAGGGATTATGTTATATCCTTTTTGCATGCTGGAGATTAATTAAAGTTAAAGTGTGTTTTAATATGCGCGGCAAATAATTAAGCTCTGCAGCGCTCGAAGTTAAAAGTTTTGTATAACAAGCCACTTTAGATTCAGCTTTTAAAATGTTAGTTAAAAACAAGGGTTTGATAACATTGTATATGAGTTTCATGTGCGAAAAAATGAGCGTTGCACCTTATCGATTTATACTGTTTCAGAAAAGTAGTTGTCATATTGGACTATTAAGAAAATATTCATAATCTGTTTATTATTTTGGACAATCTTTTTGCAAAAAATTATGTTCAATCAGACTTTATTCTATTTAAAAAGTTTTTACTCAGTTAATCATTGTTTTGTGGAGCCTAGAAACCAAAGGTGTACAAGAACATTTTTTGTACTTTAAAGAAAATAACTGGAGTAAACATAACATGCATTTGTCAAATGGCAAAACATGATAGCACGTTAAACTGTTCCAAAAGCGATACGGTGAAGCGTATTATGAAATAACACGCCAAGATCAACAAGTTAAAAGTGACGTCATATGTTATGAATGTATAACGGAAGTGACGTATCACTAACTTAAAAAATGATTGTAAAAATAAATACATCTTAAAAACAGAAATGCTTAAGTTTTAGAGGTTTGTATACGTGCTTAACTAAATAAAAATATTCGTGAAAAACGCTGTTTCTGTCCCTTGACATAGCATTGCAACGAATATCATCCATCTCCTTTTAAATATGGAAAAAAAATGCATATCATTGTTACTGTTCTATTTCGATACTGTAAGTAAGAAATATAAAAAGATGACTTAACATTGCAACTGGTATCAGTTGTGGTATAAGAAAGATGAAATATTACCTTAACATTTGAGGGTAAAATCAGCCTTTTTAAAAGTTAGTTTGAATTTTGCCAAACCGATGCATCGATACTTGAGCGCCAAAAATAAGTATTTAAGTAACAAGATGATTTTTTTGTAAGTTTATTAAATTGTTTTTCATTATTTTTACGTTGTTCTTTATTTATGGAAACGGTTAAATAACAAACTTAATATCGTGATAAGATATTCTATATCACGGATCGAAAATTTTTACTTTTCTAAAATTGAAATTTTTAAATGCTTAGTACATTTTTAAAAGAACCCTAAGTCAATCGATTGAAAATGCATGAAATATGAGATGGTTTTCAAGAAATAAAAATTGAAATTTTATACGATAATGAAACATTGAGATACTTTTATTCGAAAACGATTTCTTGAGTGACTTTTCAAAAATGGCTGAAAAGTTCTAATTTGTATTTGAGTATTTAATTACTGGGACAATGAACATATTTAATTTTTCTAGGAGGTATTTTTTTACGTTGCGCTTCTAATTATAATTTACTGTATCTTTTATTGTACTATTTTTATTGCATCAGAAACCTTTATGATTCTTTATTGTATGATTAAATAGGTATAATTATTCTTGGTAACAGTGACATTTTCTAGAGGTGGAAGTAGCAGACTGTGAATGCATGAAACGTGCTGAAAAGTATATAGAACTGAAATTTTTAGTAAACTTCCAGTTTGGGGGATATTCACCTTTTTCGTTAAAGATACCTGTTCAAGAACAATATGACAGTTGAAAAAATCGAAACTGAAGTTTTAAAAGTTTCTTAAAAACAATAAACCGGTCTGATGTAGTTTTTGATGCCGTTCAAGAAGAAAACTTGGTGCATTCTATAGTGCCTTTTTACAATATTTACTTAATGCAGGTTTCAAACTCTTGCCTTTTTCGAGAAGAGAAATAATTAATAATTATTTTTTCGAGATAAATTTTTTCGAGAAGAGAAATAATCATTGGGTGTTGCCAATTGAAATTTCACAGTTGATACTCATTTTTATATGTAGACTACCCTTTATAAAAAATTTTCTGCCAGTTATCAACTTTTAAAGCTATTTCCTGAAAAGTGACACCTTACCCAAATTCCTCGACCAATGGCAGCCGAGAAACAATGGGTGGCTCGTTTTTTTACCCAGCTGTACCTGTTGGACGTCATAAGGTAACGAGTACAGTGATTTCCAACCCTCATTCATTATTGAAAATAATAAGATGTTAAAACCCAAAATAGGAGTGACAAAGGTTTTAAAAATTCCCGCCATTAACGTTTGTCATGTTGGCAACAGTGCACCAACAATCTGAAAAGCAATATGGCCGCTAAAGAAATATGTCTCAATGTCAAGGGAGAGAAAATCACTGTGTTATGGGGGCCAATCACTGTACTTGTTACCCTAGTTAGTTTTTTTTTAAACAAAATCGCGCATGCGCAAAAGGTAGGTGCCATAGTATTTGAAGCTTTCAGAGTTATTGAAACTACCTTATAGGGTATACAACTACCTTAAATGTATGGATTTACTCTGTGTTAATTGAAACTCGTGTAATGTTACTCACATAGTTTTTATTCATTCATTAAATGAATTAAACATAGTTTTTATTCATTCATTAAATGAATTAAAACTATGAATTACTACTAACTATGAAATTTAATAATTCATTAAATGAAAAAGGGAAAATTGGCCAAAACTGCAAAACTTGACCTATTTCAGTTACACTTTTAAAACAAAAGAGTGAAATCCACTTCTATAGGGGAAGTGCATTTTCGACACCGAAAGGAGTGAAAATTAATTCCTGTTTTAAAATCGCTCATTTGTTTTAATAGTGTATATTAAATGGTATTCCAACTATAACACAAGTGAGATAGCGATTACGACACTCCTTATTAAAAAAAAAGCAACAATCCTCCACCCCAACTTGACAATATAACTTTTGCATTTCCCCCTCTAAAACTACAACTCACCCAAGCACGGCATCCGATTCCGCATTCACAAAACTTGATGAAATATCACTTTATGCCGCCTTATCGAGACCCAGGAAGCTGGTTAGAGTATGTCCCGCTGAACAGCCTTATCTTTATTAGAGAGAGTCTTGCTGAGTTTTGTGTCGGTATCATGTTCATGCCCCAGTTGGCCCGACTCACGCATTGGACACGACAACGTTGGTTTGGTGTTGTTACGAAAGGTACTATATGGCTATGTTTGGGGAATAATTTATGCTGCTTGTAGGGAGTTAGATGTATTTGAGTTATGCGTACATGATGCATATAAGTGTTAAGTAAAGTAAGGGGGAAAAATCATGCTGCTTGATTCAATAAGGGTCCAATATGACAATAATCAGCGATGTAATATTTTCTTAGAAACCCACTCAATGGAAATATTCTTTCTGGAAGTACCCTTTCCTTACAGCAGTAAGAAATTATTAGTCAAGAAAAAAGTATGTTGCTTTAATATTTCTGCTCATGTATTTTTATGCTATATTTAGCAGATATTTAGCAGAGTAAATGTGACCATGTAAAAGGCAATTATTGCGATTCAAAGTTACATACAATTCAATTTCTATAAAATTGTTCGATAAAAAAAAGTTCCACTACTCCATCATTGTGCCGTGGGTAGGTAATCTGCAATATCTAGACCAATGACTTGGGCATTTGTTTTTAGCACTCAATAACTCTGACCTATCAGAAAGTTTATTGAGAGACTTATTATTAAAAATTAAGGACAAATTTATTGTTTTGGTTACTGCAGCTTACCTGCCGGCGGCGGTGTTGTCTCGTTCAATTTTACATTCTTCGGGCCATTATTTCACATATTAAAAAAAAATTATAAATCGAAAATTATACGTAAATGAAGCATTTGTAAAAAAACCCCGAGTGATGATTATCAGGGAAGGTTCAATAAGTGTAAAATATTGTTCATCGATTCTGCAACACGCAGATGTGTAAAAGAACAGAATTACACACACGTAAATAGGTGCGGGTTCAATCTCCGCCTTTGCCCTGGGTGTATTTTCCTTTATCTGTGACAGAATTTTTTTCTCTGTGCCTTTCTTAATTGACGAAGGCCACACACTTACATTTAACAAGTAGCATTTAAAATTTGAAATGAGAGAAAAAGTGTTTTTATAAAGAAGTTGCCTAAAAATGAAGCATATTATCACCTTATAATGTCTATCATAATATATTTCATGGCCTAAAAAGTATTTTAAGTAGCAGTTTGAGGACTATAGTAAATTGTGAGTCATACCTGCCAACCATGCTGCTTCTTTAAATGTTTTTGGTCAAATTATTTTAATTTTTATTTGTGTTTCACAATAAATTTCAAAAAATATTCATCGATAAACCTTTTTAGTTTTATTACTTAGTGCTTTCTGGATTAACTATATCCATTTGTATCGCATTCCCTTGCAGCCAGCTCTTCGTGGTTTTCATGGTAGTCAAATAAGATGAATATGCTATCCGAAGAACAATACAAACCAATGTTTGCCAAATAGAAGCCATGCTCGCTTCGCTTATACACCCAACGATACTGTTTGGCAGATGATATTTCAATTCGTTAGAATATTTATAATATTCCTATTTCGAGTCTGTGCGATTTTGTGATGTTCTGTGAAAGAATAGCTGTATTTACATTAGTATCTTAGAAGAGACGTTATTAAAAAGGAAAATGCGCAAAATAGTCTTTATTTGTGTTTAAAGAAATAGTTTATTATATTTTTAACTTATTTATTGAGAAACAATGCATTGATAATGAGCATTTCAAGCAAAATATAAGCAAACGCCCCATTCATTAAATGGACAATGGAAACAACGATGAAAATCAAAAAGATTAAAATGGTGCATTTTGCTTGCATTCCCGACAGTCTGTTTGATTTATCTTTTAATGAGTGTCCTTCATTAGTCTTTTTCATGTCATAAGAATTGCACGTGTTTCGGTGCGTTTTATTGTATAAAACCAATTTGGTGACTTTACTGCTTTTTAGACTGCTTCACGTTTAATCTCGCCAACCAACTCCTTTTTATTAAACCTTCACGGTGGTTTCAAAAGCTAGTGTGCTGAAGTTTCAGAAACGCAACTCAGCGACTGAGGCGTTATGTTAACCACCATTCGGAATATGCAGTGGCGTTTAACGCTATGTGGTAAAATAGGTGGAAAACGGATTATGCAAGAATTCGTGCTGGGTTTGTCAAACAGGTAACTGAAATTTTTTAGTGAAATTTAAAGGGAAATGAGCCTATACAGCAAATTGACTCCTTTACTCAGTCAGTGCATATTCATTGCTGATGGTATCTTTCCAGAGGTAGCGGATCTCAATGTGTGCTGCCAGTAGGCGTCAGTGTCGCGTAGTCTAAGGAAGTACACGAGATATGGGAACAGTCGAAGCTTTATTAATTTTGTAGAAGCACAACCCAACTCGGGATAAGCAACTCGCTTATATACAGTGTGCGGAGCCGCCCCGGTGGCGCAATCGTTAGGACTCTAGCCTTTGGGGCTGGGGTTGGGGTCGGGTTCGGGTTCGAATCCCGGTCAGGCCTGGATGTTTGTGACAGTCAATAAATGTCGTTATTTGTCTATGTGTTATTCATTTCTTTGTGACTGTCGAAATTCTTTCTGTGTATGTCTGTCTCACTTGACGAAAGCTTATAAGCGGTTCTCTGAACAAGCACACAAGCTGGATTATATATGTACCATACCATACAGTGTGCGGAATTATGGGAACGGAAAAGATTTGCATGTAAGTAAGATTACACGCAATAATAATTTGCATAATTCAAGAAAGTTATCTAATAATCAATATTATATATTATACAATTAATTAAAGATACAGAAGATCCAGGTTTTGACCGAGGGAAATTTGCCCACTCTCCAGCACACTTCCGAGTGCGCCATCGAGCACTGTACCGATATGGAAAGACAGACATGAGAGTGGCAAAAAAAAAAGTGATTTATTGATACGCTTATAACTTAAATATCGCAAAATGATACTGATATACTGGGCGTTGATTGAATCGTTATAAAGAGCCAAAACCAGAGCCAAAGTTGAAAAGAAGAAAACTCACAATTCCTTAAGATATCTAGCATTAGTCTTGTTGCCTTAACATTGAGCATTACCCCCACTATTTATTATAATTAGTTTACTCTTCTTTTTCTCTTATTTTTATTTTTATTTTCTCCGAAAATATATATTTCAAACTTTGACTGTCATATATAACGGGAAAAATATTTTTTGAAAATTTATTTTCGCTGGAACTTAATAATTTTTTATGGATTTTACATTGAAGGCGATGCATTACATTTGAAAAAAAAAATGTATCGTTTGTAATTTTATACAGAAAAAAGACAAAGTTTTAAATCCGCTAAGCAAAATTACGTCCTAAAGGAAACATTTCTTTCATCAGCTCTATAAGTTTGAGTGTTATTCAGTCAAAATGAACAAAGTTATTGTGTTGTAGTTTCAGTGATACTTTATTGGATTGTCTTATCAATAAAAGTAATAAAATATTGATTTTTTTTATAAATTTGATATAAATTTTCTTACTATGACTTTTAATTTTGATGCATCGTTAGTAATACGTTATTTTGTTTTTATTATGACTGCCCAATTATTTTTTAGACATAATTATACTGTTAGATTCATCAGAGTTTTAAAAAACTAATTTTTGAAGAATAAGTTCTTTGCATTCTGTCAAACTAAGTGCATGTGAGGTGGATGCGAAAGGAATTTAAGACTAGCTTTGTCATTATCTTATCTGATGCTAAGTCTGGGTATTTAGAAGTCACCCAAGTTAGATGTAGAACTTAATGTGAAACAAATTGTTTCTTATATTAAACTTTGAGTAATTAATTTGGCTAACGGTCTAAAATACGTTATTTTGGAGAAGTAGATTAAAGTCCCTTGAAGATAAAGTCAGTTATGAAGCTTTTGTAAGATGTACTGCTTATTAATTCTATAAGGAACAGCATTAAAGAGACTGAATTAATAAACGGGTGCTTCGGAACACGAAATATACAAGTCAGCTGCGTAAAATTAGACCCTATAGAAAGTATTGTAATGACGTGCCTTTCTTTTAAATAATTATTTTTCCTTAATGACTGATTTTTTTAAACTGAAGTGAAAAAAGAATGTGCATAAATTCGAGTGTTCGCCTTGGAGACAGATTTTTGTCAGAACTAGCTAAGAATGTGACTGCTAATCATCGTTTGTCCCAACTGTAGCAGAATTTCTACCGATTTGTCTTGTACTGGTGTTGTCCGTAATAAAATATGTCTCACAGTAAGAGCAGTTTCTTCAATGCAAAATTGTAAAGTATTTATTTCAGCAAAAAGAAATTCAGCTCTTATGTTTGACTGTTTCTCAATTAATTTAGGTACAGTTAATTCGCACTAAAAAAGATGAATATTTATTTTTGTTAGTTCAGCATGCGATAGTAGTTTATAGATATGAATGAAGTAATGTAGTATAGAATTTAAAGATTTCATTTAACCATAATAATAAGAAAACTTTACATAGAATTATAGAACACTAAGAACTTCTTAAATAATAGAAAATGAAGACTTCTTTTAGTTTTCAAACCCTAAAATTTTTGTTCCTAACCCACGTGACTTGGGAGAGTAAATATTATCATAACCTTTTCATGTCGTCAATGACTATTCTTACATAAAGTATTCGAAGAGAATTAGTAACCAAATAACGATACTGTCAAAGGAGATAAAAAAAAAGACATCACAGCTGGATATTACCCTATTTCCCCGCCTTTACGCCAGTGCCTGATACAGCTGTGTCCGCCGCTCCCACTTTTGTTCTTTTTCTGGCCGAAACAACAACAAAACAAAACGAACAAAAAATGGACGCCGGCTTTTCGTTTATATATTTACGGAAAAATAAAGAAATAAAAATATATCCAAACAAGAAGAAGAAGAAGAGAAAAGTCGAAATGGAATCGAAGAAACACAGCGCCATTTCTATTTCGAAAAATGGCTAGAATTTTTTTGTTTCTCTTTCAAAGTTCTCTGTTCCCTGTGCACGTTTCGGTATATGTCATCCAATATGGCGACTACCCAGTAAGGATGGAAAATATGGGTATAATAAGTTGAGTATGTCCCGTTTTTAAAACTTAAAAAGTTATGATTTCGAAAAAACAACTTTTACTATTGCGAGTAGATCTAACAGACCGCCAACAAAGCTGAGCGCTTCAAGTAACTAAGTTGATAATAATTTGTCAACCTCAAACCAAGTTTGTTGAGGACCTTTCTTGTCCCTACACTCCTTGCCAACCTAAGTTGGGAAAATAGAAATATGCTATAGAGAAGATCCTTCAGCGGATGTAAAGAGTTCCATAAATTATTTGCGAATCCACCCAGAAAAAATGTTTAAAACATTAATTTCATTTAAGGTCTAACAGATTTGAATATTATTAGAGAAAATTTGACAATTTTATCAGAATGAAAAGTGTATTTTGATTAAATAATATTAAGATCATTTTGTACGTAAATATTACCTTACAAGAGTTTCCAACTAACGGACCAATCGCGCTTTTCTCACTGCCTTTTTACTCTTCGTTTTTACCCAAGTTAGGTTTTGGCACGGGGTGTAGAGGAAAAGTTCCTCTAAAAATCACTGGAGTGCTGGAGTGCACAGCGATATTTGTACCCGTTAAATATGTGGAGTCGAAACTCCCGACAGCGTTAGCGCACGATGCATCTCGAAGTTCCGTTGCGCGCCCGCTCAGGTATTGACCACGTCACTTAAATAGGTTTCTAAATTACAAGTCGTAATTGAATGTGTTAAACTCCTCTCGGGAAAATGAATTTAGACAGCCCGAAGCGAATAACTTACCTACCTACGTACCAAATTGTGCAGTTGATGATAAAATTAATAAAAAACTAAGTTAATGAGTTAATGATAATAATAATAAAAAATTTCAACACAACCACATTCCTTTCAATGAAATTCGAATTGAATAAGTTTTTATTAAAATATTTAGAAAATAAAAATATGGTCAGTTAAATGTTTAATGAGGCTACTGTGGTCTTATTCGACACTACTTTGACTTCTGTACTTTCTAAAAAAAATTTCAATTAAATTTCAGCTTTTTTTTCAAATTTAATTTTAAAATGTTAAAAAAAAAACCATTTGAAATACATGGAAACTTCAAAATCATATAATTTACACAATTTCATATTTTAGTTCATTCAAGTAATTGACTATTTTTTGCATAGATAAAGTTTTCGTTATATTTTATAATAACAGTATTGAAAAATTTCTTAAGATTTCACAAATGGAAAAAAAACTAAAACAAAATATAAAAACACGACTTCATGATAAAAAAAAATGGTTAGTTTATAACTTTTTAATACTTATTTATCCCATAATAAGTATTGCATGCATCTTAAGTAACAAATGTTCTGCATTTATTAAAGTTATGTTTTTTTTAGTATATGATAAAGCTTGTTGTTAGTTGTTTAAACTAATCGATGAAATAAAACTATAGTTTAGTCATCCCTTGTTGGAAACAATTTTGGTATGAAATTCCAATTTGCTGCATAAATATACAATACTTAGGTTTCTGTAAATGCCAAAATTGTCAAGTTCTAAGCCAAAATAAGCAAACGCTTAGCAACTTTAAAATATTTCAAAAGTTCACAGCATCGTAAGGGGGGGGGGGGGGGGTAGGGGGGTGCATATATATTCCGGCCTGTGTGCTTGATCAGGGCCCCGCTTTTAAGCCCTCCGTCAAGTAAGACAGACACAAAAAGAGTTTTTACTGTCACACGAGAAAGAAAGTACACCCAGGGCGAAGGCAGGAATCGAACCCACACCCGTTACAGCGAGCAGACTGCTGGCCTGTTATGCTAACCACTCGGCCATCCGGGCCCCCACAGCATATCGTGTACATAGAATGATGAAGTTTATTGATACGATGAAATGTGAAAATCTTACACTGTTCAAAAATTGCGCCTGGTTTCACCACAATAACGGTTCTTAGAAGCTGCAACGGTTGCGTGGTCAAATGTTTTAACAAATTTTCGGCATTAGGCTGAACCATACTTAAGGTTTTGAAGGAAGAGTATGAGAAATACCGAAAAATTAGGCAAAACATATCGTCACACAGCCGTTCCAGCTAGTAAGAACTAACCCTAGAGTAAGAGCTATTATCAGGGCCGGGTTTAAAGATTTGCCGCCTGTAGGCTATAGTTTGCTGCCTCTATGTCACAATATTCTTCCATTTCGGGGAAAGATAGCTAGTTAGCTGCAAAATAGAGTGGTATGTGCTGTTTAAAATTATTACAATGATTATAAAAGAGGGAAAATGTTTCACAGCGTACGTGTTTGCTAATAAATATTAGTACCTACTATATATACGTTTACAGTTTACGCATTAATATAAATAATTTGTTTTATTTCTTAAAAATATTGGTATCTTAATAATATTTTATTTTATGCCGAGTGCCGCTTTAATTGGTAGTAAAATTTGCCGCCCCCAACAAATTCACCGCTCTAGGCTACAGCCTATTTAGAAATCCGGCCCTGACCATTATCATGGTGAATCCAAAATGTTTAACAGTGTTGTGTCCTCTTGAAAATATAAGACATCTGTATTCCCAAAATAACGTCTTTCACGACCTTACACAACACTGCATTGTATATTTATATGTATCCAAACAGATATACGGACAGATACACAGACACGGCCGTGGCACAAATAGAATAACGAAACAAAAAAGTTTCCACAAAAAGAAAAAAATAACAATTTCTTTTGTGCGTTATTGGAAACATCCCTGCCATACCAACTGCTGGGACGGTACTAGCTTTGCCGCCATTTTGTGCCCTTTCAATTTTTGACTTTTTTTATTCTATTCCACGAGATAGAAGGGCTTCTTTGGGTTCTTTGTTTGTTAAGGTCCGTGTTCCTAAACAGATCGAATGAAATATGCAGATTCTATGGTGAAGGAGTGTGTGTTCTTTTTTTCTTCTTCGTGTGTTTTGTAAATGGTGCATGGCTGGTTGTTTTTTGTGTGCCGTAGGATATAACGTGTTGTTTGTGTGGCGGTGGCGCCCAAATGATGTTTGGTTTCTTTCTTTTTTTGTTTAGACAAACGTTTGTGAATTCATCTTTGTTTTATAAGTGGTAGAGGATATTTTGAATTTTTAAGAAGCAATGGCAAGTTGTTGGTAAGGTAGTGCGCGTGTTCTTGCCTATATATTGTGAAATGAGTTACAATTCACTCAAGGAAGAATGCATATTTATTTACAAAGACGAAGATTCCAGACATAAGCACAAGGAAGTAAGATGTTTTCCATTCTAGAGGGGGATCTCATTTCTGGCGATGACAGATGACAGTGAGTGCGTCCTCTAGAAGGGAAGAGCATAGGTTTTATAGCCCCATATCCCGCTCGCCAGAAGAGACAGTCACAAGAGACACACAAAGAAGGACGTCACAAACACAAATAGAAAAATAAAAACATTTATTGACAAACACAAACACCCCTTCCTTACCAGGATTCGAACCCGAACCCAGCAGCTCCAAAGGCTAGCATCCTAAACATTGCGCCACCTACTCGGCCCATTTCTGGCGATTGTCCAAACTCATTATAAAGAAGCCTTATTATAGAAGATAATCTAACAGAATACTTTTGCACTGTAAGTTACAAGTTAAAAACATTTTATTTAAAAAATGAATTTAATAACAAAGTTACATTATTTTGCTGCATTATTGTATATTAACTAGTCCACTATTTTTTTATTAATCAAAAGTTTTAGTGATGGTGCGATAGTGACTTGCGCTAGTGAAATAGTAATTTTGTATAAAATTAGCTACGAATGAAAACTTTGCTAATCATTAATTTGAAACTGGGACCATTATTTTGTAAATGAGAGAAATAACTATCTAACATCAGAGTTGTCTTTTAATATTTTGCTTCGTTGTAACCAGTCTTAAAAATTTATATAATTTATTGTGTAATTAACAGATGACGAGTAATTACAGAAAAGTCTAGTTTACATCAAAGCTTAAAAACTCCAAATTTTGTAAAGCTTTAAGTAGTCTAATTTTAGTTTAAAATAGTGTCTTATTGTATTTCTCCTCTCTCTCTCTAAAAAAAAAACGTAATGTGAAATGCGTGTGTCGATTAAACAATTTTTTGTTCTGTTTTATGAATATTTAAGGTACTTAGTCGACAAAAATAATACTTTATGACACACCGAAAATCATTAAATCTAAATATGAGACTAACAGCAGTTGTGTCACGAAGAACTATGATTTGAGTAGACAACTGTAAAAAAGTTGGAAAACATTTTTTTTAGCATTTTCTTAAAAAAAATTGTTTTCGATAAAACTTCTAAAATTTTATTGTTTATATGCAAATCGATTGTCAAAATATATATTTTATCTGAAAAACACATAAAATTCGTTTCTACATTACACATATCGCGCCTTGTTAAGCACAGATTTTTCCTTTTTAATGCTCTTGACTTCGATTTCCTCTTAGTATAGGGTAAAGTACAAAAAAGCAAATCAATTTCGACATCTTTTGCTCAACTGCGGCCTGTCTAATTTAGGTTCGAACTGTTGGCTTTTAAACATCTTTGTTTTAGATGCCAGGCAAATAATTTCTGTCCCTATGTCTGTACCATTTTACTTACTAGCATTCCTATTTTTTGTTAGAAAAGCATTAAATATTTGATAGGCTTACCAGAGATTTAATACATTGGTTTGTCGATCCGTACCATAGGAACTTCAGTGAACTATAAAGTAACAAGAAGTATAGTCTATTCTCGTTTGTTCCAAACTTATTCATCTAATAAATAAACTTAATTTTGTAAGTAGCTACCAGGGAAAAAAATGTTGCAAATAACTAATACCGAGTTGAAAATTTTAAATATGTATGATATAGTTTTGTTTGAAATTTGTCCAACAGTGGAATTTTAAATGAAACCATTTTATTAGACATTTAAGCCTAAAATCTCTTACAAAACTTAAATGGAGTCATTCAACGTAAATAGTTGAAATGAAATATCTAACTGTTCACCAAGTTAAAACTTGCTACACAACTAATTACGAAAACTACCATCAAAGAGCTGATGATACTTACTTCAAAACAAATGTTGGAAACGTTTAATTGCCTTTATTTCCTCTGAAGAAAATAAGCTCCTACGTGGTTAAATTCCACCAATTAGAGATGCACTGAATACTTACGGTTCTTTGAAGTGTAGCCGATCAACTGCGATAGTTTTACAAACCTTTAACTGACATTTTTGTAGAAATAAAAGATTTTGTTTCCATTAACCTTTTTGTTTTAAAGAGTTACGTTTTGTTTAGAAAGCAGGCGCGCAACCACGGGGGGGGTTTCTAGGGTCAGAACCCCCCCCAGAACCCATATTATAGTCAAATTTTATTTTGTTAACAATAAAAAAATCGAAAATGATGAAAAAAAATTCATAGTGAAAACACTATTTCGCTCGCCGCCAACAAAATAAGAAACTGTAGGGATGGCGGTTTTCAGAAAAAAACCGATGTTTCAAAAACCGGCTTTTCGGTTTTACTGAACCTTAAGACTGGCCTTATGAAAAACTGGTTTTTTGGTCGAAACCGAGGGCAAAAAAACGGGTTTCAGTTTTCCATCCCTAAAGTGTTTCAAATATGGGTGGCGGAATGGCGGAAAGTATAAATCTGTGTAAAACAAAATATTTCCTACGAAACTCTTTTCTAATGTGAGGGGCGGGGGGGGGGGGGGTTTGAAAAAAGCGCCAGCTCTGATAAAGTGACATGTCTTGCCAAATTTATTCATTTTTTGGCGTTTTTTATGAGTTGCTCTAATATTGTGCATTCAAAAAATCAGTAAAGGTCACGGTACTACGCAATGATTAAGTTACCGAAACTGCCCCCCCCCCTTTCCTCAGATACTATTTTAAACCAATAATACTCGTTATCTTTGGATTACTGTACTTTTTTCACCGTTTTATTTTTAAGGTTTTTATTTCGCGCCTTTTCTATGTAATTTCTACTATAAAGTACCTGAAGATATGAGTATGTTGCAGGGAAAGGCACTTTTTTCTCTCTTTTTACTGTTTTGTCTGAATGCTTAATATAAATCTAAGGATGGCTGTTAAGTTCTGTTTTCATTGCATTTCAATTGCTTTTTTGCATTTTAAACATGTTTTACATCATTTTATTGATATTGTTATGTAACGACATAAAAAACATAAAAAAAAAAATTATTATTCCACATCGGCGATTCGTCTTCACGACGTCTTAAATGTAGTTATAGATATAAGTAACATCGTTGAAGTTTGGAACATTGCTCGAAAATAATATATGTTTTGACCAAAAAGGTATAAAAACGGTTAACCGAAATCTTAGTTATAGTTAGTATACTTAATAAAGCAATCCTTTGTAGAGGAAGTGTACGTTAAATATGCTAAAAAGTCCTGACGCTGCGTACGATGTCGCCCTTAACGGTTGCGTTGGGTGCCTACTCAGAGGTACGACCAGACACGCAACCACGGGGGGTTTGACCCCCCAGAACCCGAATTATAGACAAATTGTACAATTTTGTTAAGAATAAAAGTAATGCCAAAGTGTAAAATATTCCATAGGGAAATACCATGGAGATGTAAAACCGTGCGCTTTCATCCACTATAACCCCGATAGTGGGCGCACGGTTTTACTGTAAAATACACTAACCTAAAGCGCGCGAATTCTGGTAAGATATGCCTGGCGCCGCTCTTTTTCTTTTTGTCATTTTTTTATGAGTTGCTATAATATGGTGTATTCACAAATCGGTAATAACTCTCATACTCTCATCGGTAATAACTCAAACGATGTTGCGCAATTTTACAGGAAATGAATTCTTTCTATGCTACTGGGGTGGAGCCTTTGTGTCGACGATTTTACTCTGAAATCAAAGAAATTCTACTAGCACGTGCTATCAGATTAATATTTTTTCCCATCTTTTATTTTTAAAGTTATAATGCTAATAAATTATGTGTAAGCAGGATGTTTTCGCTCTTTTTCCTTGGAAAATATTGTGATAACGTTTAGGAGGTTGTCAAAAGATAAAGACATTAGTTTCTACATTTAATCAATAAGTAAGTTATAACTTATAATATTTACTGGCAATCGCCTCAATGATATTAAAAATATATGTAATACGTTAATATTTTGTGTGAAGTTGCTGAACTTGAAATATTTATAAAGGTGGTATTTAACGACTGAGCGGAGTAAATAAATATTGAGAGTTGTATGCGATTCGAACTTTATTGATAATTTAATTATGACTTGTATATATAGATAGCGAAAATTTTCCGTAATAACCTTCAAGGTCTCCGAAATGACTGCCGGCCTATAAACGGCAGCCACAAATGTGCGGCGAATTATACCCGTGTAGAGGAACTGCACGTTAAATATGCTTCACAGTCCCGACGCTCCATACGATGTCGCACTTAACGAACGGTTACTTTGGGTGCCTATTCATATGTCGGCTCATCACCTGACTGTGGTTCTAAATTACGACGCCCTTCGCCAATAACCCTCGCGTAGCTTTAGTGCGACGATAATTAAAACTAAACTATCCTATAATAACACTAATTTTTCATAATGTTGATATAAATATTTTTTGTTGCCTTTTTTTTTTGTACTGAGTTTTAGAAAAGATGCTTGTTTAATATCTTGTCCTTTTAATTTAAATCTTGTTGTACACTTTTTACTTTCTTCTTTGTTTTATAATTGACCTTGCTGGCTTTTTTTGTATTTTGATATTTTTATTCCTCGTTTTTTTTATGTTCCCTATTAGTTTTTTTTTTCTATTTGTGATACGTCTTGTTTTTGTCCTCTACCTGTAAATTGACTTGTTCTGCCTTTTTTAAAAACTTATTTCGCCTGTACGACTTCGTAAATTAAATTAAAAATAGGAAATAGCTCCGTTGAATTTTGAATTATTAAATCATTTAATTATCACTTTATTGTTGAGCTTTAACTTTTAAATGTCGTCCAATTAAACTTATAAATTTTGTTTCTACAAATTGCTATGCAATTAGTTTTGTATTCAGAATATTTTTTATTTATTTTTTTACAAATAAAATAAATGTTAAATTTATCTTTACACTAATCTATTCTTAAAATGATATGTAATATTTTGAACTTATCATTTAATTTTTGTACAACAAATCAGGAGATTTCAATTATCCAAGCAATTACTGGGTGGTAAACAGAACCAGAAAACCTGGAAATCAGGGATTTTTCAGGGGACTTTTTAATTCTGGAAGTATCAGGGAATTCTCATGGAATTTTAAAAATTTTGCAAAACATCAGGGAATTTTTCCCCATTTTTATTACGTAAACAGCAGTTTTGGTTCCTGTGATCACTACTAACGAACACTTGATCAAAATATTATGGTTGATCCGATTTCCCTGAAGGACCAATCTTGAAGGAAATATAAATCGCTCTCGCGAATCATGTTATAAAATTATTTTCTAACTACACAATTCCTCTAAACTTAGTTCGGAAATGTAGAAAAGTTAGGTAGACTAACCCGTAATCCGAAAAGTCTTAATTCCCTCGATGTCTGGATTAAATTTTCTATGCTGCATTGAATTGTGTGTATTGTATGTTTCTTTGGTAATTGTAAAATCAGGGAAATTTTAGTGAAAGTATCAGGGAAATCCAGGAAATATCAAATGACTTTTTCTAGGATTTTGTAACCACCCTGAAATAAATTTTCAATAATTATATTCTATAATTAATGCTAATGTTTCTAATGATGTCACGCTTTCCGTAATACGATTTGATTGATTGTTTCGTTTTCAATTCACGATCAGAATGAGGAAAAAGAAACTTTTATTTCCATGCAAGTTTTCTTGAAAAATTATAATAATCTTACAAAACTCCCGTTCGAATACCAAATCAAAAGTGATTCAAGAAAAATGAAAACAAAACCACGGAACTTTTGCCAGATAAATTAATAGAAAAACATCCTATTGACATGAAATATTTAAAAATAATTTTAATTAAATAATAAATAATTTTAATTAAATAATAAATAATTTTAATTAAATAATAAATTTTAATTAAATAATTAATTTTAATTAAATGATTAGTTTCAATTACATAATTGTTTTAATTAAATAATTAATTTTAATTAAATGATTAGTTTTAATTACATAATTGTTTTAATTAAATAATTAATTTTAATTAAAAACTTAACTGAAAAAAATATTGAAAAACTGAAACCCCCCCCAGAATTTTTTTCTAGTTGCGCCCCAGTTAGAAAGTTAAGTTTTGTGTTAAAGAGGTATTAAGTACTAACGTAATGTAACCGGTGCCTCACACCGGTGTATGGTAAATTGAATTTTTTTTATGTAAACTTTTACTTCATAGTCTTCATATCAATCCCTTAAGGCAGGGGTTCCCAACCTTTTTGGACCTGCGTACCACTTGCCTTTATGAGAAATTTTGGCGTACCACCAAACCCAAATATTTTAATAAACGTGTAATATTTACTAAGTAATATAATAAGTCTTCAAAGGTTTTTTGTTAGTAAAATTCCTGAGAAAACTTCGTATTTAATAATTAGATATTTGTTTATTTATAACATGCTTATAATAAAGGAGAAATAAAAAGATTAAAATTGTATTAATTTACATTTTTGTTTATTTTCCATAGGTCTGAAAACATACAAATAAAAAATAGTACAAACTCAGCAAAATCCGATCCGGAAGTCAATTAAAGATTTCTTTCAAAAATGTTTATGTTTAAAATAATGAGTGATATGTTTGCGTGCTAACATGCGTATAGAAGCATTTGATAGCATCATGTTGTTCACGTCACTCACGCGTACCACCTAAAATATTTCAGCGTACCACCAGTGGTACGCGTACCACCGGTTTTGAACCCCTGCCTTAAGGGGGTCCAGTACCCAAAAATCAAGAAAAATTCAATTTTTCATCATTATTTTAAAGTGTTATCTGAAAATTTCTTAACATTTCGCAAAAGCGAAGTGAGTAACCGGTTTCTTTACACCAGTTTAGGCGATTTCTCGCTGTCATCCCAAAAGAGGCTATTAAGGAAAGCCTTCTACGAAACAAAGCGGTTCTTCCCGTGTACTCTTCAAGTGTTTACCACCTACTTTTGCCTATCTCTCATCGCTTTATGTATAATTGGAAGAATGAATTCAATGATGATTGATTGAAATTTATGTACAATTCGCCATTTTGATGTCGTATGGCACGCATTTTTCAAGATGACGATATACAGGGTGAGGCAAACAAAACCGGCCCCGAGTTGGAGATAAGAATACGACAGAAATGTTGCTAGTTTAAAACCAATACAAAAACAGGTTTGCTTACTGAAGCTATTGATCGCTTCAATATTAAGCCCAAACAAACGCTTGGCGACTTATTTGCCAGCAACTACGCTACGCTTTTAGAATCCATTAGAAATGGAATATAAACAAGGTTAGTAGAGCTGATCTAGATTTAGTGAATATTTGATTGTTTCGGTTGTTAATTATCCTAGATAATCGGACCTTTTTGTTTTTGGTAATACAAAACATTCTAAATTGATTGCAAGACACAAAATTTGCATTATGGTACGTCTTCATACAATACGAACTAAGATCTGAACTCGCCACTAGTCTATGAGTAGCTCTAATGCAGTGGTTCCCAACCTGGGGGCGATCGCCCCCAAGTGGGCGATTTGTGTTATCAAGGGGGCAATAAATAGTTTGGGGCGATAGGGGGGGCGATGAGTATTCAAAGGGGGGAAATTAAAATATACGGTACCAAAACCAGTAAAACCCTACTTATTTTTTTATCACTGTGACAAGTTCCAAACTGACATTCTAAAAAGATTTGAGGATTTGACCAAGTTAGAAATTCCTAATTCTATTGTTGATCCATTCCCTTTTGAATCTGTGGGCTGTGGAGTGTGGATAACCTTGATAACTTTTTGAAGACTGAGTTTGTAGATCGAAGTATGACTGTGAGGCGAGACTCATTTCAGGCAGAGAGTTAGCCTGCATAAAACTTATTTACACTGATCCTTAACAGTGGTAAAAAGCTCAACTACTTTTCATCTCGTTCCGTCATTATATTTAGTTAAAAAAAAAGGGTTAGATCAGTTATCCAGCTCCTCACTAAACAAAAAAATCAATTGGACATTTGCCTCAAAGGCTTGCACATAAACTTGAAAAAAAGATAGAATAAAAAAGTTTTCAACGTTCAATTATTTTTTTTAATTTTTATTGTCAACTCTCTTAAATTTTCCAGAATTGAGTTGAAAGATCTTAGTTAATTATTTCACTTTCATTCTTTGAAAAAATCTAAATAAAAATAGAAAAAACAAACATTTTTTTTTATTTAAGAGTAACCGGATAAAGCTGCTTTGGTTGTTTTTATATATGGCAGTAAGTGTTTGAAATTATAAAATTGCTTTATTAGTTACACTTTAACTCAAATTATTATTGGACAAATTATAAAAATTAAATGGGGGGGGGGGGGGGGGGGGCGATATGTGTTATTCAATTTAAAGAAGGGGGCGATGTTACAGAAAAGGTTGGGAACCACTGCTCTAATGTGAAGCTAATCCGATCCAACCAATGCAAAAACAGGTTTCAGGCGGTTTCAAGATTTTTTCTCGCCAAGCATTTCTACGTATTCCCATCTCTAGATCAGGGCCGGTTTTGTTTGCCTCACCCTGTATATTGAGGTCATACATTCAAATATGAATTTGAAAATGATTGAGATTTATCTTTTGGTGCTTACATCGTGTTAATCAAATCGATAAAATTTACTATCTTATATGTATTTAACAATAATTGTAAAAAGTAAACACAAGATAACTCAAATAATAGCCTATTTATTCATGTTGCTTTAATTTTCACTGAAGTTCTTTTCGTACAGGCATACGGAAACAATGCAAAAAACATGGTGTGAATACTAGGGTAGAGCGAGGGAATGGCACCATTTTAAGGGAAATTAAATCTTCATGCAGAATTGTGTTGCAGTTAATGCAATTGTAATGAGCATAGCATACTACAGCTCATAACCTATCTTGTGGTGATTTTTGTTTCAAGATTTAAATCTTGAAAAAAAATCACCACAAGAAACTGAATCAAGTTGTTTTTTCCAAAAACTTGCACTGTGGCGGAATTACCCCGGTACCTGGGGTAATACCGTAACACCACTGGGGTTATGCCGTCACATCAATAAACACAGCAAATATTCTATAAATAATGGAAAATGATATAATAAAGCAATACATAAGTACTAATAAGGTTTAATTAGCATTGGAATGACAAATTGTACAGGATACATCTACGCTTTTATTAAATTTCCATTTGCAACTAATTGGGCAGTTTTTCTTAAAGTTTCGTTGTTCTATTTGACCATTTTAGTTATTCTTTTTCGGATACGTGGCATCTAGAACGAAACCTAATAGATTGTAGGGCCACTATATGAAATTTCTATTTTACAGGCTATGCCGCCATCTCTTTTTGGTGTTGCGGCATTTCCCCAGTAAGACAAAATAAAATAGATGGCTTATTTAGGGGGCGGTAGATAGCCTAGCGTCCAAACTAACAACGTGATAACATAGCCAAATAATAACTCTTTTCAATGATATGTAACCGATTTATCTAACTTAGAGATAACATTCCCCTATCTCTTATATATAATTTCAGAAAGCCCTAAATTCGATGAAACTCACCGAAAACCGTATTTTTAAAATAACTTTGCATCGACTCACCGCACGGCCTTTAGCGTCTCTACTACAAATTACTTTGTTTCCTTCTACAGATCAGGGCTCACAGCCCCTCTCCCCCACACCGCTGATGAAATACAAGGGGTTGCGGCATTGACATTGCCCGGGTTGGCGGGATTCTCCCGCACTCCCCATATGGCTTTTTTTTTGCGACACATTTGAAACTTAATCGCTATACTATAACAATCGCAATTATGCGAGTGAGTACAGATAAATCGTCAAAAACAAGCTAAAACACAATTACTTCCTTGATGGGGCTGACGGAACAACCGTTATTCATACTCTGCATGTTCCCGAATAATTTTTTAACGATTTCATTTGGTTCCATCTAGGTGGAGCTAGCTACCAATTTTGACGATTTAATAAGAATTAATGTAAGTTCTTCGTGGTTTAAAGTATGCCAATTATATTTTACACTAAGAAAGTCCAAGCCGAATGGGCAATGGGCATTTAAGGCATGTTTATATGCCGCATAATAACCTAAAAAGCATGTCGACGATTTTTCAATCTTGAAAACCGGCCATCAAGGCTGGGATTGAACCCTCGATCTTAGGTTTGTGCTGCGGGCATTTAATACCTCACAGTCACTCACAAGAAAGAAACATTTCCAAAGGAGAAAAGTAGTCAAACAAATGACTGGCATTAAACGCATTTTCCTAATAATGAAAATATAATCCAGCAATACCTTTTGTCCCTTTGAATTTCTTGGGTTTATCTATTTTCAAATTTATTTGAATCAAAAATCCGAGTCCATTGCTAGTTTGTCAAACTAACCACGGAATTACAAAAGTGTTGCATTTATTAGTGGAGAAAATTGCAGTTTGTTGGAAGGTGGTACTCATCTATTAACTTCGGAATTCATTTGCGTGTAATTATTGTCATTAGCTGCTATTATATTCTGTAATTGCAAATTGGGTCTTTTGCATTACTTGTGTTAGAAATCAGGACTTACCGTGCTAATACAATGAATGACATTGTGTTTTAGAAATGTTGCTTTAATGAGTTTATTTTTAAAGGGCCTTATTGCTTAAGTGATATGTTAATTTTCTAAAACGAAACAGTCTTACTACGACTAAAATTTAGATACTCTACTTCTGCAATTAGCTATAACATTTAATTTCGTCGCCTGAATTTTTATTTTATAAAATTGTATACGTCTATAAAGAATAATACATTTTTCATAATATTGAATTGCTTAACTTTACCATTGTATCCTTCTCAGGGCTATTTTCAAGATAGAAACGTCTAATATTGCCGCAGTGTGACTATGTGAGCGTAATTAACTAGTAGAAGCGTTATTTTAATTTGATGTTAGTTTTATATTTAGAAGTACTTATTATATAAAGTTGTTAAGGATGTAAGAGTTTATGATAGGCATGCTCTTAAAAGTTATGTTGCATAAATGGTGCTTATAAATTCTTAATATAAACTGACATGTAGAAATTACTTGAATTTTAACAGTTGCTTGCCTCAACAGTGAATTTCTTATGTTTATTTTAAGGTTGTTGTATGATATTTCAATTATTTAAATTGCTTGTTAGATTTTTAATATTTTTACTTCACTGGATACTAATAATATTGGCGAATTTAATATAATTCAAGAGTTAGCTGCTCAATTTTGTTGTTAACAAATGAGCAGAAATTAAAATATTGAGGAAGATTTATGCACAAATACGGAGTTCGTACTTTGTACTACACATTTGCACTTAGCACTACATTTTTACTCTTAAATTTTTATTTTTTATTAAACTTTAATAAACTGTAAAAAATAAGTAAAAATTTTCTTTAAAATCGAATGCATGGAACAATTTAAACACAACTTCAGCAGTAAACTTTAGAAAATGAACGATTTGTTTCACATTAAACCTCCATCTAACAATTGAATGTTTTCCACATACGTTTGAGCATCGGCTATACCAAGGGAGTCTTTTAACAGAGAACTCGAACCTGGAGGCTATCAGATATCTGGGCTCCGATACCATCCAGATATTTGAAAGGCGAACTTTTTCGATTTCATTTCCGATATTGAAAGAGCTGGCTTTTAGGGAAACACCGCGAACTTTAACTATTGCAAATACGTTTCGTTACTTGTTTTTAACAATTTCAAGTTCGGAGTATATTTGGAATGAAGAATAGATTCAGAACAGGAAGAATAGCGCAGACAGTTACTAGTATTGCTTGTAAAATGTTTTGTTGTCAAACTGACAATTGGTGGCTTGATGGTGCTTTAAGCTAAAATGTTTGGCATGAGGCAAACCATATCTTGTGCCAAAAGTTCATATTTGAATTTGAAATAGTTAAAAATGTTTTTAGTTAAATTGAATTTAGAAGTAATTGGGAAATGGCTTAAATTTGAGAAACTTATATAAGGTTTTAAAAAATGGGTATCAGTTTTTCAATTATGTTCTCAGGTATAGGGCTTATTAAAGCAAACGACCTTGATTTACTGCAGTTAATTTTATAGGGTGTTTTGGTTTATAGCTCCCAGACTGCTAATTAACTATATTTGTAATATCTAAGAGAACACTGCAAAAAATATCCGTCAAATTTATGGTTTTACACTACCAGTTGAGTTGGTGCCAGCTTAAAGTAATGTTTCATTTTGATATTGAGTAATAGTTTTGCGTCAGGCGCACGTGAATCCGGAACCTTTGTGATTTTAGCGAAGCGTTGTGCCAACTCGGTCCACGAATCTCCAAACTGATTAAATCCAAAAGGAGGAATGCTTTTCCGCTGTTTTCATACTGCCCCGAAATGAAGTCACGCAAAATAAATTTTAAATAAATCGGTAATAAACTTCAGATGAAACTATATTATTTATTGAATATTTCGTATTCCATAAGACTTCAAAACGTGTATTTGATATTGTATTTTCAAATATCTTATTTTACGAATATTTTATATGACAACGCAAAATCGTCACCAATAGTTTATCCTCAATTCCTATGAGAAGTTCATTAAAAAAAATATCGTCCAATTCAACCAAATATTTAATAAAAATACACGAATGCTTTCTTTCTGTATCAAGTTATGTGGAAAATTGTTCTATAATTTTGCAAAAAGTTCCCCTTTTTTCCTATAATCTAAAAATATACCCCGCGAATCTTTATGTATAGACAGCATGGTATCGTAAATATTTTACGCTACACACAACTCTTTGTTAGTTTGTTGCAAATGTAACTGCCAGGCAGTTTTTGGGCAACTTCTTCCAATTAAATTTACATTAATCAAAAGTCGCCAATGAACCACTCTGAACCTGCATCTTAGTAAGATTTTGGAGTGTGTGAGTTTTGTAACTGCATCCTTCAATTGTTTTATGCCTTTAGTTTACGTGTAAATTTAGAGGGACTGTCAGTCCCATAGAGTTAATGCATTAGTTTTGAAATTACAATTGCGCAATAGAATTGCTTTGCCATGTTATTAAATCCACCAGGAATGGGAATCAGCATAACATCAATTAAAAAGAAAATTGAAAAGAAACTAACTTCCAGTTGTTTTATTATTAATTAATAGAGTTTTAAAATAATGTCGCTTATTTGTAGTAATATTTAGCATTTTAAAACTCAAGAATATCTAACTAAACAACTAGATAAAATTTTCATTTCAAACTTGTTTTATTTTGATGGTATGTTGATTCCAATACCTGGAGAAAAAAGGTTAACATGGTAAAGCAATAAGTCTGCGGAAGCTGTGATTGCAAAACTAATGCTTTAGCCATATGGGACTGGCAGTTCCTCTTTAGTAAGATGTCCCAAAAGTTTTGGGCTCAGACAAATAGAAATCCCCTGAGATAAATTCGTATTTCTTTCTTCGAATTTCACTAAGGCTGTGACGACCTTATCGACGCTAGTACAGCCACTTTTTAGAAATATATGTAAACTTACAACACAATTTGCGAGTACTTTTTTTTTTACATCACAGTGTTAAAATGTTTATTTTACAGCAAATAGATGTTTTTGCAACTCACTGAGCCACATGCACAACGTATTCCAATAGTTGTCAAACAGAGAAGATTTGTGCTTCCAATCACTGCCACTAGAGTACACTATCTCAATTGTCCTACAATTTTACATTATATGTTAATCACAGCACAGGAAGGTGAAATCACTTTTTCCCATTACAGTATAATTTTAATTTGGTATTTAACCATTACCGGTGTCTATTTCTACTTTCTTTCAGGAGCCATAACACAGCAATTACGTAGTTTAGAACCGTGGCCAAGTGACGAAGTCGACACCTAAGCTGGCACCCAACTGGACTTCAGGCTACATCGTACGCTAATGCCGTAGGATGCCATTGGACTACATGGATTCAACGATCACGTAGGTCCCAGTGTACTCAGGAAACCCCGTAATTAAGACGATTTATTTTGCCATTAAACATCCAACAATAAGATGTGGCTGAGTTTTGGACATGGGACCTTCGGTATAAGAGGCCGATGTTCTGACAAATGAGCTACGGAGTCCCCACGCTGATTGTCAATAAGAGGGGTTTTTTCTTACAATATACACTCTCAGAAATAACACTTTAATTTTTGATGATTCATGAATCCTCAAGCCTAATTTCATTAATTTTGAGGATTGTTTCGTCAACCTATCACTCGACTTTTGAGTAAACGCGAATCCTCAATTTTATGATTGCGATTTGACGATCCTGCATCTTGATTTTGAGGAAACTGAATCTCATTGTTGTACCCACATGCTCAAAAATGACTAAATTTTTGTTTAGATTAGACGACATTCAAATCCTCATAAAAATGACGATAAAATTTCCTCAATTTGAGGAGACGAAAACTCGGTGCATTTGCCAGTAACGGAATCGTCAAAATTAAGGAAAATTTCGTCGTTTTTGAGCATTCATTTTTTAGAGTACAGTATCCGGCGACACCACAGTTACAACTGTGTCAATCAACCCTCCAGCGACAACGCTTCCCAAACACAACGAAATCGTACGCTGTCTTTGTGTTAGTAGCTTTCTTTGCCGAACTATTTTTGTCTTATTGCATAGTTTTTGCCCAGTGCCAGAAAGCAAGCC
Organism: Hylyphantes graminicola; assembly: GCA_023701765.1. Classification (NCBI taxonomy): domain Eukaryota; kingdom Metazoa; phylum Arthropoda; class Arachnida; order Araneae; family Linyphiidae; genus Hylyphantes; species Hylyphantes graminicola. Next base: position 21,026,512 of record CM043116.1, read on the forward strand.
ACTTTGAGTTCGATCTTTCTATTTTTTCCACCAATATATTTTTTCTCTCTCGATTCTTTGATTTCTTCACCCGTTATTCTTTTTATTCCCTCCCCCCAGTGTTATGGGGCCTTACGTCTTGTAGATATTTTCCTTAGGAGTGGAATTGGAAAACCTCAAATGCTTTTTTTTGGTTCTTTGAACTTGTCTTATTTTTTTTTTTTTGGCCGCAGATGTTTTGGTACTTTGTTCTTTTATTCTATTGTATTTTGGTGGGACGGGAGGGGTGGGGCGGTTTTATTTTTTATTAGATTTGTTTTGTGACGTAGAACGCAATTTAAAGGATTTTGCACGCTGTTAAATATTATGTGTTCATTTATAGTACATTGCGCTTCACTGTAAACAATTTCTGCAAAATTACAGCACATGTTGCCGTTACTTTGTGTATCACAAGTGTTAGGTTTGTTTGTACAACAAATAGACGTTTTCAGAGTCTCATAAGTTTACAAAATAATTTTATCGCATATGTAGAATTCACTTCATATTTATTCAACCCTGAAGATCTGACTCTTACAAAATTCTGCTAGTAAAACCATTTTAAATTACAAAAATAAAAAATGTTTTTTTAATGGTATTAAGGCATTTCCAAAAACTTTAAAAAATCTCCAATCGTTCTACAGTAAATAACCGTGCGACATTAACTTGAAACCAACCAAAATTAATTACCATCAGTAAATGAAGTTTTTAAAATTAAGTACCTTCATTAAATGTAAATATTTAAATTAGCGACTTCGTTAGGATTATGAAAAAAAAGAGACACCTTTCAAAAATTAGTAAAAAAACGCCATTTTAATTGAGATTAAATGTTGATTTATAGGGCAATATCTTTTTTCAGTCTCTTTATTCACGAAAGCGTTGTTGGATTTAGAGAGGAAATGTAAAAAGAAAAGGTCGCAATCATTAAATTACAATTTGCCATTCACTTTCGAGCTGTTGCAATAGTATGAAAAAAAATAGCAGAGCACACTTATGGCTTGACATAATTCTTATTGACATTTTTAGAAGAAAAAAAAACAATTTGAAAAATTTAATTTAATTAAAAATGTAATTTAATTAAAAATGTAATTTAATTAAAAAATTAATTATAAAATTTAAAAAAAAAATGTATAGGTTTTCATTAAAATGTTCTCCTAGAAAAAGTAGCCCGTTCAAAGACTGTTTAAATTAATTTTTTTAATAAAGGGAATCGCATATAATTTTGGATCATATAATTCTTGATAACACGAGCAAATAATTTTTCATTATTTTACAGGAGTTTTCAAGAGTAGCAAACGGCATATTTTGTAATCTTTAATCGGCCAGAGCTCTTCTAGTAGGCGAATAGATACATTATTTGCCTTTAATTTGGACAATGTAGGTAAAAGTTCTATAAGTCACGTTAGAGTGGGTTTTGCCACATGATAGATGTCACATGCACTGGAAAGACAATTTTACGCGTTGCAGGTCTCAGCAAATACCTCGCAAGAAATCTGTTTTAAAGTCAAATTGCAATGAAATTGGCTGCATTAAAGCTGCATTTCAAGGCTAGAAATAGTCATTCGAAAGCTACCAAACCAAGATTAGAAATTAAAGTTGTGTTAAGCCAACTCTGAGTGAAGTGCTTGCTTGATAAATAAAAATCAAATTTTTTTTAGCAGATTAAACCCAGGGTCCGGCCAGGGTTTAATCGGCCAGGGTTCTTATAAGCGAATATATACTTTACTTGCGTTAAATTGGGACACTATGCACTCGAAAGACAATTATACGTTTTGCATTTCTCAGCAAATGCCCCTCATGAAATATGCTTTAAAGTCAAAATTAAACGAAAAATTGGCTACATTAAAGCTGCATTTCAAGGCTAGAAATAGTCAGTCGAAAGCTACCAAACCAAAATTAGTAGTTAGAGTTATGTTAAACCAACTGAGAGAAGTGCTTGCTTGATAAAAAAAATCACAATTTTTTCAGCGGATTAAACCCAGTATTAATTAAAGCACACCAGACACATTTCATTTGATTAAGAAAATGTTTCCACGTCAATTTTTTTCATTCTTAGCTTAAAGCGCAGCTCCATTTTTTCTTCAAGTGTCTAATGACGTTATTTTAAGTTAAAATGATCAGAACTTTCGGTCCAAAAAATACTTGTAACGAGTTTATGATTGAAACAAATGTAGCGTGCTTAATAATTTATAATTGCGGATAAAACTTATAAGACTTTGAGAAAAGATATTTAAGAACTTCATAAAAAGTCACTAAATTGTACGGTTTAAAATTAGTATGCGTAATGGTACAATGTACAGTAACTGTCTAAATTATTGGTACGGTTTATGAAGCCCGTGTTAAAGCTAAAATTTTTTAACTATGAATTATATATGTTTGACGATCATATAGGTGCAATTAAAAACCATTTTCTTAATATTTTCGAGCAATTAAGATAAAATTTTTAACACGAAGTGTAAAAATGACATTATCTCATTTTAAACAGTGGATAAAGTTACATGTAAGCACTGTAATGCTAAAAAGTAACTTTAAAGAGATAATTGTTATGAATGTTCTTTTATAATCATGGCTATCAATTTGAAAACTTAATATTATTTTACCGATACTATACAACAATCCAAATAACAAATGAACGTTGAGAGAGAGACACAGACATAATAAAGCCGTGATTACGATTAAGTTTTCCAGCGATACACACAATTAAAAAAAATGATAATAAGTTTTATAATTTTTACTATTACATTGAAATTAGAAATAGTGCGGAGTCATTTGAAGAGTAAAGGGGAAGAACAGCTTGATTTATTAGGAGTCATACATTAGTTGTGTCTGCTTGGCGGACATTGGCGACAGAAAACCGGTTTCTTGCTTTCTTCTTCGATTGGTCCGACCGTCGGAATCGTGCATAGTGTGAATATCGGTAGGTAGAAACTGGTTTCCTTACACCAGTTTAGGTGATTACTCGCTATCATCTCCAAAGTGGCCTGCTGAGTAAAGTTCTCTACGATATTAAGCTGTTTTTCCCCTGTAAAAAATATATATTCCTGTAGGGTAGGATGGGGTAGTTAACATTCATATTCCGGCTTGATTGCATGATCAGAGACCCGCTTATAAGCCTTCGTCAAATAAAACAGACACATAAAGAGTTTTACTGTCACAAAGAAAGGAAGTACACCCATTGCGAAGGCGGGAATCGAACCCGCACTCGTTACAGCGCTCAGACTGTGGTCTGCGTTGCTAACTACTCGGCCATCTGGACCCCTTATTTTATTCCTGCATTAGATGATTACAAATTTTGCAATCGTCTCCTACTGGAATATAACTTTATAAATTCAAAATTAAAATATTATTTTCATGCAATGAAAACATGCTTTTTTTCCAGTCAATTTGCCTATCCATCAGGTGGTCAATACATACTCGACGATTTAGTGCCTCTCTTTACCACCCATTTTACCTCAAATCCTCAACTCCCATACACACCCATACATCACTATACCGAAATAAATTCTTCAACAAAACAATATAAATCCCCCCTCTATCCCTGAAAGTATTTCCGAAAAACTCTCTCTTCTAATACACAGGTGTAGAAAGAAGAAGACAAAACACTTTCTCTCTTAAAAAGAGAAAACCGTAAAAAATGTTTCAGGCCAAAAACCTGATTTAAGGCTATCAAGCGTATGACGTAACACTCCATCATTTCGGCCTGACTGCTCATAAGAGACACAGATTCGTTGGCCTGTGGTGAGCACATCGTGAAATTGGATCGAAATCCGATCGATTGTTTCACTCGATTCTTTTTTTGAGTTGAAGCGGTGAGCGATTATAAATCGGAATGCAATCGAGTGATTTTCTGATAAGATTTGTGATTTAACGATAATTATAATTATGTATAGTTAAAAGCGAATGATTTTTAAAATAATAAAATGAGGGTAAATTTGATTTAAAAAAAATATTACACATGCGTTTACTATTTTCTTTAAAGAAATTAATTGAATTCTAATAATGAAACTATATTTAAAGCTGACCATCGTGATATTCCACCAAAATTAGATCAATTATTTTCTTGATTCTTTTTCAGTTAAAGCTTTGAGCGATTCTGAATCTACATCGGGTACAATTGGGTGACTTTTTTGATAAGGAATTGTATAGTTATAAACTTAAAAGCGAATTATTTCTTAAAAAAGGTAATAAAAGGATAGCGGATTTGATTTTTTTGCAAAATTTTTTATGCATGGACTTAAAATGCAATTGAGTGACTTTTTTGATAAGGAATTATTTAGTTATAAACTTAAAAGTGAATTATTTCTTTAAAAAGATAATAAAAGGATAGCGGATTTGATTTTTTTGAAAAATTTTCATGCATGGACCCCTTTTTAAAGAATTTAATTAAATGTTAACTAGGTATCAAATTGTATTCATAGGTTGACATCGTGGGACTGTACCAAAATTCAATGGATTATAATTCTAATATTTGAGTTAAATAGGTAAACATTTAATGATAGGTGTAGTGACCGTATGACAGAATTCAAAAACTTTGAACAACTTATTTATTTTCTTAGCTACTTTATTTCAAAGAACAAACTCCACTTTTCAAACACACAAATTCCATTAACTAATCATTTTCCATTTTCTTCAAAAACTCATTGATGCCACCGCACATATGCTTATACACAATGGTCTGTACATTTTCAATTTTATATAAATTATTTATTAAATCTGAGCGGGACCCTTACAAAAGGAATTTTGTGAAACTAAGGAATTTTATGATAACGAATAATATAATAATATACTTAGAAAATATTATTAAAAATAATCCAAAAACCATTACTTTTTTTCAAACTGTATGTGTGTCAACGACATTTTTTACCAAAAAATAACTTTTAAAAAAACTTGTATAATCTATGTATACCTTGATACATAACTCCCATTACAAGTTAAAAAAATCGGGTCCTTCGTTTGAGTTGTCATATCATATGTCATGAAGAATGTTCCTATATAATATAATTCAACAATATCTGCCAGTTTGTTAAAGACCTTACTTATACCAATTAAGATTTTTGAGAAACATGAAAAGTGTCCACTCTTTTACTAATCTCTTAATATTTATTTGTATAAAATGAGTCTTATAGTCATGCTTAACACTGTAATGCATGATTTTTTTTCATTCCGAAAAAATATATTTGTATCTTTAATACTCATGCATTATGAAAAAAATACTGAAGAAAAATTAACTGCATTGGAATTTAAATAATTTCAATTTTTAAAATTTTTGCAGAATGGCAAACACCAATTACAAAATTCCAATTTTGATAAAAATGATTAGAGAAAACTGCTAAATATATTTTAAAATAAAGCTCTTGAACTTGTAATTATTTTTACAAAACAATTTATTCGTATATTTAGTACTAGTATTATTATACTTTGAATACTGCCAAAGATGTAATTTCACAGCAATTAATAACTCCACTCCTTAATTTTGAATACACTTTTACTACATGTGCATCCTTAATGTCATCTATGAGGGTTATTAGTAACTATAACTTCAAAATAGAATGTGATTGATGAAAAAAGCACAGGTGCCGAGATTGAGCTCTACTTTAATAGAATAAAGTGGATTATGTTACTTGTTGCCATATGGCAACATTATGCATCCTTGATTTTATAATTTAGCAAATATTATAGATCTTAAGTGGCACAATAACTCATTAAAAATCTGATTATTGAATCTATGAATTAATTTAAGTGGAATATATGCTCCTTATATTTACCTTTTTCTATCCAATAGATACTTGCTGACCAATAATTAAGATCTAATATTGCACACAAAATATTTATATGTATTTATTGTGACAAATATATAAATACGTCAAACAAATAACCACATTTCAACACTAAAATACTTAAATTTCATTATGCTATAAGGCACATTTGAAGAGTACAGGGGAAAAACCGCTTGCTTTCGCAGAAAGCTTTCCTCAATAGACCTCTTTGACGATGATAGCGTGAAATCACCTAAACTGTAAAGAAACCGGTTAATCGCTTTGTTTTTCTTTAGCGGCCACCCTGATTCACGCCGGATATCAGTGACACGAGTCACACGTTTGTACGGCGAATGAAGAACCGAAAGAAAAACTGGTTTTCTGTCGCCAATGTCCACCAAACAGACAAAATTACGGAAGACTTCTAATGAACAAAGTGGTTCTTCCCCTGTTTTCCTCGTTTATTGTGTATATTTTTTTAGTCATCTAACTTATAAAAAATATCCCCAAGACATCTGACCTTGAAACTGAATTTAGCGAATCACCTTATTAGATTCCATAGATTGTGCAAATCTTTGCTACAAAAAACTCATGCTTGGTGCTTATAAAATCCACTGGGAACCATCTATTAACGCTACATAATTATGAGACTTAATGACCCACTGTCCCTCTACACGGTGTATTTATTTCAATTATCCCTATTACTTTGTATTCCCTACGTAAGGTGATCGATTAAAAATAGGCTCGGACTCAAGTAGTTTCTTAAGCGGAAAAGTGAAATTAAGGATCGGTGTGGCTAACCAATATTGTCTACATTTTTTTTTTATTTCAAACTACATAATCAATTAAATAGCGGCCGGTTTCAGAGAAGTTTAACGTGCCTGCTTTGTAAGCCCAAGATTGCGGGTACGAGCACCGGCTGAGTCGTCGAATTTTCTGGATGGAAAAATCCTGGGCATGCTTGTCATACGATTATTTGGCAAGTAAAATATCACTGGTGAACACATTTGGCTTGTGTTATCTCGGCAAAATTAAATATAGGTTTGCTTTAAAATCCACAGAGAGCTCTGATTCATTGTAATCTGTGCTTCAAAATCAGTAGCGAGAGCCGCTTAGATGTTGACACAAAAAATGGGTCTCAGTTCTGGGGAATATGCCGAGTCTGCAATGGTTTAACTGCCAATACTGCAGCCCCATTGGAGAAAAAAATAATCAATTTCATTACTTACAATAACAAAAAAATGCTAGATTTCAGAAGAAAATTATTCCTTGTAGACGCATCGAAATGTTACAAAATGTTTTGGGGATTTGGTAAACCATTTTTCAGGTTTTCGTTTTTGAAAAAATCGAAGGTATATTGATACGTTTCCTCACACTCAGTCGTTGCAGCTACTTGGAGCTATTGGGTAACTGAAAGGATAACGAAACTTTTAACAGTGCACATATTTGCTTAGGTTATTAATATTTATCTAGTAAATATGTTTTATCTCTTAAAGTTCAATCCTGGATTGAAACTCGGGTACTATTTTGGTGAAGAGAAATTCAGTAAATTCTTAGTAAATATACATTTCTCGTGTATACTTAAATTGTTGGTTTAAAGAAAAACACATGTTAAAAGTTAATAACAATACGAGGTATTATTTTTTTAAATATTGTACCAAAACAAAATTTTCATTCTTTACTAATTTGGAATTACTCCCTTCCACACTAGTTTATAAGCATAATATTATATTTAAAAAAAAAAAAACTTTTCACGTTGCTTTTTTTAATCTTATTTTTATAAATATCCAATATGCCTCTTTAAATAGAAAGCAATCCATAACGTCCTGCTACTTCAAAGTTTTTGATTGATCGGAAGTTTTGATTCTTAAGGTTTTTTATTAATTTTTATAATCTCAAGTGATAAAAAAAGATTAGATATTTTTCAGCTTTGTTTTTAAACTATAACACATTCTTAAAAAAATATTGATTGATTGACATTATTAAGTAAAGTCAATAGTTTCTTCCATACTTCTGCGAACATAAGTTTTTTGGCAAATTATTTCGTGTCATTGTGCAGACCATAAAAAATTCTAAATAATAGTTTTAATATTTACAAAGATCTTGTACAAATGTCTACTACTTCAAAAATGTTTATTTAAGTACAAATTACTGATTCAACAAAATAAAATTATGCGTTTCGTAAAGGTATATGAATTGAGTTTATAGTAGAGCTTGCTTAGGCTCCTCCACAACTATCTGGTGACTTTTTATAAGCTGCACCTCCTATAAATCTGGCTTCTGCTTATTATCATTTTACGTGTGACGTAGTGAGAACAGTAACCTCTAACCAATCACTTGCCTAAAAAGTCATCTGACTATGTCATATGTCTTTAACTATGTAATGCACGATTTATATTTTAAAACCCGAAAAAATATAGTTATATCTTTAATACTCATACATGATCGGTAAAATACTAATTAAAAATTAACTGCATTGAAATTTAAATAATAACAATTTTTTAAATTTTTGCCACATGGCAAAAACCAACTACAAAATTCCAATTTTGATAAGAATGATTAGAAAACTACTAAATATAATTTAAAATAACCCTCTTGAACTATAATTATTTTTCAAAAATTTTATTTGTAATTTAGTACTAACATTATTATACTTTGAATGCCGCCAAAAACGTAACTTCACAACAGTTCATAACTTCACTCTTTAATTTTGAATACACTTTTACTACTGCCATTATGAGGGTTATTAGTAACTAAAGCTTCAAAATGGAATGAAATAGATGTAAAAAAAAAACACATTTGTCGAGAGGGATATCTACTTGAGTATAATAAAGTGGATTATGTTACCTGTTGCCAAACGGCAACAGTATATTAGAGGGTTAAAGAAATCGTTGCTTTAAGAAGGCTTAAATTTTCGTCCAATTGCATAACCATCCCACCAATTGTTGAAAAACTAATATTTCCATTCATTCCACTCTTACTCTCACATCACAATGTATAAGTAACATTCCGTGTTAAGCCCCGTAAAAAAGTACAGGAAAAATACCCCGTAGAAAGCTTACTTTTTTTGTCATTGCGTATGCAGCATGCACTCTTTGATGGATGCCCAAGACATGAGGGTACTTGCTACGTGCGTAGACTGAATGTCCAACCTTTCTTGAGGGGATTGCCTATGAAGTAATCTGTCATGGTCAGCGAGGGGTTGAGGATGAAACAACTACTAGGCCTGCTTAGGAAGGATTGGGTGTACAGTGTGATTTCTTTATTAGTGATCGTAATTGCTGTATCATTAGTAAATATACATTATCATTATCAGTGATGCATGACTTCAGTGTTGAATCATCATCTGTGATGGATATGAGATATATTTAAATTTGTACTAAAAGTTACGGCTCTTATAATATATACCTAATTTCGTTGATTTATTATGAGAAAATATTTTTAGGACGTAGAAGAGACGTAAATATATTTAAAGGCATAAGGAAGAGTGAATGTCCAACCTTTCTTGAGGGGATTGCCTATGAAGTAATCTGTCATGGTCAGCGAGGGGGTAGTGGATGAAAAAAGTTCTGGGCCAGGTCGGGAAGAATTGGGTACAGTGTGATTTCTTTATTAGTGATCGTAATTGCCGTATCACTAGTAAATATACATTGTCATTATGAGTGATGCATGACTTCAGTGTTGAATCATTATCAGTGATTTATATGAGATATATTTAAATTTGTACTGAAAGTTACGACTCTTAAAATATAACAAAATTTCGTTGATTTATTATGAGAAAATATTTTTAAGACGCAGAAGAGACGTAAATATATTTAAAGACATAAGGAAGAGTGAATGTCCAACCTTTCTTGAGGGGATTGCCTATGAAGTAATCTGTCATGGTCAGTGAGGGGGTAGCGGATGAAACAATTTCTAGGCCTGCTCAGGAAGGATTGGGTTTATTAGTGATCGTAATTGCTGCATCACTAGTAAATATGCATTATCATTAACAGTGCTGAGAATCGGGCATAGTGCGGTTTCTTTATTAGTGATCGTAATTGCTGTATCACAAGTAAATATGCCTTATCATTATCAGTGATGTATGACGTCAGTGTTGAATCATTATCAGTGATGGATAGGAGATATATTTAAATTTGTACTAAAAGTTACGGCTCTTAAAATATAACATAATTTCGTTGATTTATTATGAGAAAATATTTTTAAGACGCAGAAGAGACGTAAATATATTTAGAGACATAAGGAAGAGTGAATGTCCAACCTTTCTTGAGGGGATTGCCTATGAAGTAATCTGTCATGGTCAGTGAGGGGGTAGCGGATGAAACAACTTCTAGGCCTGCTTAGGTAGGATTGGGTGGACAGTGTGATTTCTTTATTAGTGATCGTAATTGCTGTATTACTAGTAAATATATATTATCATTATAAGTGATGCATGAATTCAGTGTTGAATCATTATCAGCAATGGATTGGATATATATTTTATTTTCTACTAAAAGTTACGGCTCTTAAAATATAACATAATTTCGTTGATTTATTATAAAAATATATTTTTAAGACGTAGAAGAGACGTAAATATATTTAAAAGATATAAGGAAGAGTGAATGTCCAATCTTTCTTGAGGGGATTGCCTATGAAGTAATCTGTCATGGTCAGCGAGGGGGTTGAGGATGAAACAACTTCTAGGCCTGCTTAGGTAGGATTGGGTGGACAGTGTGATTTCTTTATTAGTGATCGTAATTGCTGTATTACTAGTAAATATACATTATCATTATAAGTGATGCATGAATTCAGTGTTGAATCATTATCAGCAATGGATTGGATATATATTTTATTTTGTACTAAAAGTTACGGCTCTTAAAATATAACATAATTTCGTTGATTTATTATAAAAATATATTTTTAAGACGTAGAAGAGACGTAAATAAATTTAAAGGCATAAGGAAGAGTGAATGTCCAATCTTTCTTGAGGGGATTGCCTATGAAGTAATCTGTCATGATCAGCGAGGGGGTAGAGTTTGAAACAACTTCTGGGCCTGCTCAGGAAGAATTGGGTTTGGTGTGATTCCTTTATTAGTGATCGCAATTGCTGCATCACTATTAAATATACATTATCATTAGCAGTGATGCATGACTTCATATGAGATATATTTTATGTTGTATTAAAAGTTACGGCTCTTAAAATATAACCTAATTTCGTTGATTTATTTTGAGGAAATATTTGTAAGACGTATAAGAGACTTAGATATTTTTAAAAGTATAAGGAAGAGTGAATGTACAACCTTTCTTGAGGGGAAAAAAGTTAAAGAACACAAGAAGTTCGAAATAATGTGATTACAGTAGAGACCCGTTTATCCGAATCCCGGTTATCCGATATTCGGTTCATCAAAAAAAAAAATTCAGAGCCTTTCGGTTAAAATATGAAATGTATACGCTTAACCTTAAATAAATACACAAAAAATAAATACGTACTAACACAGTTGGATTTATTTCTTGAAATATGCATTTTTTTTATTATTTTTGCTGCTCAATTTTGATTCCGTACCTTTCGGATAAGCGGGACTCTACTGTATTTATCAATTGCCCACGAAATCATAAATTTACCTACTCTCGAAAGTAGTTTATTGAAAGTTTAAAAACAATCAATTGTAGGAGAAAAAATAATTGCTTAATAGTACCTGTTAACGGTTCTATTGCGCATGCGTTGTATTGTGCAAATTTCATAAGTCTCTCACTAAAAAAAAATACTTGTAATTCAAAGTGATTTTTGCACTCAAAAAGAGTTTGCATAAAAAAAGACACATTATTTTTTTAAGAAAAAAAATCAGCACATTTTAGAAATTTAATTTGTATTTAATTACTCTAAAAGGAATAAACTTGTCCCATAACTACTTTATGGATAAATATTAGGGTTAGAGTTTTGTGAAGAAATAAAAAAAATCACTCTGTTTATCTCTATACAGTATTGTTAAAATTTAATAAAATATGCATTACACCTTTACATAATACTACTTAAAACAAAACGAAATGATTAAACATATTTCTCAAGAATTTTTATACTTTATGACGTTGGAGGTTTTAGATAAATTATTAGAAATACATTTCTCCTGAATCGAAGGGAAATACAATGACAGAAAGATAAGTTTGATACATAAATCAAAACATTCTTACGTTTGAACGGTTGCGTAAATCTTTGTTTGATTAGAGATTCTTATTTTGCGCATTTATCATTCGTTACGCATTAATAATTGTTTGAATCGGTTGATGTCAGGGACTTCATTATTCATACGAACATATTCTAGGTCATAAGTTATTTGTGCTGGTTTGATACGAATCGTAACTGTCATTATATACAGGCTGACGCAAATAAAAGCGGCTTCGGTCTAGAGATAGGAATACGCTGAAATGCTTGGCGAGAAAAACTCTGATGCATTGGTTGGAACGGATAAGCTTCACATTAGAGCTACTCATAGACTAGTGGCTTGTTCAAATCTTAGTTCGTATTGCATGAAGACGTCCCATAATGCAAATGTCCTGCAATCAATTTCAAATGTTTTGTATTACCAAAAACAAAAAGGTCCGATTCTCTAGGATAAAAATAACGACCGAAATAATCACCAGTGGGAACATTTTTAATTTTTTTTTAATCAGCTCTATAAACCTTGTTTATATTTCATTTCAACGAGCTTGGTTGTTGGCAAATAATTCGCCAAGTGTTTGTGTGGGCTTAATATTGAAGCGATCAATAGCTTCAGTTAACCAAACTGTTTTTGTATTGGTTTTTGACTTGGCAACATTTCTATCGTATTCTTATCGCCACATTGGGGCCGATTTTACTTGCCTCACCCTGTAAAACAGTATGCATAACTTCTTTTAGTCTGATGCCTAAAATAGTGCACTTAAGGGCACGCGGTACCCAAAAATTGGTCAAAATATCGATTTTTCAGTTTTTATTTCTTATTATTTATAATATTTTTTAACACTTATTGGAAGTGTCATAAGGATATCTTTTGCAGAAAAAAATTTATTAAATATTTTCTGGAGTTATTTCGATAAGTTTGAATACATATTTCATCTGCTTTCAACCTTTCTTCTCAGTTTCGCGTTTTTCAATTCTTGTGTCTAATGAATTCCCAATACTTTTTTGCTAATTAATTTAGAAATTATTTAGAATCTTTGTTCTTATGTATATGGGGCACTAAGTAGTGCATGTAATACGATCTACGATGTATAATTTTTTTAATAAAAATGCTGAGTTATGTAATTTGTATTCTTTTGTTGTGATTTTCAGTTTTAAATGCATGTTTCCTTTTAACTGCAATAGCCCTCATGTAGCTCCAGTGCGACGATAATTCAAACCAAACCAAACCAAACCTTTTAACTGCAGCTTACATTTTTAAATACATGCATAGTGTGTTCTCGAACAAATAATACTAAAAACAAAATCTAAAAGTTTTTTTTGAATTATTCTCAAAATTGAAAGAGGATTAGCGTTTTAAACAAGTTCAGAGTTTGGACTTTTTTAAAAATAAATAAAAAAACCACTTGTAAATGTTTGATTTTATTGCCAGAAAATGTTTATTTGGAGTAAAAATTATATAGAAAACCACTATAATTTAATTTACAAGTTTATGTTATTATTTCTAGAAATACTGTTTTGGATACCGTGTTCCCTTAATTTTCAATTTAATTTTTCATATCAAAATTGACTTTATAATCTCTGCACTCTAGAGGTTAGATTCACCTAAGTAAACTATTCTAGGATAACCTAAGGGAGCCTAGCATTGTGTAATTTAATTCTTATTTTACAATCTACATTTTACTACTTACTTTTTAATGACGTTCTACAGTGGTGGAAATTGATTTATGAACTAACATTCTTTTCACCAGATATCGCTTTGTATTAAGTGTTAACAATTCAAATTTTGTGTGTTGGATATTCAGAGCACAATAAAGGAATTTCACACATAATTTTTTTCAAAAAATGATATTAAATAAAAATATATCTAATTTTAGTTTTTAAGCATGTCGAATGATGGAAATTGATTTATGAACTCAACTTTTTTTTGAACCCAGGTATCAAATATTTTAACTAGTTCTTCATTTGAACTTCAGGGGAGCTAACTATCAGTGTTTATAAATAAGATTAAGGCCAAATTTGTTGAAATTTGTCTGTTTTATTCCCATTTTACTAAATAGGAAAGCTTGTGGGGTTGCCTGAAACCAAAAAGGTAAAAAATGACCCTTATATAATATTGTAACAAATCTGTAAGAGAAATTAGCATATTAATTAAAAGATCAATAAATATAATTCATAAATATTTGAAGAATCCTTCTGACTTCGGCAAAAACAATCATTAAAAAAGGTGTAACCCTCGTGGAACGAGGGACAAAAACAGGATTATTGGACTGGTATCCCAAAAAGTTACCATTTGTGTCAGCATTTGTGCATTACAGGGCGAATTTGTTATGAACAATCACTTCCTGTAACTCCCAGAAGAGTAGGACAAATATTGATATCGTCGTCGAACTTGAAATGTTCCAAAATGAAGGCTGGTCCAAAGCTTACTCTTCACCATAAGAACAGGCTATTAAACTATAGTCGTAACTACATGAAAATGGATTGGGTGGGGGTGGAGGGAGAGAAATGGGAAAAAAAGTGACATTTGCTGATGAAAAAAGTTCACTTTGGGAGGACGTGATGGTTTAAAAAGTTATTGAAAGGATCTTTGGAAATAACCAAGATCTGTCTTCAGCAGAAATGTTAGTGCTGGAAGTTTGATGGTTTGGGCCCCGATATCTTATGATTGAAGAAACAAGGTTATGTTTCTGAATTGCTGACAAACATCACTTTATTGCAGATTAGTTCTAGAAAATTCTTTAATTCCTTTTTGCGTTGCAAAACTATGCTTTTGATTAGATTTTTATGCATGATAATGCAAGTATCCACATTTCAAACGAAATTAAAGACAGGTTAAATGAACTAAGTGTTGTTCATTTAGATCATCCTGCCAATAGCCATGACTTAAACCCCAAGAATAATGCCTGAGATCAATTGGCGTGAATAATTTACTCAAATGGAGTATGGTTTTAATGAAGTGTGCATCATAGTTATGAAATAGAAGGACTTAATCATCAAAAACTGCAAATTGCTTGACCAAAACTTGACCCAAAGTTTTGTGTTGTCTATGAAAAACAAAGTCAAGGAAGCATTGGCGACATAAAATAGTTTTAGCAATTATTAATTGAGATTGAATGCAAAAGTTCATAAATCAATTTCCCTATGCTAAAACTAAGATGTCAACAAAATAAATTGTTTACGAATTTATATAAAATTTTATTTACGTGTATAGTTTATAATGCAAAGCCTGTATAGCATATAAAATTTAAATCGATAAAAATGCATTTAATAAAGAAATACTGTTAAAAAACTGTCAGTTCATAAATCAATTTCCACCACTGTACAATGTTTACAATGCTACTCGAAAATATCGATATCGAAGCAGCTGAAAAATACCGGTAAAAAAGTTTTTTAAACTAAAACTTTTAAAAAAAAATAAAGTTTTCAAAGAAATATAGGAAATTTTAAAACTAAAATTTAAATGTTTTTAGAGAAGCGCTTAAAAGAAATTTTAGAACAGACAACTAATTATAAACAAGAAGTTCTAATATAACTAAAATAGCTTACTTCCCTGTTACTTAAATACTCACCGAAATTCCTAACTGAAACTGGCATTAATCTAATTTACTATTAAAATAAGAATAATACAGATAATGGATGGATGTTTTACAGTAGCGGATAGTTCAAATTTGCTTGATGTAGATTCCAAAATCGTGTTTCAAAGTTTGTTTGTAGTTACTAGTGACATCATATATTAAATATTACCTAATTTTAAAATTCAATATTTTCCCTTTTTAAGGGGCATTTAAAAAAAAGAAAAATACTGGTCTAATATTTTTGGCATAAGAATATTTTAAGCCAATATTTTTTTTTAGTTAAGTACCCTATTGCCACATCGTTTGTAACTCATTTAGAATTCAAGTGTTGATCTGCTCTTTTTACCATGTTTCTAAATTACTATCTATACTTGGGTGTGTTTAAGAATGCGTACCCGCATGGAGGCAGGAATATGACAGCCTGATAACGTACAAAATATCAACTTTTTCGTGAGTGAATTTCGTACTGCACGGGGCGAAATTGAAACAATACACAGGGAAAAAGGTAAACCCTTTTGCCTTATTCTTTCCCCGATAGGTGTGTCAGATGACTCCAGTATTATCACGTATGCATTTTAAATTATTAGCATGCTACTTGTTAATTCATTTTCCAAAAACTTGTTACCGAAAAGCCCTATTTTTGGGAACGTCTTGCCTCAGAGTCACTGTGTTCTGCTGGTTTGTTATAGTGTTATATACTGTTGATTCTTTACGAATCAAGTTATACATTTTTTTTGTCTATTGGGGCTGCAACATTGGTGGTCAAGCCTTTGCAGCCTCGGCAATTCCCCCAGAACTGAGAGCCATTTTTTGTGTGACACCATCTAGGCGACTCTCATTACCAATTTTGAAGTGCTGGCAATAATGAAAGACACCACTGAGACCTTCGTGGATGTTAAAGTAGTTATACAACATTTTTAGCATCATTTTAAAATTATTGAAAAATTATTTTTGTATATAATTATACTCTTGATAATCTATTCAAAGTGATGTCTACATTGTTTCTAACTTACTCGTTTGGATTCTATTCGTAAGAATAGAAAAGAAACTCAAGCTCTATTATCAATGAGGTTGCTTCAGATGA
The DNA here is from genome assembly GCA_023701765.1 of Hylyphantes graminicola. Classification (NCBI taxonomy): domain Eukaryota; kingdom Metazoa; phylum Arthropoda; class Arachnida; order Araneae; family Linyphiidae; genus Hylyphantes; species Hylyphantes graminicola. The sequence continues at coordinate 21,043,081 of CM043116.1, forward strand.
CGTCAGTTTCCTGTTTCATTCTTGCACTCCTGAAATTTTATTGGTTGTTTCAATTTCCCTCTAAATGTACGGTAACATTTGCGGATATTTAATATACAAGGTTTATATTTAGCACGTAGATAATTCACATATTAATAGAATCGGTGAGTGCAGAAACAACGTCAGTCACAAATTTCCAATTTTTCAGGAGGGAGAAAAAACGTAATAACTCCTCCTCTATTTCTGCACTAAACGCTCGAAACAAACGTCCTATATTTACGGAACTACTCAACAGACTAACGTAGTTTTTGCACCCAACACGCATCTTGCCTTTCTAAGCTTATTTTCATTGGAAACGAATTTTCGGATTTTTTTTTTTGACTGAAGTGATTTCTGCACTCACCGATTCAATTTTACATTTGTAAATACGTAAAACCACTAAACGAACAAAAACGACAAAGCCATCAAAAATATACAATAAAATCAAGAGAAATCGCTGTAAAAAATACCCTTCCTCCAAAAACATTAAGAAAATAAAATATTTTTATACTAAAATAATTTGATCAATTTATCTACAAATTAAAAAAAAAGATTCAAAAGATCTAAGGAGACTGGGGAGCCCAGTCGGTTAGGCACTCACTAAGCATGCGAAAGGTCCCAGGTTCCGGTCCGGACATCGCCAAAATAACTGCCAACCTATAAACGGCCAGTGCAGCCAACATGTCCGACGAATAATTCCCCGTGTAAAGGAGTGCACGTTAAATATCCTTCAAAGTCCTAACGCTGCGTACGATGTCGCCCTTAACAACAGGCGTCGGCTCGTCGCTTGACTGTGGTTCTAAAATACGATGCTCGTCGCCAATAGCCCTAGTGTAGCTCTAGTGTGACGATATTTCAAGCCTAACCCAACCAAAGGATTCAAAATGAAAACAATGCCGCTGGAACTGTTGCTACTCATAGCGTGAAACAAACCCTTTGTATTTAAATCCTTTTCAAACCGAACCAACCCACGATATCTCATTTAATTTCCGTGATGGTTCCAACGCTTGGCGTGAAATTTGTTGCAAGCATAAAAAATATGGAAATAAAATCTTGTGTTTTCTCCATTTTTTTAATGGATTGGCTCCAAACGTGGCGCACCTTCTTATTCTTTATGAATTCAGATGTCGTTGATAAAGGCTAAAATTGCGGAGATAATGGGTATAAATAGGCATGACAGGGCAATTTGAATTTATTTTCCCGAAAAACGCAACACAGTAATTATTATTTATTTTCGTTGAGGTAGGAAATAACTGTTAAACGCACCAATTTAAACTGAATAGCTAATGCCGTAAACATATATTCAAATGAACTAGTTAAACTAACCCAAGTCCTAAATATATCTTAGTCAAATAGGTATACAAAATGAGAACTAATGTTCAGAAGGATGTTTTAGTAAAACAATAAAAACTTGTTTAATTATGACGTTATATTTTACTAAGAAAGCTGAAGCAGTTAAATATTTTATTTAAGAGTGAGGATGGTAATTTTGCCATTATATAGTGATTCTAGTCAAGTAGGATAACAGCTGAATATTCCATTATGAACAATTAAAGTCGGAGCCGTTCATACAACATAGGTGTTTGGTTAGTTTAGCACACATTCAATTAAATATTCGGAAAGCTTTTTACGATATGAAAATACAAATAATAATTACCATTCTTGCAAAAATAATAATAATAATAATATTGAATGTAACTTTGATCGAGAAATTTTGGGGAGTTATTGTAGCAATGAACAATATTTTACACTCTTTCGTTCTAAAATTGTGATTAAAAAAAATAGCCCAAAGTACAAAAATTAAGACTATTGCCGTAAGTTTAAATGTAATTCCTACCGAAATCAAATAATCTATTTCATTTCAGGAATTGATCATCCACATGCCTAATGAAATTTTGTGAAACTAAAACGCTGTCGTCACTTATGTATTCGAAAGAGAACCCATTACACGAGGCCTTTAAACCAGAAATTAAGGGATCACGTAAACTCCTTAGATTAAATTATAATTGCACGGCGCCCTTTAAATCAATGACTAAAGACGAAAATTTCCTTAAATAGGTAATTTCATTTCCTCTCAAATGTAATCCAATAATTCTTGAGGCGATCTTGGCAATTGGAAAATTATAATATTTGCTTTCGCATAAGATAACTCCAATGATTTCTAATTTGATTCAAATGAAGCATTGTTGGAACTGAACCGAACAAATATGACGGCTACTGACTATTTAATTCATGTAAGTAATGAGAAGATAAAATAGCAATCTGTAAAAAAATGTAATGTCATGCTTAATTATAATCAGCAAATTGACATTCTTTATTCGATTGCACATGCATATGTCTTAAAATACATGTTCTTCCATTGTTAATAACAAAAACATGCGAACATTAATTTTTACCTAGGATAAACGTCGAGTTATTAAAGACAGGTTGTTTTCTTCCGAATTTTGTAATTCAACTTTTTTTTAATAAACTGGAGTTCATTGACATTAAAAAAACCCTCCTAAATGTGTGAGTCACTTAAAAGTTCGAGTAGTCGAATAAAGCAGTCAAACGAACAAAATGGTTTGGTTAAACTAATACCCTACTACAAAAACACACTTTATGAATTTTGAAAAGTACTTTAATATTAGTTAACGTGGGCATTTTCAATTAGAGCTCCTCTAATTTCTGTCTGACAATCTAGGATAAACAGACAGACAGACAGACAGACAGACAGATAGATGAAATTTCTGATGCCCTTAATTGCGTATGTCCTAATGTTTGTTTTTCCGCTGAAACACTCTTACAAAGGAAGAACGACTTCTACAGAACGGTTTTGTTGAATGGTTGGTAGACATATATTTTTTGGTTTGAGTGCTTGGTCAGAGATCCATCTTCGTCAAGTAGGACAGACACAACACACGCACGCACATACGTGACAGATGCTGCCATCTATCGCGCGCTACTCCACAATTAATACATGTCCCTGAAGGGGAACGGTTATGTTGATAAAATGTTATTATATAAAGCATACGCAACGTAGAATTTTAATTTTTTTTGATTCATCTTACATATTTAAAATATGAAAAAGCTTTTAAATATAGTGATTAAAACAACGAAGAAAATCTGCCTGCTTCTAAAATAAATTAAATTAAAATAAATTATTATATCATTACATAACTCCTTTAAAATTCCATTTAATAGTATCTTATTACCATTCGGTAAACCATCGATTGCTTGATACAATTAAGAGAAATACAAGTGGGAGCACTGTTCAGCACTGTCTTTAATCTTTCAACCCTCCAGCAGCCAATGACAAAAAGAAAACTCGCGACACGACGCCATTTAAAACACCGAACTCGTGAAACTTGTTAATTGATTCCGAATATTTGTTAATGGATTTTCCTTGTAACCTGAAGAGCCCTTTTCTAGAGAGGGTACACTTCAAAATGGCAATATTTGACATGTTTCCGAAGGAGTGCATTTGTTCGACGTGAATACTTCTCTACTGGGAGTGGAGTTTAGCTGCTCATTGTTAGGTAGAGGTGCGTAGTTGTTAAGGCGGGATGACAAAGTTGTTACTGAAGATTTCTGTTGAGGTCATCATGTCACTTACACTCTTAGAACAAACGAGCGATTTTAACTCAGTCTGAGTTAATATTCACTAAATTCCAGTGTCGAAAATGCACTTCCCCCATATGAATGGATCCTTTCTCTGTTAAACCTCCGACAGGATCACTCCAAACGAGTTATTTTAACTCAGCCTGAAGTAATATTCACTACTGTCCAGTGTCAAAAATGCACTTCTCCTAGTGGAATTCGCTTTTTTGTTTTAAGAGTGCAGTATCAACTTTTTCTAATAAGCTTTTTTAAAAAAAAAGTAGTGAAAGGTGCTTCATTTGATGAGTTGAAGAAAAATAATAAGAAGGAGCAACATAGTTTAAGGTAATTATAATTGTTACCAAAGGGCTCAATCTCGTCGTGGTAACTCAAATAACTAACACGTTAAACATATTATATAAAAAAACACCAAATACAAAAATAAAAGTTGGTGATTTTTTTCCCATTTTGCACTAATTTGTTGCTCTCATTAGATCTACTAGCCGTAGATAAAGAATTATAGTAGAGGCACAGTAACCCTAATAAACAGTTTCCAAAACAAGCAAAATCGTTTTTTGTCTTTTCTTCACTTTACTTTGAAATTTAATAACTATTAAATAGTGAACTTGAAACTACAAAATATTTTTTTTTCCTAAATGTATTTTATAGCTATATCATATTAGTGTAACATCAAGGAAGCGAAATGTAAAGCAACAGATTTTAAACAATTACTGGTGATTTACTTTTATAGTTAATGTAATGATGCATTTGACCATTTTGAGGAAATATTCTCAAAAATAATTCTAATAGAGAAAATTCATTCCGACAGATTTTCAATGCACGAAATAATTGGTAGAGTGATACTTGTAGTTTCGTTTAGATTATACAAACGTTATTGTTCATATTTAGTACATGTATTATATTTTAAATAATTTAATTTTTCGATACATGTACTATATTTTAAAACTCTTAATATAGTACTGAAATTTATCATGATTTTTAAAACCTACCTATCTCCATCTTAGTAAAATATTCTACAAAAGAAACTATCCGGCACGATTCAATGTTTCTGCTTTGTTATACAAAACACTTGCTACAACCGAAATAAATTTTAAAAAAAAGCATTCACTTAATGAGTTTGTCAAGAAGTTAACCCTGCAACCTTAGTAGTTGAATCATGCAACTTTCTCTTCAGTCACTGCATAAATCACGTGCAATGTCGCCAAACTACGGGCATAACTCGTTCCTAATGAATACCGACGCAGCTCTTTGTCCACACTTCAGCCAAGTAAGTTACAAGTTGCGCCAAAAATAACGACGCATCAAAGTCATTTCTTGGCATGCAATTAAACAAAACTTGGCGTCACGAATGCACCACCACGCAAGGCCAGCGCCAAGCGGGATGTTGTCAATCAGAAAAGAACTAATCGTCATACTCATGTTCTTTGGTAGAAATAAGGTCTAAAGCCCAACTAACTGGAGTATATCTGGTCTCGACAACAAACGATTACGGGATCACATTGTATGGAAGAGACTACATCTTTGCAAGCGCAACTCGAGTAAAGCGGTGGAAGTTGTTATACAATGAACGGAGCTTCGTTTGAGTTAATTGTAACCATTATCCCAATTTTCCTCGAATGAGGATACGGTGAAAACACGTCCAATCAAGTTCAGCTTTGATACAACAAACACGATGAAGAAAGTATGAGTACGATTTGTTTGGAAATTTAGTAATTTAATCGTTTCCGACTGTCTATTTCTAGCCCCCCCCCCTTTCGTGTTATTTAAATACAAGGTTACTATTTGTCTACGTTTCATGCTGTATTCAGTTTGCCCTCAGTAGAATGAAAACCCGAGTGGACTGAATATTGACTAGTACTATGTAAGAATCAAGAAAGTATAGATGTTTTATCTTCAATTCTTCCTTTTTTTTACTTCCAAGGTTAAAACTATCAACAAGGCTAAGTAGTAATGGTTGGAATTTTTGCAAAAATAAATAAAAAAAAGATTTACAGCTAAAAGGTAAAGCGTTACATAGGCAAAGGTTCAGGTCAAATTGGCCCTCAGATAGCTAAAAGCAGAACGTTATTTTATTAACAGGAAACTAATTTACGTTAAATACCTTTAGTTCTCTTTGGATTAATCTCTCCGATTGAGAGGGCGCGGGTTCGTGTCCCACGGCCCAAGCGGGAAAAACGTCTAACTTTGAGAGTCAAACCACCTCGAGTCAAATTATGCAAACATCAAACAAAACCACAAAAAAACTTTAAACAATTCAATCTACCGACAATGCAAATATAATATTTGAATAATCCACAAAAAAATTGATTGTTAGAACAATAAAAATGATTTTTTATAGATTAATTTTGCTTTCAATTTAATATGCAGTTTATAGTTTTGCATTTTTGGACTTACGTTTGTCTTGCTCAAATGCACGCTTAGCTTGGCATGTTAATCTTTTCATATGAGATTTATGAGTACGGGGTGGTTTGTTGTGGGAATGTTATCAGCTGTACTAAGAAATATAAATAAAACAACCGACGAACCTTTTTGGGGTCCCGGTCTTTGTGTTTCAGGTTAAATTTTATTGTATTTAATACGGTTGGATATTTTTGAAAGATGATTTTATTGAAATGTCTTCGTGATAAAAAAAAAAATTGGAAGTAATTTTGAATTTTAGTTTGTTTACAAAGATTTGAAAATGTTCGGTTAATTTTTTTCTGAATTATGTTGTCCATATTCAATTCCATTTTTTATGACAAAAGTATGATTCTTTATTTGGTTGAATAAATGTTTTTGTTAACCCTTTCACAACTGAAACGGCCCGTGATGGCTGTCCGACCAAGGATTTGATAATGATATTCCTTTTACATAATACGAGGAAACATAAATCCTTCAAAGCCGAAAGGGTTAAAGTGTTTTTGTTTTCTTACTAATTATTTTCATCATAACGTACAATGGGTCATTTCATTGGTTTCAAATAGTCAAACTGTAGTTTTAGTGTAGCGTCGTTTCAACCAAAAACAAATTACTTGATATCATTAGTTTAAAAAATACGAGGTTAAAGTGGTGAATTACATTCAAATTTACGATGATTAAGATTACAGCAGAATCCTGGAACCATCGTGCAAACCTAACTCTACGTAGCCTATTTTCACCTTTTTTTACACCACAGTTGCGTCTGTTACAGCCAAACTTTCCTTCTCCTCCAATGGGGCTGCAATATTGGAGGTCAAGCCTTCGCAGATTCAGCAGATTCCCCAGAATTGAGAGCCATTTTTTTGTGGCACCAATATTGAGTATTCGATTTTTTTAAATAAAAAAGCACTACAGTAAATATTTATGTATGCAAAAAATAAAATAAGTATCTACGCCCCTAATTATGACTCCAAGTGAAAGTTATAGGATTAAATATTTAACAAAAAAGACACGATTCAATTATTATTATTTTTAATCAGGCTTCAAAAATGAGGCAAGGTTGGTAAGGAAAGAAAGGTTGGTATTGTATTTTTTAATAAAACTATCAAGGAGCGGATGCTTTTCCAGGTCGTACTGTATATTCGAAGAGAGTAGAAGAATTTAAGAAGAATCTTGGAACACTGCTCAAAACAATTAGGGACGGGCCATGTTTTAAACTATTTCCCCCTCAATGATTCCATTTCGAATCCTCAGCTTGCATTTTTTTTGTCAAATGGAAGAATCATGTCTTTGAAGAGCTAAATAGTGTTTGTTTTAATTAAATAGAAATAGGAAAAACATGGTGAAATAAAATTCATTCTAACAGAATTTATTAATTAAATTGACCTTAATTTCGTCATGCTTGAAATTTTAAGAAATTTAAACATTGATTTTAACTGTTTTTACCAATTAAAATTTGAATTTTTTTATACTTTGTTAAAAAATTATGATTATAACTTTTTTTTATCTTAAATTTTAATTAAAATATTAAGATTTGTTCCTCCTGTTTTCTACCATTTGATTGTGGATGCATAAGGAATCTCTTACACAAATTTTAGATTTTTAGAAATAAAAATAAACAGTTATAACAGAAAGGATAACAAAAGCACACATTGTTTGAGCAGTGTAGTTATATTGGAAACTGGTAAAAAATAGCTAACTTCTAGACCAAGCTGGGCCTTTGCCTGTTGCTGTTAATCAATTTTTGCATTTGTATATGTACTTATTATCGTCTTTTTTCCTCAATCCAGTTTAACACTCACAAACCTCCCATCACCTTTTGGCATTCTCTCAATAGTCAATTTGCAGTTTTATGTCTACCGAATAATGATAAATGATGAGGAAATCTCGCATCCGAATCTTCATCACCCAGAAGAGTTCCGTCACGTTCCTATGGGAACCCTCACTACGCATGGAACTGCTGTTATAATGGGCAGTGGATAGGCGCCAAGAAATTTGCAACTTGTAATTTTGTCCAGCCGATACTGCTAGGATTTTTCAGTTTCATTTTGTCCGATTAAGTGACAAGACGGGCAGGAATGGTGTCTCGACACTTTTTAGTGGGTACTTTTAGCAAATAAGGGTGTTTTAATATGTCTGTGAAGAATAAAGATAGACCTATACATGAAATGGAGTAATAAGTATTGGTTACTTTCTTGTTTGACAATGCCCTGTTGAATTTTGCAGACTTTTCCGGACAAATTTTGTATTTGGTTTTACAAAAAAAAAAAAAAAAAAAAAAAAAAAAAAAAAATGGATACCCTAGTAGCTGCAACGGCTGAATGGTAAAACGTTTCGCATCATTTTTGGTTGCATGTTGAACTATTTTTCAGATTTAAGAAATTGAAATAATTTATCTAAATTACAATAATATGGTGAATAATTTCCCCGCATACAAGTTGCAACAATAGGAATCATTTTTTGGCGAAACCGGACGTGAAATACTTAAGTTTGCTAGGACTTAGCAATAATCAATTTAATTTTTTGTTTTTAGTAAAGCAAATAAATTTTAAAAAAAAGTTTTAATCAGTATAACTAACAGCGCAGGTCCTCCTCATTAGTACAAAAATAATAATACCAAGAGATGAAACTTTTATTTTCAAAAACAGAAAACATTGGTTGTCAAGGGGCCCCCGGGCCCTAGCAGAAAACATTTAGACAAAAGTGATAAAGAACCAAAGCAGATGTAAAACAAAAAAAAAGAAACTTTTATTTACAGTAATAAAATAGTTATTTAAGCAACTAGTGCCAAAACTAACACTTTATTAAGCGAGTGGCTTTTATTTCATGAGACCGTAGGTCGAGTGAAATAATGACAATAGCTTAATAAAGTATTATTCAGCACGTGCTTAGAATATTGGAAAATCGTGAAATTTGTGTTCTTACGTTTGTTTTAATTAATGTATTTTAATAATTTTTGTAGTACTTGTAGTTTACATGGAGATATTAGAAAATGCAAAAGTAATGAAGCAATTGAAATAAGTGAGTTTCATGCCCCCCCCCCCCCATTTAGTTTCCATGGACATATTCATGACATCATTTTGTTTTTCTACCAATCATATACTCTTATTTACTTTACCACACTAGTGCCCGAAAGTACCACTTTCGGCACTGTCTGTGACGTAAGTACGTAAAGTGTAATTTTCTTAACGATTTAGGAATGAATATGGTATAAAAAAAAGTGATTTTTTTTAACGTTGTTATAAAAAAAATATATTACAGTAGTTCATCTATTTTTATCTTCTGATTTATACTCCATCTCTCACACAGCTTCAAGAAATTGCCTTTTTTGTGATGCACCATTCAAACCATCACTAAAACAAATATGAACTTTCAAAACCTTTCACGTAATCTCCATTTCTGACATTATTATTCTTTCTTAAGAACTATTCAACGTTCTTTGTTGATGTCATCGTTCCATACGCTTCTTCAAATAGATGACTTACAGCAGGCAGTTCTTAGAATATTTCAACTTGAGAATTCATAAAAATAGTTTTCAGACACGTCATCTAGTATTTCAAAAGTAAATATCATCGCTTGCGAAGTGAAAAACGCTGAATGTATCACCGACGGTATTTGAAAGTTCTGCCTCGATGGAGCATCTGTCACTCTGCATCAGAAAATCATAACTTACTCAGAGTGGAACTTTAATAACATGTAGCATTTTTCGTTGTATTTGTATGTATAAATATATTGTGTAATTCTCTAAGGGTTTGTGTTTCACATAATTTTCAAGAATTGTTTTATACATTTTATACTATGAATAATTTATAAATTACGGTTTTTTTCCCTGTTGAGATGGCATAATCATAATATTACCAATAAAAAAAAGTATTCTTTTATAAGGTGGTCAGGTTAATTTGTGTTGAATATATCAAATAACCGATTATATATCATTATCTTTTGGTGTCCAATAAGCTTTATTCAAGAAATCTCACAGTTGTAATCATACATTTAGCAAGGCCCGTCCGTGGCCGAGTGGTTAAGGCATCCGACTCAGGATTTAGCCTTCTTAAGAGTGCGGGGGTTTCGAATCCCACCTACTGCCTGTCATCCTATAAATAGGATATCTGTACTGGGAAAGAGTAGAAAATCCAACTCGTGACGGATGGGCCCGAGTACACTGGGACAGACGTGCTCGTTAAATCTGTGGAGTTCAAAGTCCCGACGGTGTCAGCGTACGATGTCACCCGAAAGTCCGTTGGTTGCCCTCTCAGGTGTCGATCTCGTCATTTGACCAGGGTTCTAAATTACGAGGCGTTATTGGCTGTGTTAAAGCTCCTTTTGGAGGCTAGAAATAGGCAGCCGGAAACGATTATACTACTACATTTAGCAAAGTTATGGATAAATGTAGATGTGGCGGAGTTATCAAGTGTGGTTCCAGTATAACTTAGTCAAGTTCCGATATCCGATTATGTCTATATTTCTGATTTATTTCACAAACGTAAATTAATGTTTAAAATTGAATTGTAAGCACGTTTTTCACCCCTTACTGGTTTATGTTTTATAATGTGTTTGCTACGAGTTTATTATGTTGTTAATTAAAATTTTAGTTACAATGTTTTCTTCTTCCTTTTTTTAAGGTCTCAAAACTTTATATCTGCTTTTTTTTAACAAGGTGTGCATCAAATAGATATTATAAACACAAGTTTTGTTGAAGTATAAGCCATTCCTTTTTATAATTTACACAAAGTTAATATTATAATTTACACAAAATAATATTGCCACATTTTGTAAAACACCTACTCTACTTTATTTGGTATCAAAAACTGTTTCCAAGTCAAGCAAATCTTTTCAGAAAATATTACCTTACTTGACATATATATTTTCTGAAAGTTCCCCTATCTGCCTTTTAATAGTTTCCAAAGATTTCATCTATAAACCCGTTTGGCTCAGGCAAACTCAGACTAAACTACATTATCAAAAATTGATTCTACGCGGGAAAACTTAATAGACTCCCTCTGAATTTCTGATTCCATGGGATTTTGTGAAAACCATTATACCTTTAAATCTATTATTCCATGAATATCTGACTATGGAGGATCTTGTAGGGCAATAGATAAGAATTCAATATAAAGATATTTCCCCCAAATCCAATAGAAAAGAGCTTTAATATGAAAATACAGGTAATTCTAGCTGAAACGTATCAGAATTTGTTACACTTGCCGTAGATAAAGCTAAGGAAGTTTATTTTATCAAAATAAATGTCAGCTATATATTGTTGTTACTTAGTTTGACAAATTGTTGACAAATAGTTTGTTACTTAGTCTAAATTAGGGTAAAGGTGTTTTCATAATGCTGTAACTATCGGTCTCTCGAAAGTGCATAAATAAAAATAAAAATGATGGAATGTATGCATATTATGGTATGGTACATATATATTCCAGCTTGTGTGCTTGTTCAGAGAACCGCTTATAAGCTTTCGTCAAGTGGGACAGACACATAAAGGATATTAACAGTCACAAAGAAAGGAATAACAGATAGACAAACAACAACATTTATTGACAGTCACAAACATCCATGCCTGACCGGAATTCGAACCCGATCCCAGCAGCTCCAAAGGCTAGCATCCTAACGACTGCGCCGGCGGCTTATGCATATTTCTTTCTCAGTACAACATATAGCTTCCATATTATACTCACTTTTTAAACCATTACTGAAAATGCTGATAATATAATGAATGTTGTGTTTTTTCATTATATATGTATGCGGTTACAACCATAAAGGAACTGAAATGTTTTTTTTAATTTAAACACCATAGGTTAATTAATAGTTAAAATACAATTTATTATTGTACTTTTTAAATCATTAAAGACCTTCTTTGGGAATGAGATTTACACCTATATTTCCGAATAATAACGTAAGCTTAATTTTCAAGCTTCATTTTTTGTGTAACTTTATTTATCCTACACAAATTGTTCAGTACTGTGGTCTCCATTTGTCTAATACGTTGTTTACCTGGAAAAACTGTAACAGGAAGCTTTTTTTTTTAGTAGAATTCTCGCCAATCGTCGTACATGGGTGAAATATTAAACATTAATTATAGTTATTAAATAAAACGTTACTATATAGTTCAATTTTAAGGTATAATTACAGTTAATGATGTGTCTAAAATAAAAAATTTAAGTTTCATAAAACTAAAGCAAGCTTGTCAATTCGAAAAAGGATTTCATTTAAATTCAAAATATAGCCTATTTCAAACAGACATTTTAGTTGATATAATTATCTTTCTTGCTTTAAAATTTGAAAATTTTTCCTGGTTGTTTTAATAGGAAAAATTGATTCCTTTGTCTAAAATTAAGTGAAGAATTACATTTATATTTTGAGAAATTCAAAATGTCAAAAATCTTAAAAATGTAGGTGCATATGAATTTATTTCAAAAATGTCTGTTATATTATAAATAACAGAAAAAATATAGAAATACATAATTCGGTATAATTAAAGTTTGTAAGAATTTTATTCATATTTATATATTTAAGTATTATAGAATATTTCAGAATGAACATTTTATCTCTTTTATATTAAAATCTTGTTTTCATTAGCGAATAAACTCTTTTTATTTTGATACTATTAATAAACTTATGTGGCAATAGCACATTGAAACTTCCCCAGCCTACGCAAGGCTGTAGTTCCCAAGAAAAAATAGAAATAAATTCATGATCTAGATATATGTAATTAAATTTTTAGTTCCATTTGAATTTGAATTTTTTTTCTAAATATAAACTACATTCATTTTTCTGGGAAGTAATATAATTGAAGTTAGAATTTATAAAAAGTAGATTCTGTTTTATATAAAAAAAACTCTTAATGCGTAATTTTAGAAAGTAAGCCAATAAATCTCAGCAAAACGTTTCATAATGCTATAGTTTTCGATCGATTTTTACGAAATTAAAAACTTAAGGTACATTTTTATTGAAAGATTGACATTTTAAGATTGAGCAAATTATAAAAGAGATTTATAGTACAGAATATAGATTGAAAAAAAATTAAAAATGTTATTTTAAAGATTCAGAAGTGCAAAACCGACACAAACAATGGTATTTGTTTGGCCAAAAAGTATAACCATTTACAATGGACAAATGGGTCTCAAATGGTACAAATGGTGCCTGTTAATGATCTGTATTTTTTGTTTTTATTTCGATGTTGATTGCTGAACAAATTCCTACTCTATAGCAAGTTCTTAATGATGCTTTACAATCTTTACATGTAATGGGTACAGTTGCAAAAAATCCACCTTCTCTCAAAGTATAACAAAGTAACCAGTCCGTTTATTGACGACTTTGGATAAGATAATTAAATTCAGTTGGGCGAAGTAGCCAATGACGGACAGTCCCCATATCATAGTTATGCTTTACACTCTTAAAACAAACGAGTGATTTTAACTCAGTCCGAGTTAATTTTCACTCCTTTCCGTGCCGAAAATGCACTTTCCCTATATGAGTGGATTTCACTCTTTTTTTTAAGAGTGTAGAGGATGAGAGTTAAGAAACTTCACCTTTCATTTTCATGACATATTAGTTAAAAACCGCTTATTTTGGTATTTTTAGAAGATAGGTAAGTTCAAAGTTGAAACACATTAGATAAGTGATATACAGGACCTAAAATCAAAGACAGCAACGTTATTGTAAATTTTAACTGTGTATCAAGGTAACGGATTCTTCCCCGATTGGAACCATGTAACCTCAGTTCCTCAACCTCCCACCCAATCTTACCCAATCTTACCCAAATCTCTTCCATACATCAGACTTGAGATCAAAGAACTTTCTTCTAGAACATTCCGGAACTTTCGATTCCTCTGTTCTCCCCTTGGATACCCCCCCCCCCCCCCCAAACCAGAAGAAAACATATATAACATGTTGCATATTTACAAGATAGATTGTAGATGAGAGGGATGTTGATATCTTTTGATGATATTTTTTTTGTATCTTGCTATTATACTTTAAATTATCTACCTGGAAACTGAATCATTATCACACAATTTGCTACATTTAAAAAATGTCCAAATGCATTGAATATTGGCGCTTTGGATCTTTATTTTTCGTTTTAGTTTGAGGAATCGTAACTTTTTCATTCTTGAAGCTTTTTGTCGTTTTATACTGCTGTTATTTTCTTTTGTTTTTTAGCTAATAATTATACTTTTGAATTTTTGCGTTGAATTGCAGAAAATTTCTCTCGGCAGAAAATACATATAGTGCTACGGACAAGCGGATAAACAAAATAAGTAGATAACATTTTCCGTTGCAAAGCAATATAATAGTTATTTTGGTATTTCTGAAAACGTTGAAAAAACTAAAAAAAGAAAAAAAAACTGCCATAACCTGAATCTTAGTCAACATCATAGAAGACTAGGAACTATGGTCGTTGCATCATCGCGGACGTATCCTTTTGTAATATATTTTTTTTCGTAATGAAACAAAAAAAAAACTGTTCTCCACAGGCGCCACATGAAACAGTGGTTGCAGATTTTTCTCTTGACAGAGAAAATTTATCTTTGCACAAACTGAGATATAATTCCACAGAAAACTGAAGTAGTTTAAGGAAATGTAAATACATTTTTTTTTTAGATAAGTAGCAGAAATATCCTGTTTTCGTCTGTTTTTACTGTGTATGCGAGTTTACTTTTCTTCGCTAGTTCGGATTTGCTTTCCTTCTTAGCCCACATAAATACTTCAGTGATTTTCTTCCATTGCTTCAATAATAAAGATTATTACTTCTATTAATATCTTACCAAACCCTCCTCTATACTTCATCCACGATATCAAATCTTAAAGATACATCTTCCAAAACTTTCGAATCCCAAGGTACCCCGTACTCCAACCGCGGGATAAACAGATCATTGGGTATTTATGAGATGGATTTCCAAGCTTGTCTAGGGGACAGTGTTGTCTCGATCGGTGGTTCGTGAAGTCACGCTATGCCGGGATCATGCATGTTATATGGATGTATATACGTAGATTCCGACGTCGTTTCTTGGTTTGATAGAGTTGTAACCACACTTTTTTTATAGCCAATATTTATCTTTTCAATGGATAATTGAGTAGGGTAAGTATAAACATATACAGAGTGGTTATAAAATAACGCTCGCTATTCAGAGAAGTTTGCAGCTTGAATGAATAATCCATATGCATCAAAAATAGAGACACTTACTAATCAAGAAGGGGGGGGGGGAGGAATGGAATATAGAATCCTAAAGAATAATCATATAAATATAATCATAAAAAAACAAACTCTTTTCTTGACCAGGGTTCTAAATAACGAGACGTCGTCAATTATGGCCAATTAGGGCTAACACAGCTAATTACGCCTCGTAATTTCCCTCCTCCCTGGTCAGGAGAAGAGTTTGCTTTTTTCGAAAAAGAATAATATCATAAAAAAAAAACTCGTCTCTTAACCAAGGTTCTAAAATACGAGGCGTAGACAATTATGGCTTATTACGGCCAACACATCCAATTACGCCTCGTAATTTAGAACAATGGTCAAGAGACGAGTTCGTTTTTGATGATTCCATTCTTTTCCCCAGTTATTGATTAGTAAGTAGCTCAAATATTTTTCCATTTGGATTATTCATTAAAGCTACTGACCACTCTGAATAGCGAGCGTTATTTTATAACCACCCTGTATATTCTGGCTTGTGTGCTTGATCAGGGACCCGCTTTTAAGCCTTCGTTAAGTGGTAGTGTAATCGCTTCCGGCTGCCTATTTCTAGCCTTCTTTCGGAGCTTTAACACAGCCAATTACGCCTCGTAATTTAGAACCCTGGTCAAGTGACAAGGTCGACACCTGTGCAGACACCCAACGGAACTTCGAGTGACATCGCACGCTGACGCCGTCGGGACTTTGGACTCCACAGATTTAACGAGCACGTCTTTCCCAGTGAACTCTGGCCCATCAGTCACGAGTTTATTTTTCTACTCCTTCCCAGTTCAGATATCCGGTTTATAGGATGACTGTCAGTAAGTGGGATTCGAACCCCCGCACTCCTGAGAAAGCTGAATCCTGAGACGGATGCCTTAACCACTCAGCCACGGACAGGCCTTTCAATTGGGAATTGGTTGGGTAGGTATGTACATATATATTCCGGCTTTGTGCTTGATCAGAGACTCGTTTATAAGCCTTCGTCAAGTAAGACACATAAAATTTTCTTAATGTCACACAGAAAGGAAGTGCACCCAGGGCGAAGGCAGGAATCAAACCCGCACCCGCTGCTGCGCGCAGACTTCTAGCGTAATGGTCCAAACCATACGGCCATCCGGGCCCCATGGATAATTGGAAAGGGCGGATAGTGATTTGTTTGTATGGCGGAAGACAACTTTTGACAATGTGAAAATGTGACGTCACCATCTTAGGGGTCATTATAATTTGCGCGAATTATCTGCCGAGTGGTTTGTTGAGTATAAAATAAAGTTACAATATCTGTCGGGTTATTGCGCTGCCCTCAAGTTGTCAATTTCAACAAATGGAAAGTAGTAGACATTGACATTGTGTTTGTCTGCATGACTAAGTGTCTACAACTCCTTATCCCGTCCTTACTTCCGTTGTAACCGTCCGACTTCGAATTCTCATTTGGAAAACTAGATGCTTTATCTAGTGTTGCTAATCTTTTTTGTTCGTCTGTCAATCATCTTTTTCTTACACTTTCAAATATATCTACTTCCGTTCTAGCTATATTATTTTCTTACTTCTTAAAAGGCATTCATTAGAAGTCTATCTTTTATACTTGATGTCTATCTGTGTCTCTACAATGCGAATTTCTGTTATTTTTTTTAAGTAACAGAAAAGTAGGATATTATAGTTCTTTCAGAGTTCTTCTTGAATGTGAAGTTGGTTTGGTTTAAATGTCGGAAATATGCACGATATAAAACAACCCAGAGGATAAAAAGTGCGTAACGTTACAGTCAATACGTTAAAAGTGCTGATCCACTTGGTATGGTATGGTAGGTACATATATATTCCAGCTTGTTTGCTTTTGCAGAGAACCGCTTATAACCTTTCGTCAATTGGGACAGACACACCGAAAATGTTTTTACAAGCACAAGAGACACACAAAGAAAGGACAACACAAACACATAGACAAATAACAACAGTTATTGACGGTCACATACATCCATGCATGACCGGGATTCGAACCCGACCCCAGCAGCTCCAAAGGCTAGCATCCTAACGACTGCGCCGGCGGCTTATGCATATTTCGTTCTCAGTACAACATATAGCTTCCATATTATACTCACTTTTTAAACCATTACTGAAAATGTTGATAATATAATGAATGTTGTATCCTAACGATTGCGCCACCGAGCAATACCACCTAGATTAGAAGGTCGACGAACTAAGCAACACAACGTCACACTAATGGACCAATTTCGATTTGTTGACCAATAACGTCGTATCTTAAGATGATGTCGCATCTTGATTCATCTTATCTTAAAAATTTATTCAAATACAGTATCTAGTCACGAATAATCATTGGTCAATACCACAGAATCGGTCCACTAATTTGACGTCAAGCATTTAGTTCGCCGGCCTTCTAATCTAGGTGGTGTTGCACTGAGGCGGTAATTCACTTGAAACACCGTCAATTTTAAGTTATTTCAATTTGTTCAATTGTATATGTCTTCATTTGTTTTTGCATTTAAATTTCATTTTACAAAATATTCTAACAATGTTTAAAATTTTTCATTCAAGGAATTAAAGAGTTTTAAAACATTTAATGATGTTAGTTTTTTTTTTTACTAAAACCTATTTTATCGTATTATTTTTCTTGTGCAAGCGAACTGTATAATTGTTCCCAAATTGTTGCAATTGTTTGGCGAACGAATTTTATAATTATTCCTAAATTGTTGAAATTCAATTTTTTTTCAGAATAAAAGGGCAACGTATTAGCATACGGTTGCATTACAAACTTCCAGCTATCTTTATGCTATCTTATATGCTAATCTTAAATGTTTTATCTTGTATGCTAGTTTTTTATTGAAAGTTTAAATTTTTTTAAACTTAGAATGAAACAACCTAAAACCTTTTTCCACTTAAAAATTGTACACCAGTTTTAACACATTTCAGTATAAAATGTCCTTTACAATCTTCGCACACCAGTCAATCCTGATGCCGTTATATCTTCATGGTTTTGGTTATAGTACTGCGTTAAATAATGCACAATTCGTGTTTATGTGCGCGTCTGGGGATAGAAGGAAGGTAGTAATAGATGTGTTTAGACTATGTTTCTATTGGGTCAACGGCATTAAAAATAGATGCTGGAATAGGGCCAAGAATATATGTCTGAATATAATTCATTTAGTTACTAACATCATAGTAAATGCGGATACAGGTATCGCTATATCAGTATATAAAATATTAAAATATTAGGAAGTATAGTTAACCGCTTCAGTCCCAATGGCAATTTGACATCATCATTTAAAAAAAAAAATTCTAATCGTCTACAACCATTTATAATATCAAAAAAGCACATCTTTCGATTGTTCACACTTTTTTCTATTAGAAAATATTTTTTATTAACCCCAATAGATGTCAGCCTTATCCGACGGAACGGTCGTTCCGCCCGCCAATCTCAAAATGACGCCAAGGGCTAAACGGCAGTTATGTATATATATACAGAAAACATTTCGCTATGTTAACAGCGAAATTGATTTTATTTTCTACCAGGCAAACTAAACTTCGTAGAACAATAAAAAAATACAGTAAGGAGGTTTCGTAGATTACTTTCAATAAAAAAATTTTGGTTATTCTAGAGTCAAAAACAGCGTAGAAAAAAAAATATGGAAGTTTTCGAAAATGAAATCTTTCGAGCAGTTTTAGTCAAATTTTGACCTAATTTTTGAAGTGACCTACAGTCATTACTAGACCATTAATCTGGAAGCGGTTTTTACTAAAAGATCCAGAATGCTCCAATTAAGCCCCTTTCATAGGTTTGAAGTTTCAAAGAGAACTCGTTCTATTTTTAATTAATTAAAATCTATATTACCTTTGGCGGTATGAATGTGCGATAAACAAGCCATCCTAGCAGCCAGGTACCTCCGAAAACGAGCCAAGGTTTACTGTATTTTCATCGAAGAGCCGCATAGCAGCGCTGTTAACTATTAAATTATTATTGCAGCTCCTAAAATAATTGATTTATCTAATATCTGAATAGACAGATTCAAAAAAAAATCTAATTAATAAACGGAAACTCTTCATTCCAACTTTTTGGCGTTTTTATTTAAAAAAAACTAATGAATAACTCGATTTTATGAATCAATCCAGAAATGTAAACGAACAGTCATATTTGCCAATTTGGTTGCCATATTCAGTTACCAATACCATTAAAAATAGTTTTGTTGGTTTTTTCTTCATAAAAAGTAAGAAATATATTTTATCCCTAAAAATTATTGAGGAATAATTAATTATGTCAAAGTAATCTTTGCTCATTTTTTTATGAAAAGAAATTATATTTGTTTCTAAAATTTATTGAGGAATGTTTTATTATGCCGAAGTAATATTTAATTATTAAAGTTACATTTTTTAACATGAGCTGTTACTAAATGTTTGTATTATAATACATAACCGTAATCTAAGAATTGTATTTGGTTATTGTTTTTTCGTGAATAGGCTGGATATTTTTTTTTAGTTTAATAAAAGTAAATTGAAATTAAATATGCCGACAAAAGTGAAAAAAAACTAGGCATAAAAGACGGATGTGGTACACTAAAAATAACAGCTACGATGTAATCTCAAAATGTGTCGAAAACAATGCATCTGGAATAAAACGTCATCTAGAAACTATTCCTGAAAATAACAAACGGAACGTTACGATAGTGAAGATTCGGTTATTAAAACTGTTCCGATTTTTCAGTTACAGATGTGACAGGGGAGATTTCTTCCCTTAAGCTGTTTCTACTAAACGATTGAGAATGCCCCAATTCAGGCCCTTTCGTAGGTTTGAAGTTTCAAAAACATTTTTCTTCTATTTTTAATTAAAATCGATATTATCTTTGGCGGTACGGTTACGCGATTAACTAGCCATCTTAGCGGCCGTATTACCTCCCAAGACTGCGCCAACCGAGGTCTGCTATATTTTCATCAAAGAGCGTCAGAGTTCAAAAACACAACGAACAAGCCGATATTACAGTTTCTGAAATAAATTATTTATCAAATATATGAATCAGCAGACTGAAAAAACTTTGGAATTCTAATTAATAAACGGAACGCTTCATTAAAAAGTTTTGGCGTTTATTTAAAAAATATATATCAACAGCGATAATGGAATGGTTGATCTTGATCTATAAATGTAAACAGTCATATTTGGTTGTCAGATTCAGTTCATATTAGCTCAAACTTTTTAAACACTTTGCTTTTTCTATGAAGAGTAAGAAATAATATTTCTTTGGTTCTCAGAAGTTATATAACTCTATATAAACATTGAAATCATGTCGTCAATTTTGTAGTCGTATTGTGTCTGTATATTTTGTTATTTTAAAAAAACTACTGATATCCCCCAAAAAAAACTTCGTAAAAGTAAACAAACGCCAATCTAAAAAAAAAACTATTTTATCAAAAAGCAAGTTCATTATGAAAGTTGTGGCTAAAAAAGCCGTGATATAAAATGAATGCCAATCTCTTGTGTAAAACTTCCTGGTCATAATAAGTAGTATAATTTAAGTTTTGCTGCCATAAAAATATTGCACTGTTTGAGGTTGGTACCCCATCTTAACCACCCTCTATACCTTTATATAAATGTATTGAGATCATACATTTGTTAAAGTTTTTTTTTAAGTATCCTTCGTTATTCTGATTTAGTAATTCAAGTTCATTTGCGTGATTTAAATTTTTAGGGGGATTAAGTTGTGCACCAACCTCAAACAGTGCAATATTTTTATGGCAGCAAAACTTAAATTATACTACTTTTTATGACCAGGAAGTTTTACACAAGAGATTGGCATTCATTTTATATCACGGCTTTTTTAGCCACAACTTTCATAATGAACTTGCTTTTTGATAAAATAGTTTTTTTTTTTAGATTGGCGTTTGTTTACTTTTACGAAGTTTTTTTGGGGGGATTATTTTTTCTTGAAAATTATGATCATGAGCATGATGATGCCAAATGGCACCACTGGGATTGAATGGGTTAAACAAGAAAGTTCGTAATAGAAAATCTCGTTTTTTTATGCGCTTTTGTTGTACTGCTCGATTTCCCACTTTCTCATGTACTTATAAGATTATACTACGCCTGATTATGGCTTTTCATTTCTAAACAAAAACATACCCATACTCTTGTATTCTTTCGATAAAATTTTTTTTAAAAATAATTATATATTTAAGAGTATCTTTCGCAAGTAATTTTGAAAAAAAAAAAAATTTATATTTGCAAATTAGCTCGTCAACTTTGTGGAGTTTTAATTTTGAGTCAGTCTTTTTTTTTTGTGAGACGAATTTGAGTGTTAGTAAACTGAGCCATAAAACTGCCAGTTTTCTGTATTTAAGAGTACAATATAACATTCTTTTTACGCAAAATGTATTATAATTTGAAACTTTAAAAAAAAAACTTTTTTCCAAGGCATCTGAAATGTCAGTTTTCATACATTTAATGACTAATACTTGTTAGCTGCTTCAAAATTGGTACTTTTTGTGCGACGAATGAGACAACTGTCAGTTTTCTGTAATAAAGACTCCAATATAACATTTTTTATGCAAAATGTCTTATAAATGTAAACTTTTAGCACATTTTTTTCCAAAGCATCTGAAATGTAATTTTTTCAGACATTTAATAACTGGTACTTGTTAGCTGCTTTAAAATTGATATTTTCGAAAAATCGCCAACAGCGACTAAAATAGAAAATATCGTCACTTTCCCACATGTTCTATCTAATTGTTGTGAAAAGATCAGATTTACTGTACGGTAACTCATAGCGTGATTTTTTCGGATTCGGCGATAATAGCTTTTGTGGCAACCATCCGACTTCGACTGATGATTTGAATTCTTTGACTTCGCAACGATGAAATTTTCCGAACAGCTGGTGCAAAAAGAACAAACACGTTTTTCTGCTCTCCCTCGTGTAGTTCTAATGCGACGATAATTCAAACCTATCCTAACTTACCCTATCATTTCATTTGGGTTTTCGGCCGACTTTTGGTGCGATTTTGGAAAGTTCGCCAAGGGTTACCGTACAGTAAATTTACACCGTTTTGCAAAGTCAGATAGCTTAATGGGGAACTTAAGTGACGATATGCTATTGAGAAAATATGTTAAATGAGATTGGGAAGTGAATTGTACAAATGTCCACGTCCATGTATCTCTATAGCAAGGATTATACGAAAACTAAGTGGCACATTTTCCTCTTATACAGTTGTTCAGGGTTCACAAACAGCAAATTGGAAAAAAAGAAAACACATAAGAGATACTAATGTATGTGTATAACTGCAACCCATACAGCTGTGAAGAAAACATTTTCAGAGTCATAGGAAATAGTCAAAACATTCATGAGGTGAATTAGTTAGCTTTGAAAACATTGTAACTATTATTTTCTGTTGAATATTTATTAATGTGGTGGCAGGTTTAGTTAAATAAGCTAGTAAAAGTTTTTATTTGGTTAAGTTTTAAATTTTTTTAATGTAACTCTTTACTACTTAATACACCTGAAAACGACTTTGCTTTTGGCTGTTTTCTTTTGATAGTCTCGCTTAAATCTTCTGGTCTTCTTTCAAATCCAGTAGTCCATAGACACAATTATATGATGAAACAACATTTACAATTTTGTCACACAAAATGTAGTGTCGAAAATAACATGCATTTTGGATAGCTAACCAGAAGAAAATAGAGAAATTACCTGTGCACATATGTTTTGTACAAAACGTGGTATGCATGGAATTAGTTGCGGCTACCCACAAGTCAGGAGAATTTTACCATTTTTCCTACATTTTGTTTTTATTTTTGTGTTATACCTCAGTGAACATTTTACAGATTTTTTGAAATTTATTTAATACAGATGTTTAGATCATAGTTTCATCTATGCATATGTAAGGCGAGCACGAAAAGCTTTTTAATCTACAGACGGTGCAAATTTTCACCATTTTTGGAATACAAATGCAGTTCCTTTTTTAAAATCCTTTTTAGCTATTTCTAGTGCAACAGGGAATAGAAAATAGCCCCCGAATACAGATCTATTAAAAAAGCATGTAACCTAAAGGATTTGATGGATCACTTACGTACAATAACAACTAAGATTGGAATGTTTTGTTAGCATGTCAATTTAGTTTTTAAATTGCATGTCAAATTAGTGTATAAATTATGGAAAAGAACTAATGGTCATTGATTCATCCTAATAATGCTTTAAATCGATTAAAAAATAATCGGCACAAATATAACTTTTATGTTAATAGGAGGACATAATGTAAGTACATTATTTTATTGAAAATCAGCTATTTTAATTAAGTTTAACCCTCTAATGCATAGTGTTACCGTTCGGTAACAAGTTACATAATCCACTTTATTCTATTAAAAATAGACATCCCTCTCGACAAATTTGTGTTTTTTTCATCTATAACATTCCATTTTAAAGTTTTAGTTAATAATAACCCTCATAATTGACAGTAGTAAAAGTGTATTCAAAATTAAAAAGTGAAGTTTCTAACTGTTGTGAATTTACGTGTTTGGCAGAATTCAAAGTAATAATACTAGTACTAAATACAATTAAATTGCTTTGAAAAAAATATTATAGTTCAAGAGGGTTATTTTAAACTATATTTAGTAGTTTTCTAATCATTCTTTTCAAAATTGGTAGTTTGTAGTTGGTTTCTACATGTGTTACCGTTTGGTAACATCATGCATTAAGCACAACTTTTGTTTGCTAATTTGCGTGTATCTCTGTAACGGATTCACAAGAATTCAGTGTTTAAAATGCTTGGTACTACTTGATTTTAAGAGTAAAAATAACTGTTTTATGTCGTATCATTCTGCCATTTAAAAAAATAATGTTTAAAAATGATTTTTTGTATATTTTTATTCATAAATACCTGCTATTTGTACTAAACCTGCCATTGCCTTCTATTTGTACATTAATTTTGTTTCAAAAGTAACTACTATTCATAATTATTTTAATAACTAATTTTTCCTGTTTAACAAAATCTAAATGTACTGAATATTAATACTCTTTTTTGTTTGTTAGACACGTTTTCATTAAAGATTTTATACCTAAAACTATATGTGTCTGTGTGCCTCTGCAACTTCTTATAGAATAATAAAATTATCAATAAGCTTTATTTTTAAGTATAATTTATTAGAAATATAAAAAGTAAAAAAGGTAATAATTTGAATAAAAATAAATATTCGTACCCCGAACTTTAAGGGGTCAGGAGTCTTGAAAATGTGCAAAGAAGGAACTACAAAGCATAGTTTGATCTTTCATGTAATTTTTTAACTACTCAATATACAATAATAATTTTTTTATATGTAATTCTACAAGATTTATTTAATATGAAATTTTTTTTAAAATTTATGAAACTTTAGCCAAAATTAAAATAAATGATATTAAACATAAAGCTATTTGAACACATTGTGATTAGGCTTGCGCGGCGAATTGTGAGGTCAAAATTGAAGACATGACCAAGAAAATGATTTTATATTGTACAAATATGTACAAACAAAGACTTATACCTAAATTATCAGCTCAATTTTAATTAGAAATTATTTTAAGAACTTTTTTCTAAAAAAATTAATAAATTTTAAAATTTTGATTTAAAAATTTTTTTAAAATAATTTCTAATTAAAATTGAGCTGAGAATTTAGGTATAAGTCTTTGTTTGTACATATTTGTACAATATAAAGTCATTTTCTTGGTCATGTCTTCAATTTTGACCTCACAATTTGCCGCGCAAGCCTAATCACAATGTGTTCAAATAGCTTTATGTTTAATATCATTTATTTTAGTTTTGGCTAAAGTTTTATAAATTTTAAAATTTGTTTCATATTAAATAAATCTTGTAGAATTACATATAAAAAAATTATGCCTATATATTGAGTAGTTAAAAAATTACATGAAAGATCAAACTATACTTTGTAGTTCCTTCTTTGCACATTTGTAAGACTCCTATGATCCCTTAAGCATCTATTCAGAGCTTAATGCATGGTGTTACCGTTTGGTAACAAATTTAAAAAATGAAATTATTTAAATTCCGATGCATTTAATTTTTTTTCCTTATTTTTCCCGTGATGTATGAGCATTAGAGATACAAATATATTTTTTTGGGACGAAACAAAAAATTCATGCACTAGAGGGTTAAACTCCTTGTAATTTAGAACGAGGTCAAGTGCCGAGGTTGACCTAATTGGGCACACAAGAAACTTTGAGCGACATTATATGCAAACTTAAACGCATTACGAAACACAAGCAATATTATTTCAATTCAATCAATCACCTAGGGTGTTTCATAAAAGCAGGCAACTAACTTTAAAACCAAAATCCATTAAAGTAACTATACTAATCGCACATCCTATAAAGTCGAGGACAATAAAACTCTTCTCTAACTTCCTCCTTATCAGACCATAAACACAAAAATGGGAACACTCTACTTCTAAAATTTGGCACTCGATCGACATTCATTCTACTTACAGGATTAACATTCTCAATCTAAGATAGGGTGGTATCAAAGACCTGTGTGAAAGAGGAAGAACATCTGAAGGCTAATGAAACCGAATGACTGAGGGTATCCATAATTAAGAGCTTCTGCGGAAATTGAGAATTTTTTTAAAGTTTTTAAATCGAATCAGAATGTTGAGAAACTCTTGAATCCAAAATGTTTCGTACTTTTGGGCAATATTTACTTAATCACAGCGACTAAAAGCCAGCGATCTTTAAAGCTCTTTGAAAAACGGTGAACAGCTCATTCCGTAAAGCGTGCCCAAATTATTCCATCCCGCCTTCGCCCTTTCTGTGTCTGTCTTACTTGACGGGAAGGCTTATAAAGCGGGTCTCTGATCAAGAACACAGGCTGGGTTATATAAATATCTACCCCTGTCCCAGGGCAGGGGAGCCCAGTCGGTTAGGCACTCGCCTAGCATGCGAAAGGTCCTACGTTCAGATCCGGGCATCGCCAAAATAACTGCCGACCTATAAACGGGCCGGTGCAGCCAAAAATGTTCGACGAATAATACCCTGTGTTAGGGAGTGCACGTAAAATATCCTTCAAATTCCTAACACTGCTTACGATGTTCCATTTAATGGTTGCGTTGGGTGCCTATTCAGGTGTTGGCTCGTCACTTGACTGTGGTTCTAAAATACGACGTCCGTCACCAATAGCAATCGTGTAGCTCTATTGCGTAGATAATTCAAACCTAACTTAACATGAAACCTTACCTAACATACCCCTATCCCATGCTGTTTCACGGTCCTGTGATTTTACCTACCCGCTACGAGTTAACAGTGTTTTAAAAATTTCCCAATTTACTATTAATATCAATACAGGAATCCAAGCATTTGTAGAAGTGCATTATTCAGCGTGAACAACAAGAAGCAATAGGCACGCCTGACCAAACAGTGACATGGTGTCTGAGGAACTGTTTGTGATTGCGTCATTTTTTTGACGTCCTTGTTGACTTTATAACTTGATAAATATATATATATTTTTTAACTTCAATTGCGAATGTTTGATTTTAGATGGATATTTTTCATCTAAATTACAACACATATCGAAAATTTAAAAAAAAATAATAATTACTTCCTCGCTGCATTTTTTATTTAGATATAAATGTTATTCTAGACGATCCATAAATGTTTTTGAACAAAGCTCACGTGACTTGGGCCGAAGTTATGTTCGTCTCAATTTAGATTCACCAATCCTCAGCTACCCTTTCCAGAAGGGGGAAAATCCTTTAAATGGCATTATATCGAACCGTTGAGCATTAATGTGGCCATTACCGGAACAACTTGAAGCCCTCCGGTTTAATCATTTAAGTAGGCCTTAAGCATCAGCAGATTCTGTTATTAAAACAGTTGCAGTTTATCAAGAATGTTCTGCCCCAAGGATGCCATTAGTGGTTTCAATTTTTAGAATGGACTGAGGATTAATTTGCCCGGTGGGCGTCCTAGAATGAAATTTGCTGCTCGCATCGGCACAAAGTAGACCAGGTTTCCGATTAAGAGTGCTAATGCTTTCGCAGAGAGCTGTTGGGGGATTGGGTTGGGATGTTATTCCATAACAGAATGAACATATAAAGCTTAATAAACTTGCTGGAAATGCTGTGATAGAAATGAGCTTGTAGTATCATGAGTTTTAAAGGCCTAGTTAAGTCGGAAAGGTGGCAGCGAGTCTTATCCCTGCCTTGTTCTCTTTTAAGTTTTTAATTTAATTGTACGGATGGTAGAAATTCTATAAATCTCAATTATAAGAAACAACTGCCAATGGTTTGCTTATTAATTTGAAAGTTGACCGCACCTGACAACACCCGTGCATCAATTGTGTAGGGCTGAATTATTTTTATATAGTAAATTAATTTAGCAAAACACTACAATGCACTGAATTGAAAGTGTATTGAAATATGTTGAGTAAAAATAAATGCATTTTACTGGCAGTACATTCAAATTTATTGTGATAAAAATAGAAAGAACACTTCAAGAATGATACAGAAGAAATACCAAAGTAATTACTTTCTTAATGTCGCAAAAAGTTTATGGTAAGAATGTTTTTATCTTTCACTCTGCTTAGTTGATACATTGACAAATATATTAATTTGTAATTCATGAGAAAAAAAACTTTACTGTTCCCACTTGCAATCTTTCTATGATTTTGGAACTCGTTTACAACTATCAATGAATAAAAGAATTGCACCGATTCATACAGATTTGCCATTAAATTGTTACCCTGCTAGAATGTAATAAAATATATATTACAAAGTTTCTTCATCACAGTTTACATTTCACATTTAAAATAATTAATATATTATATCAAATAACTTAGATGATTTTTTTTTGGCAAATATCAGGAACGCTAAATAGTAACTAGCAACCATAAGTTTTCCTGGTTACAAACAAGAAAAAAGGGATAATAAATGTAATCCCTAGTGATGAATATGGGTTAATAAATATGAACCATAACAATGATGACTGCTCTGCTGAGAACTACATGTGTGTGGGTTTCCTCCTAGCTCTAACAGGTAATTGAGGTAATTTTTCACCTTTCATCTGCTGTTGAGTATGTTCTTCAGTAAAATAATGGACCACATAATACTATAGTAGTGATATGTAGTACCGATATATAAGTATATGGATGTATAAACAAACCATAATGTATAACACATGCAATGTTAAAAATTGTGTGCTTGCTTTCACCATAATAATGGTTCCTAGTAGTTGCAACGGCTGTGTGGTGAAGTGTTTCAATATATTTTCGGTATTGTGTTAAACCGTTTCTCAGGTTTCAGTTTCCAAAACTTGAAAAATGGTTCGACTGAATACCGGAAATATGGTGAAACATTTCACCACACAGCCGTTGCAGCTACTAGAAACCATTATTATGGTGAAAGCAGGAACAAAATTTTAACAGTGTAAATTATGCTTAATGTGTTACAAGGGAAACTTGAAAAACTTTACTGGAAGAAATAATTAAATATAATAGCATTTCAAAACCATGCTTTGAAATGGGAACTTTCAAATGTACATTTAAGACACAAATTTCTACAAATTCTTTGAAAATATTAAACTTTATGCATTTTAAAACTGTGAATATACAAAGCATTTATTTTTACGGCCAAAAAGCAAGTTTTAAAATATTTACTTTATTTCAACAAAATGTTACTGGAATTTTATATTTCTATTAAATTGTGGCTTATACATTCCCCAATAAAATTTACTCAAAATTATGTTCACGAGTTTTCTCATTTGCAATATAAAATGTATAAACACTGAATATTTCTTACTTTACCAAATGTAATATTTATCCAATATCCATAACCTAAATTCCTTTAAAGCAACCGCTTAGATATAATCGCTTATCGTGCTCGAATCTCTACAATAATAATCTACAAACAACACAATGTACCGTAATTTTTAAAGCTCCCAGTGGATAAAAAGCATGCTTTAAACTTTACCCTACCAAATATTTATTTTGCAGGTGTGATAATGTTGTAACTGTATTTTGCATGTGTTAAGGGGAGTCTGATGATGCTATATCGCCCATGTTAATTTACCTAACTTTAGGAACATTTTTCTCAGGAACTATATGAGATATCAGTTTTTTTTTATAGTTTGTTCCTTACATATAGCTATTTTATTTAAGCTGACGATATTTCAAAATATTAAAATAATACTTTTTCAGTATTTTTTTTTTTAAATTTACATTGTAAAACACAAAACAAAATCAGATTTAAAATTATATAGTTTTTGTTTGAGTAGATATATTCAAAATTCTTCAGTTTAAATCAAAGAGCTATCAAAGCTATTAATGGGGACGAAATAACAAAACAAAATATGTTGATATATTTTATAGTTTATGAGAAAAATCTTCGCAACTGTTGAAAGACCTTATATTTCTGGAAACGCAAAAGAAATGTATGGTTTAGGTATGAACTGATGTTAATAGTTTCTCTAAATTGCATATAAAAAGAAAAACACTCAACACAAATCAATAATTTTGGTCTTAAATTAAAGAAACAGAAAATTGAACTTTTTTACTCAACCACCCATCCGACCTAGCTTAAACTTATATACTTGTGCATTGAAACTGATAACTGAAATCAGTACTTTTCCACATAAAAGCCGCGAATTTTACGAATTGTAAAAGTATATTTAAATGTTAACAAGCAATTTTTGTTATAATATATCAGAAATATGAAGGCAGATTTTTGAATGTCGAACCATGTATAATCTCTGTAATAAATAAAATGTATGCCCACTTTAGTTTCTTTTTAAAGTTTTAATCTTATGCCTTAAATCCTTCGAATATCTAATAATTGCATATATGGTCGACCGTTTTAACAAAATATAAAGTTTTTTTAAGCATAATTTTCTGAGCATTAAAAAAAATTGAAAACACTTTACTTTAGAAAATATTTAGTAAAGCAATTTGTTGAAAATTTACATTTTATGGATAAGTTTCAGGTCTAGAGTGCCAACATAAATATGAAATGAAAATTAATTAATTCTCTCACAAGAACCAATGGGCAAATATAAAGTTGGTAGGAATGCGTCACTTGATACAAGTTTTGATTACGATGTTATTATGTAGTCGTAATAAGTTTTACTTTTTCCCATTTCTGTCCAGGCAACTAAATTTTCCTCAAGTGTGTAGATCCTTGGTTTTATGGGGCCCGAATTACCAAGTAGTTTGGATCGCAGACCATTACGCTGGCGGTCTGCGCGCTGTAACGGGTGCGGGCTCGATTCCCACTTTCGCCATTTGTGTATTTCCTTTCTCTGTGACATTAAAAAATATTTATGTGTCTGATATTTACCTACCCTACCTCCTCCTTGGTTTGTTCGTAAATAAACTTTGTCAACTTAATAATAAAAAACATGTATGTTGTAAAGCCCATCTAAAAGGCTAGAAATAGTTTGAGAAAAAATGACACTTTCGAATGTGATCAAATCAATATTTTCATATTTAAATATTATTTTGCTTCAAATATCCATGTTTCCCATTAGTGTTCGTATTTTGTTGTTATTTTTTATGATAATAAAATTTATTATTATTTTACTTAATATTTATTATTATTTTATTTAATATTTATTATTATTTTATTTAATATTTATTATTATTTTATTTAATATTTATTATTATTGTTAATTATTTATTATTATTAATTTATTATTATTATTATTATTAATTTATTATTATTTATTATTATTATTTATTATTATTATTATTGTTAATCATTTATTATTATTATTATATTACCATCCAGTGCTTTCAATAATTAGATGTCGGACACTCTTGGTTTCTAACAAAAGTACTTTCCATTCGCTAAAGTAGTAATATCCGCTGCGGTAGTTGGCCGAAGGAGTTACTTTCTTGGACTCTAGATCCAATCTTGCTGGAGGAGGGCGGCAGTTCGTATCCCACGAATTGCAGGTTGCCTTGTGCTGTAAAAATAGTGCTGTATTTTCACAGAACTGTGTTACAGTGCAGTTACAATTTTTTAAAAACAAAATAAAGATATTGTCTTCAGACTCCCCGAATCTAAAACCGAAAGGGGAATTAGGGGCAGAACTAGAATCGGGCCACAGAATCATCTTTAAACGTTTACTGCCATTTTAATAACATCGTAAAAATGGCTACGATCAGTCGTAAACTTTTACGGACTTGAGATCAAAAAGCTGCTGAAAACGTTGAAGGATACTTTTGCGGATTTCTTTCTTTTGGTTGGATTTATTAGATTTTCATCAAACGAATGTGTCTTCTTTTGGTTGACTTACTTTTTTTAAACTCATTTATGATGTAACTCTTCGGTTATAAACTTTATTCCATTATTTGAGGTATTTTGAGGTGTTTGAACACTTGAGGTGGTCAAATCATCATTGCTTTGTTTATTTCCAACATTCATGCTTGTGACAGATCTCAAAGTTGATAAATTATATTAGGTTTTTATGAGACAAAAGACAGTGAATGCGACTTCTAAAAGGGAGGAACATAGGCTATACAGCCCGTTAACCTACTGTTCAGAAGTGACACAGTCACAGGAGATACACAAAGAAAGGACGACACAAACACATCGACAAATAACAACATTTATTGACAAACGCAAACATCTATGCCTTACCGGGATTCGAGCCCGAACCCAGAAGCTCCAAAGGCTAGCTCCCTAACTGTTGTGCTGCCTGGTCGGCATATTAGGTTTTTAACATCAAAAGCAAACTTTTAAATTTCGTTCATCCTAAGATTCACACCTGATATTATGACGTCATCAAGTTTATAACTATATAAACTAAATAAATATATTTTAAACTATATATAAATATATTTTATAACTATATAAACTAAAATTTTAATACAAGGTGTATTTTTTTGTACTTAATAAAAATCATCCTGAACCGTTGATTGAGGAATAATATTCAAATTTAGAACATAGTTTAACTTACTTACATTGGCTAAGAATTTAGCATCATTTTTAAAAAATATACATATAATAAACAAGGCCGTTAATGCATTCGAGTTCATGTTAAACCGGGTCATGTTATCTGCATGTAACTTGTAAGAATACTGCACATATATGCATGCATAAATATAAAAGCTAAAAAATCAGTTATTACATATGCATAAGATAAAAAAAAAACTGAGAAAAAAAGTGATGATGAGAAAAAAAGTTAAATGGAATGAAATGTTTATAGTTACTAATTAATCTTATTTTGCGTGTTAAAATAACGATGATGTCATATTTATTATGCTCTGTCTCTAAAGGAGTCACAAGAGTATGTGTTTTTTTCATATAAAAATTACATAATTTAATAAGTTATATATTTTATAAAAAAAAAAAAAATATATATAACTTCCAATAATATATCCATACTTTCAATATTAAAGTTGTAAAAGGAAATTATTTTACATTTAAGTTAAAGTATTTTACGTTTTAAGTATAGAGTATTTTACAGTTTTAGTTATTTTACATTAAAAAAAAAACTACGTATTAATTTATATCTAACTAACATAAAGTAGTGATTAATGATTATTATGCCGGGTAATTTATCAAAAGAAATCGAAAGTAGAAAAAAAAACAAGACAAAAAAAATATCGAAAATTTCCAAATGCAAAAAAAATAAGAAAAAAAATATCGAAATAAAAAACATTTACGACACATCACTGGGATTATATGCTCGATAAACTACCTTAGAACAAAAAGTTA
The DNA here is from genome assembly GCA_023701765.1 of Hylyphantes graminicola. Taxonomy (NCBI): domain Eukaryota; kingdom Metazoa; phylum Arthropoda; class Arachnida; order Araneae; family Linyphiidae; genus Hylyphantes; species Hylyphantes graminicola. The sequence continues at coordinate 21,075,951 of CM043116.1, forward strand.
AATCTAAAGATACGAGCCTTCATTTGAATAATTAACGGAAACTGCAATGTTAACAGGAGGACTTTCTCTTAAATCTCCCTTTTCAGAATTTAAAACAGTTCAAGAGAAAAAAAACACGAAATAAATTGAAATTAATTAACAATTAAAGGTTTTTGTTTCCTGCTTTTGAAGTCTCCCGCATTTTTAACTGGCCAAGTTGGCGTTGTATATTTCGCCAAAAGATTTTTTTTCCCGACAAATTGCTTGAATGGTAGTAAAAAAAGAAATTAAGTATGCGTTTATTTTTTTTATTTGGGATTTAGGAACAATTTTTCTTAGTTTTTTTGTAATGTTTCTTGTTAAAGGGATAAATGAATATCTAAATGAAAAAGGGTGTTAAGTCTGTTGGGAAATTTCCCAATACGGTTCTTTCTTTGGTTATATTAGTGAAGGAAGAAGGTTGCTTGGAAGTTTTCCTGTGGACTTAACTCCTTATTGAATTTAGCAATTCAGATCCGAAAGTGAAAAATGTAACCCAAGACCTTAATTAAGTTTTGTGTGCATGAACAAAAGCATTAAACGCATTAAAAATGCTCGCCAAACAGAATATTGGAAAATGTAGTTTCACGCACTTTTTTGTGTAGGAGAATAATCGGAAATACTTTTTAAAATTTGTCAAGAGCTTCCGATTGCGAGCTTTTTTTTTAAATTCACACTTTTGTCTTCTATTGGAGAATTTGCATTGTTAATTTAAAGAAAAGTTATTTATTCTTCATAAAAAAAACCTAATTTTAAGCTGTTAACGTTAATGCACCATGCTGAGCTGCATTAATAAATGATCATATGATTTTATTTTTCATTACTGAAAATTTTTGAAAAAAAGAATGTGCTAAAAGAAGTAAACTTTTTAGTTAAAAACGTATTGAATTTTTGAATTGTAAGCGAAATAATTTGAGCAAAAAGTAATTTTTTATGGTTTAATATTGAAAACAAAAAATATGATACATTAAATTTGGAAGTTACATGAATAATAGAGGAATATTAGATAAAGCTACGTTAAATTCTGATATAAAATTTGTCCAAATGGTGACCTTCTAGAAAAGCGTTGTCTTTGTATTACCGACTAGTTGAAATCTACATTTTGTTGAATTAGTTTTTCTTTCTCAAACATCTTATGAAAGGTTTATAAGGAACAAAATAACTATACTAAATTATGTCCAAGCTATTATTTAGCTGAGGGTAAATGTCTTCTATTTTTATTTCTTAAATTGCATTTTTTTAATGCTGGCGAATTTCATCCAACTGAAGATATTTTTTAATGTGAGTCACAAGTGTTAGAAAGCGTTTAAAAATTAAATATATACATATAAAATAAAACAATCCCAACAAAAACATCTCTGTAAAAGAGGGCCAAGTTCTTACAAAAAAAGGTCTGGCCTACAAAAGAAGTGAAATCAACAACCTGCAACGCCAACGCATGTGGAACGACTACTATTTTACCCCTTTCCACCCGAGAGGTGCGTGTCATTCACCACTTAACTGAGGATAAATCAAATACAGACTTACTCAAACGCCCCGAGGTGAAATTCAACCAGGTACGAAGGGTTCAACTCCATATTCACGATGCGCATTGGCCAAGTTACACAAACAGCTAGTAAGAATGTGTTAGACCTAAGCTGCATCTTAAAACAAAATGTTTTGGGGTTTATAACCTCATCAACTTCTATTGAACTTGATCCTTTTTTGTTTTCAAATCTTTGGTTGTCCAGGCTTAATTTTTTCTAGAACTTTAACTCAGCAAATTCCATTGAACTTGGTCTTTTTGTTGATTTCACTTCTTTTGTAGGCCAGACCTTTTTTGTAAGAACTTGGCCCTCTTTTACAGAGATGTTTTTGTTGGGATTTCACTTCTTTTTGTAAGTGGGAACACATAGTGAAGTATAATGAATAATGTGTTTAGTGAATAGGCAGTATCCTAATAAAATAAACATAGGATGGAGATTTACACTGCGGCGAGTACAATATTTACAATTCCTGTTTAAAAGAAATATATATTGGTGGCAACAAGCAGTAAAAATAGTTTATAACTTTAAGTATATTTTGTAACAACAAATGAATTAACGTCGCACTAGAGCTAAAACCAAACAATATCTATAGTGAAATTATTTCCTGTTCTGACTGCTTTTCAAACAAGAAGTTCTAAAAGACCTAAAATAGCCTACTGATGTCCTGTCACTTTAATACTCACCGAAATTCTTAGAGAATAACAAGTAGGTTTGTAATAGTAACTGTCACCTGGAACTGCTTCCACACAAAATTTATACACCTTAGAAAAAAATAGCCAAACACAACATTTAGTTGTAATTTAAACTTTTATAAGCATGCCTTTCCAACAAAAAAATAGAATTTTTAAAAGTGGACAATTGGAACCGAAAGAATGACAGACTGTTTTATAAAGGACAGACGGACAGAAAAAAGTACAGACAAAAAATCAAAAAGTTTGAAATATAGGTGTTTGATGTCATATCTTTCGAACAAAAAAATAATTTTTAAAATCGAGCGGTTAGAACCGAAAATATGACAGACCTTCTTACAAAGGACAGATTGACAGACGGACAGAAAAACGTACCAACAGACGGACACAAAGTATGAAATATGATGCCATAACTTTATAAAAAAAAGATTTTTTAAAATCAGACTATTAGAACCGAAATTATGACAGACCGTCCTATAAAGGACAGACGGACAGAAAAGCGTACAAACAGACGGTCAGAGAGTATGAAATATAGGTCTCCGATATCATTTCTTTCTAACAAAAAAAGAATTTTTAAAATCGGACGGTTAAAAACGAAAATATGTCAGACCGCTTATAAAGGAGATTGACAGACGGACCGAAAAACGTACAGACGGGCGGAGGGGTAGGGTAGGGTAGGGTATTTTACATATATATTCCGACTTGTGTGCTTGCTCAGTGAGCCGCTTATAAGTCTTCGTCAAGTAAGACAGACACAGAAAGATTTTTTTACTGTCACAAAGAGAGGAAATACACCCAGGGCGAAGGCGGGAATCGAACCCGCGCCCGTTACAGCACGCAGACTGCTGGCCTGCGATGCTTACCACTCGGCCATCCGGGCCCCTCAGACCGGCGGACACAAGGTATGAAATACAGGTCTCTGATGCCATACCTTTCTAACAAAAAAAAATAAAAATTGAAATCGGACGATTAGAACCGGAAATATGACAGACCGTCTTATAAAGAACATACGGACGAAAAAGCGTACAGACAGACGGACAAAAAGTATAAAAAATAGGTCAAGCCTTTGATATATGTCATTTCTTTCTAACAAAAAAAAATATTTTTTTTAAATCCGATGGTACTGTTTGAAAGATTCTGTTCAAGAAATCGTCACTTGACCACGATTTAAAAAATACGAGAATCGCCGCCAATAACCCTTATGTAGCTCTAGTACAACGTTACTGCAAGCAAAATCCTTAAAAAAAACATTTGCCCGTTGTGAAGCATTGGTTCCAACCATTACTCATATGTAGCCCTTGTGCGATGTTAATCCTATCTCCAAACAACCAATGGCTCTTTATAAAACATGGTGCTGGTTGCCAGCTCAGGTTGACACATTAAATTAGTAATATCGTGTGCTAAATCCCACACATGAAAACCTTTAACGTATCTGAAGGCAAATAACTATTTGAATTGTTGGCGACGACGTTTAATCGCCGCTGGTATATCAGCGTATGGAGAGCATTGCAACTGCTTATGAAAAAGGGAAGGGCGCCAATCAGTTTACGCCCAACCCCGGGTAAAATCTTCGAATTTCGGATTTTTCCTGTTATATGCATGCTCTATTCTATAAGTGTTCCAATTTTCGTAACTCCATAACAAGCCGTTGTACCTAAACATTATGATCGCCCGTCAGTGAGTCAGTCAGTCAGTGAGTGAGTCAGTGAGGGACATATTTGTCGTTTTTCTGGTTCATTTATCTCTGGCTTAAATGAATTTCGAACGCTGGAAATTTTTTTCTAGGTTCTGTCTCACTAGGACACCCAGAAAAAAGTCTAAACTCGAATCTAAAGTGCGTAGAAGAAAAGACTGGGTCTCCAAAATTATGCCGAAATGATCCCAATAAAGGATAGTCAGTGCCGCCTTCGTTATGAACTTGGCGATGCACTGCCGTGCATCCAGATCTATTACTTCGTTCCCAGGTAGCACAACAGTCTTGGCCAATGTCGCATGAGTATCGCCCAAACTTGGAGAATATTGGATGAAATCGATCATTTTCTGTCTATTTTAATCAGATTTCCTCGTTCTTTTTGGTTTCATACCGAATATTATGAAAAGTGCAATACTTAATTTTACTGCAATCTTATGGAATTTTGCAAGAGTAAAAGGCATATATTATGCTTCGCAATATTATTCAATCAAGAATTTTGGATTGTAATTTTTTTTTTCAAATAATATTCAAACCAATATTGCCCGTCGTCGGAAAAACGTAGTCCATTATACATTGGGCGATGGGTATGAGCCGAGATAGTCCAATTCTGCTGTTCTACAGGGGTTGAACTATCAATTATTCTGTTTTCTGCTTCTAGTGTTAAAAGTAGTAGTGATAATATATTTTTAACACACGTGACACACTACTGAAAGGATAGTTATTCATACTAAGGAAAAAGTGTCTAAGTATAAAAATAACCTATGATACGCACCCTTTAATTCCACAAGTATACTGTGTAGTTTCAGTATACTGCTCATTTAAACCACAGTATTATCGGCAATGAAAGATTGAAAGCAACGACCAATGTGTATATTTTATCCATATATCATCCTAATATCCATCTCAAAAAAGAGAATGAGCATTATAAAACTAGAATTTCTCTTCATATATTTTTCTGTTAAAATATCAATAAATCTGTCAAACTTTCATATTTCCGTCCCAAGGAAGAAAAAAATAATTTCGAACATTGCTCTATTGTCCCGTATATTCGATTCCATACCCAAGAGTACACTGCAAATCTGTGAACAGATTATGAACACATTGCAGAATACTATATTTGTCTCCTAGTTTAGATCACATTACAGAACACTTTCTGGAACATATTTTGAAGTGCCTTTCCAAACACTTTATTTTGTCTCCCTGTTTAGATCACAATCCGGAACGCATTTTGGCACGCATTTCGAAACACCTAATGGAACAATATTTTCTTCAGAACACTTTTAGAACGCATTTGGCAACGCTTTTTGGATCACATTCGGAAACACTTTCCAGAACACATTCAGGAACGTTTTAAGAAACACATTCGGGAACGCATTTTCAAAACACATTCGGGAACGCTTTTTCAAAACACATTCGGGGACGCTTTTAGAACACTTTCGGAACTCCTTTCAAAACACTTCACGTAGGATTTACGGCACACTTTCAGTAACACTTTTATTGAGCAGCAGTTTGTTGTATTGTATAAAATTTAACACTTGCTTTAAATTTTTACATGCAAGATGTTTGAAGTCTTTAAGAAAAAAAATTCTTCTGTTTTATGCCCATAAGGCAAGTCGTCATGACCGTTGAACATGAAACAGAAGTACTAGTTTTTTTTAAAGACAACAAGCATTTTGCATGGAAAATTTTAAAGCATGTGTTAAATTTTATACCATACAACAAACTTCTGCTCAATAAAAGTGTTACTGAAAGTGTGCCGTAAATCCAACGTGAAGTGTTTTGAAAGGAGTGAAAATCATACCTAAACTATTTTGAAAGGTGTTTCGTAAGTGCAAAAAATAGCGTTCCTCTATGCGTTTTGAAAAGCATTTCCTGCAAACTGCCCCTCAAATTAAAAGTGTTGATGAAAGTATGTCAAAAAGAATTCGATCGTTTACGCCGGATACAATTTTCAAAGATATTCTATTTCTGCATATGTATAAAGAATGCCAAACGAAGACTTGAAGAATGACTTGATATACCAAAAAAAGATTTAATTTTGTTAGTAATTTCTAGTCACTGAATATTTCTGGAAAAGTCCTTGAATTTATATAAAAAAATGAAAATCTCCCGATTTCTGCCTAGGATCTCCTTCTTTTTAAATCTAGCAGGTTGGCAACTCAGGTAAATGTCTTAACTTTATAAGACAATCTTACTATAATGGTTTATAACAAAATGCTCATAAATAAATGTTTCATAATTCATGAGTCAATCAACTCATAATTCTAAAATTTGACCAAAATCAATTAAAATTTTGAAATTAGTTTCAATGAATTAATGCACAATTATGTTAGAATTTAACATGGATTTTTTTAAAAACTAAGTCATTTATCTTTGTAAAAACATATGACAATTTGACTAGCCCTTTCCCCTGTCTATTAATTTTGATGTTGAGTTAGCATGTTCCTACAACTACAAGATGCTTTTGTGCAGCTCTACAGCAATGCTGAAGACCTGTCTGCCTGTCTAACCTACCTACCCAGCTGCTTACTTACCTCCCTGCTTAACCTATCTGCCAGCCTTACCTTACCTGTCTATACCTGTCGGCCTGCCAAAACCACCTACCTTGCCTGATTACCTGCCTTAACTACCAATCTGTTTGAATGCCTGCCTTCTTAATTTTACCTACCTAACTACTACTTACATTAGTTACCCTACTCTACCTTTAGTATATGACTAACCTGTCTGCCTAACCTTATCTTACCTACCTGCAAACTTTTATTGGCAATAATTGTGATTATTGTTTTCTTTGTCTATTTTGTTACCTGGAAAATTGTATGTATTCTATTGGAGTTAGAAAAATTATTAAGGGGTCATAGTTGTCTAAAAATGTGCAAAGAAGGTACTACAAAGTAGAGTTTGATCTTTCACGTAATTTTTTAACTACTCAATATATAAGTATAATTTTTTTTACATGTTATTCTACAAGATTTATTTAAAATAAAACAAATTTTAAAATTTAGGAAACTTTAGCCAAAACTAAAATAAATGATATTAAACATAAAGCTAGTTGAACACATTGTGATTAGGCTTGCGCGGCAAATTTTGAGGTCAAAATTGAAAAAAGGACCGAGAAAATGACTTCACATTGTACAAATATGTACAAACAAAGACTTATATCTAAATATTCAGCTCAATTTGAATTAGAAATCATTTTTAAAAAATTTAAAATCAAAATTTAAAATTTTTATTAATTTTTTTAGAAAAAAGTTCTTAAAATAATTTCTAATTAAAATTGAGCTGAGGATTTAGGTATAAGTCTTTGTTTGTACATATTTGTACAATATAAAATCATTTTCTTGGTCATTTTTTCAATTTTGACCTCAAAATTTGCTGTGCAAGCCTAATCACAATGTTTTCAAATAGTTTTATGTTTAATATCATTTATTTTAGTTTTGGCTGAAGTTTCATCAATTTTAAAATGTTTTATATTGAATAAATCTTGTAGAATTACAAGTAAAAAAATTATACTTATATATTGAGTAGTTAAAAAACTACATGAAAGATCAAACTCTATTTTGTAGTACCTTCTTTGCACAGTTTTAAGACACCTTTGATCCCTTAAAGTAACAAAACTTCAAAAACTCAAATGAATGTATTAGTAAGATGCAGTATAGTTTAAGTATATACATATATGTCCGATACTGAAAAACTAAACTATTTGTCACAACAGCACATTATTGGGCCAAGTCCTTCCGTGCCTAATTCAGCTTTCGTTATCTAGGGCGCTGGGCTGCTATGTATATGTCCCGGTTAGGTGGTCAACCTACGCAGGACCACCAGTGTTTAGTTCCCAAGCACGCTTGGTCCTCATTTTATCGACCCACTTATATTTTGAAAGGCTGAGGGAAACTCGCCCAATCCGGGATTCGTATCCCGGCCCTGTGGCATGGCAATACAAAGCACTGCCACTTTGCCTCATATCTTATACTAATGATCTTAATCTCACTAGAAAAAAAACTAGGGTCACAAACCAAAATTTAGTTGGATTATGAATGTCTTATGCTAACGTTATAATTAAAACAATGAAGGTATGCATATCTGATTTGCAATGTACATACAGTGAGCCACAAAATTGAGTAAACAGCTCGTAAACTCTCAGACTTATTCGAATTACAAATTAAATATTGATTTAAAATGGATGATTTTTTTTTATTTTAAATACTTTATCCTCAGCCTTAACATCTTACAATAGCACAATTATATAGTTAATTTATTTTTTACAAAAAAAATAATTGATTCGAAGAAAAGACGGAAAAATTCGCCACAAAATTGAGTATACACGTCCTAAATTTGTGCATTTTACCACCACTTTTTTTAGTTTGAAATTTTCTTTTAGGTATTTCGGGACTAGCTGCTACTTTTAACGCTTGCGTAGCACTTATACGCTTTTGATAGTATTTTTTCTCATTAGAATTCATAAAATGAGCTCTTGTAAATAAACTACAGAATCTGAACATTTGTTGGTTGTAAAATGGTTAAAAGAAGGCAAATATCTTCGAGAAATTGCTTCCTATATGATGTCACTCATAAGTGGGTCCAAAAAATACTACAGAAGTTAAGAAAAAACTGGATCTGCGGCCAATATTCCTGGAAGAGGACGCAAGCAAATACTGAGTACTGCAGCTAAGAGGAAGATCATTCGCTCAGTAAAAAAAGATCCGAAGTTAAGTGCCTCTAAACTTTCTTTATCGATGTCCTATGTAATCGGGAAAAATATATCAGGTGAAACAATTCGACGTACCCTTCACCAATAAGGGTTTCACGGCCGTACACCAATACAAAAGCCACTCATCAATTATGTGAACGGGCAAAAGAGGGTGATTTTTGCTAAAGAACATCTTTTAAAGCCTATTTCTTTCTGGAACACTGTAATATTTTCCGATGAAAGTAAATTTAACCTTTACGGAAGCGCTGGACGATTTAAAATATGGAGAGAAGCTTTGAAAGCACTGGATCCTATACTAACACCATTTAGACAGTCAAGTACGGAGGTGGATCTGTCCTTGTTTGGGGTTGTATGTTGACTGGAAGAGTTGGAGATCTTGTTTTTATTGATGGCATAATGGACAAAGATGTATATTTGGGGATTTTAAAGGATAACTTGAAAAAAAGTGTTAGTAAGTTGGCTCTTGGGTCGAACTTCATATTCCAGCAGGACAATGACCTCAAGCACACAGCAAAGATTGTACAGTTGTACCTGTTGTACCATTTCAAAAAGCAATGACACACTCCATCCCAGTCTCCAGACCTAAACGTCATCGAAAATTTATGGTCGCAATTAGAGAAAGCTGTACATGAACATGAAATCAAGAGCAATGAAGATCTCAAGAAGGTTCTGAGAGAAGAATGGGCTAAAATTTCTGTTGAAACCACTAAAACAATAGTGGAATCTATGCCCAGAAGATTACAAGCTTTAATCCAATCAAAAGGTTATGCAACAAAATATTAATCTGCAGTTTAAATGGATATAACTAAGGGTGTATACTTAATTTTGTGGCGTTGTTTTTCCTCTCGTCTCGGATCTTATATTTTTTTGGGGAAAAAATAAACAAATTTAACAATTTTGTTAGTATAATACGGTAAAGCATAGACTAAAGTATATTAGGTAAAAATTTCAATAACTTTAAAGCAATACGTCTTATGTAATTGCAAAAAGTCTGTAAGTTCCTATGGTGTATACTCAATTTTGTGGCCCACTGTAAATGTTAAAAGATATTTTTGTTTTTACATTTAAAAAAAAGTCTTTTTATATGAAATTTTAAAAACATGGTTTTGACAAATTTACTTAAGCATGGCATACTTTACGAGTTTTTATTACATAAGAATATTGCGATGCGATCCATAAACAACCTTTGGGAAAAGTAAAAGAAACACAAAAAAATTGAAAAAATATAATTTTAATAAGAAATAATCAATTGACCGTACGTCAATACATACAAAAAATATAATGTCATGCAACAAATATATTATTAATAAAATTTTGGAACCATTTAATCCCTGATTTAAATTTCAAATAAGATACCAAGACAAAGTCAAAATAACTATTTCAGAAGTCGAATCGGATCGAGATTCGAAATCCAGATCATTTAAATATATAGCAAAATCATAAATTTTAGAGTCAATAACAATCGATTTCTTACAATTCACACCGGGTAAGATGTTTCCTCCACAGTTTGGATAATTTAAGCAGCCACGTCCCGCACAAACTTAAATATAATGATTTCAAAATGTTTTCAAAAAGGTTCACGTTGCGGATCTTAGTTTATGTGGTTGGTTGACATATATTTTCAGGCTTGTGTGCTTGGTCGCAAGGACCAGCTTATAAACCATCGTCAAGTAGGACAGCACAAGACAAACACATATGACAGATGTTGCCATCTGTCGCCACCTCCACAAAGTGTCTTCAGTGATTGCCAAACTCTTGTTGTCCACTTCTACCCTCTGTTAGGAGTTTTAACATGGCCAACTACTTTTTGTAATCTAAAAGCACGGTCAAGTGATTAAAAGTGTTGCTATCTCAAATGTGCAAATGTACAAGTGTTCTAAGAAGTGTTTAAAATCAATTGAGATCGTAAAATTAGTTTGAAACACTATCAAAGCAGTTATTCAATCCTTGTAATTTTCAACGACAATATGTATTCTACCATGTGATTCAAAAGTGTTTGCAATATGTTCTATAAGATGTTCCAAAAAAGTTCGCAATGTGTTCCAAAAGGGAAATTCAACAAATCCCTTAGCAGAACACAATCCGAACACTTTGTCACCGGTTCTGGAATGCTTTTAGAATTCGATCTGTGCGAAGGAACGCATGTGGAACACTATCGGAACACAATTCTCCTGAAAGCGCGCTAAATCTGTTCTGAATGTGTGTCCCGAGTTTGCAGTGTAGAATAAAAAAGAATATCTTCTCATTTTTTTTTAAAGAACATATTTCAGGAAACAGTTTCCATAAATGCATCAGCCGGAGCCCGGAAAATCCCTAATGATTAAAATTTATTTTGACTGTTTTTTTTTTTCAGATCTATTTTTTATATTACAAACAAACGTTAAAAAGTAGCAATCTTATCTTTTTCACTAGTTGTTTAAAATACATGTGTAGATTGGTTTTTAAACTAATGCAATTGTAATACATTTAATGACGCGGTTGATACTATTTAATCTCTAGCGACCTGGTGTGTCCATTTGGGGATATTCTTTTAAAACCTCCTAACAAACAATTAACATGTTGATTAGTTCCGAAATTGACCTGGTCCGATATAAGAAGATCCAAATATCAGTTTTCAGCCTTTGATTACAAGTATCATTCACTTATTAATATTAAAAATGAAGCTGAACGAGGGTCAATACAATATTAGAGTTCTTTTTAAAAAAAATATTTAATTGTTTTTCAACTTTAAAAAAATTATATTTTTGTAGTTAATTTTAAAGGCATTTTGTATTAAAAACAATCTTAAAATAGTCTGTTAACTACAGATTTATTTGGAGTCTTATCGTAATTGTGTCTGTTTGGCGGACATTGGCGACGGGAAACCAGTTTTCCTTTCGGTTCTTTATTCGCGGTACAGAGCAAGTGACTCGTGTCCACTGATCTCTGGCATAAATCAGGGTTGTAACGAAATAAAAACAAAGCGAGTAACCGGTTTCTTTCTACCAGTTTAGGCGATTTCGCGCTATAATGGGGCTGTTGAGAAAAGCCTTCTACAAAATCAAGCGGTTTTTCCTCTGTACTCTTCAAATATGAAGGCAGCTTTGGTGCAGTTACATTATTTACTCTTTTTGGTCTTTTGGTTTGTAAGTAGTAACCAAGCGGTGGCCGGCTCGCCGGCACAGTGGTTAGTGTACTAGCCTTTGGAGCTGATTGGCTCGGGTTCGAATCCCGGTAAAGGCATGGATGTTTGCGCTTGTCAATAAATGTTGTTATTTGTCTATGTGTTTATGTCGTCCTTCTTTGTGTGTCTCTTGTGACTGTCTGGTAATGGGCTATAAATCCTACACTTTCCCTTCTAGAGGGCGCAATCACTGTCATTTGTCAACCAAGCAGTGTAATTTTAATACATACACTCTTAAAACAAAAGAGTGTAATCCACTCCAGTTGGAGAAGTGCATTTTCGACACTGGGAAGGATTGAATATTAACTCAGACTGAGTTAAAATCACGCGTTTGGAGTGATCCTGCCGGAGGCTTAACACACAAAGAATCCACTCCTTCCGGGTAAGTGCATTTTCCAGACTGGAGGAGTGAAATTAACTCAGACTGAGTTAAAATCGCTCATACGTTTGAAGAGTGTAAGGCATGTTTCAGTGAAAAATAAAATTCATAAAGATCACAAACTGCCCAGGAACTGTTGCTCAAAAATCAAGTAAATTTCGTACCTCGTTAAGAAACCCTTTTCGTGGAATCAGGGATAAAGCAGCATCTTCCATTGAAAAGCCTTGGTTGGTTTTTATTCGGGAAATCCTTCTCTACCTTTTCCTTTACTTTGTTGTGCCAATTTCCAATCGCAATAACGGCTGAATGTATTAAAAACGAAGATACGGGGCTTTTTTTTTCATCTTGTTTGTAAGATTAAGGGAAGTTTTAGGTTGGTGATGAATCAGCTGGTTTAGATAAGCACACAAATAGGGATTTATTTTGTTTTTAAGGGGAAAATAATGTCTAGGGAATTTTTGCAATTTCATAAGAGAAATAAATATTTAAAGTCTTATATAATAAGCATGAGCATTTTGTAAATAAATATGAAATTTGTTAAACTTTCGCAATTAAATTATTCATACTTACTGTTCCTCGAAATAGATTTTATTTTAATACTGATATTGGATTACTTAAAAATTATATCTGAATTACTTAAATTTTATTCCAACAAAAATACAAGTTTTAATGTTTAAATCAAAAGTTAAAGAAGATTTTCTTCAACGGATTTACAAAATATTTTTAATGAATAAATCTTGTCAATTTGCCTTCTGAAAGGTACTGGAAACTTATACTAAGTTTAAAGTCTATATATCTTTTAGCTTGAGCTGGTTTGGCGGGTTGGTTTAGGCAGACCGAATTACAATCATACTGGAGTCAATATCAACCTCCCTTTTTGAAGAATTGAAACCCTTCAAAACACGTATAGGGTCAAGGAGGGTAAGTGTGATAGGGTTTCTGCATTTTTCATTAAGAAAATTCGTTCTCTTCTTCAAGTAAATTCCAAATCCTAAAATTGGTAGTGAATTATTATAAGAAACATACATATGTAGAAAAAAAATATATGTTTGAATTCCAATTTTAAGTGTACAAAATTTGCATTTCAAAATTCATTGCTGTTTTATCACACTTACCCCACATAGGAAAACCCACATAAAAAGAAGACAGTTGCACTTAAATTCAAAAGCTCAAAACTTTCTTTAAACAAAAAATAAGGTCAATATTTCTTTTTAGTTTAATTATAAGTGGTCTAATGTTAGATATTGCAAAATTTCCGGTTTTTAGAATGATTTCCAAAGTTACAAGAGCTGTTTATCAACTTTACCCCCAATCACACTTACCCCACTTGACCCTAATATTAAAATAAATCTGCATTTTACAGGATTTTTGACCTTATCGTAATTCTTTCATTGCCTTTCCCCCATTTTAAATAAATGACCCTGGTAAATTAAATACCTGGCAAATAACATAGTAAATAATCTCATGGTAATTAAGTAATTAAAAAGTAAAAACGTTAAGAACAAAATTTTTTACAAAGTATATTACTAAAGAAAGGAAAATAATACGTATATAAAAACAACAATAATTTATTTTTGTGCACTGATCTGAAAAGTTCTACTTCCAATAACAGCTAAATTTAACATGAACACTCCAATTCTTCTGAATCCCAAATATTTTATTACAAGGAAAATCATCCAAGAATAAAAAAAAAATATATCCACTCTTTCCAACAACAGACATTTATTACTCTAAGAGATTTCGGAGAATCGCCCCTGATGTTCTGTAAATAGAACAAAACAACATCACGTGACCACTCAACCCAGAAAAGGTGCGAGAAAAACACAAGGAAAAAAACATATTTCGAAAATAACAAATTGCATTAATTTCGAGCACGCCGCGAAAAAGAACGTCACAGAAATACTTAAATGTCTGAATCCGCCATTACGAGCACGCATCTATGCCTCGCATAAGTGTTGCCATTCGCATTAAAGAAAAGAAAGGACAAAAATAAAAGTATAATGAGTGGTTTCGGAGCGATGCCATTGTCTATTGGACAAAATAAATTCTCCCATTTTCTTTCATTCGAATTCCGGTTTAATTACAGTTGGAAATGGCCACTTATTGGGCGTTGTTGATTAGATTTGAACCCATTCGGCCACTATTTAGCGCCACTTAGCGGCGTTTTTCTGATTTTAAATTGCGGCATTTTCGATTTGTTTTTTTTCCTCTTCTGTGTCTTAAATTAACTTGATTGGCGTTATAGATTAAAATGCAGCGACTATAAAGGCAATATGTGTCGACATAGATTATTCTGTTTAGGATAAACGAATTTTACTTTCTTTCTGGATAAAATATTAAGCTCTGTGGTTCGATTTAATGAGAAAAAAGCAGTGTATTCGAAACATAGATGAATAAATCATGAAACCTATACAAAACCAGTTTAAATCCACTTCAGTTTGAAATTCACAAAAAGGTTATTTTTAAATGATAATATTTATGAAAAATATAATAATTTAACGTTTAAATATCAAAATGATCGGAAAATATTAAAGTTAAACATTTTATAATATGTTTCATATTCAATTTGATTTGATAAAAAACAGTTATTACGAATATAAGCCCAATTTCGTGAGTTTGATCCCCGGCTGAGTCGTCATATTTTCTGGATAAGAAAATCGTGGGCACGCATGTCATATGATTATATTACAAATTAAATCTCGGCATACTTTAACATCCACAGAGAGCTCAGAATCACTTGTAATCTGATGTCAAAATGGTAGCGAGAGTTGCCTAGATGGTGCCACAAAAAAAATGGCTCTCAGTTGTGGAGAATATGCCGAGTCTGCAAAGGCTTAGCCGCCAAAAAAGCAGCCGCGTTGAGGAAAAAAAAATCTACCAAAGACTTAAAAACAGTTTTTATTTAGATTTCATAAAAGAATTCAATGGACATGTTTCATGAACGGCAACAGTTCTAATGGTACTGTTTTCATTCTTAGTGTACCTGGAATTACAATTATTTTAGTGATAATATTATGATTTTTTAAAATTTAATATAAGAAATGTAGAAATAACAAAATAATAGGATATTTTCTTAGCGATTTCTTTTTATTTTATTTTTCTTTTGTGCTATTTTTTTTCTTATTGTTTTTTTAAACTTAAGTAAATTTTGTGCTATAACCTGTATAATAGTCCCATTAAAACCCTAAGAAATACCAAAAATAAAATATCAGTTTTATATAAAATGTCTTAAATACACTACACTAAACATACGTGGTTTCAATGCACATTGATATTGAAACCGTTATAGATAATGAAATCGCGGAAGAAAACTCTAGAATGAAAACTATAAATTACGTCATCTGCAACAACTCAATAGAGAAATTAATTTTTTTCAAAGCTATATAAAAATACATTTATGCATTTTATGTGTGCTTCTAAGCAAGTTATGTAATTTCCTTGGTTTATTTTTTTATCTGGTAAATAGATCAACATGCAATAAAATCCATTACATACATAATTTTTTAAAAAGAAAATCATGCTGTTCCAATGTATACAAAAAAAAAAGATTTTTTTAATAGAAGGTAGTTTTTATTCTTTGTATGGAACTCATTTAATTAATTTATCTTATTTCTATTGCGAGAGTTTGTTTACAGCTGCTGCCGTATTTGTCTTTCTTCTTGACTTACCACTTAGTTATTTTTTTAGTTTCATTAGGTTCCGATAAAGGTATAAAGTAATTAATAAAAAATGAACTTCCCTTTTTATAAACGTATAGAATTAGCAACACAAATGAATAATTAAATATATTTTTATGTAATCAAATTTTTTTATAATTAAATGGGATCTAGACATAAAAGCTTTTATGGGTTAGTCTTCAAAAAATAAAATAAAATATTAATAATAATTGTGTGTCTCCTTTATAGACTCAATAACTAGGCTTACTGTTTGACTCGTAACTGGCACAAATGAGTAGTTCATACTTAAATTATGATTTTTGAGCTTTCAGGTTTTGAAATGTTATATTTTTTAAAAGAAAATTCGAATTTTCTGAAAAAACTACACCACTTTGGCTCAAATACAATCAATTTTTACTTTCCTGATACCATCTGCTGAAACAATAAATTAAATTTTTTAACTAAAATAATGTTTTTCTTACAATTCGCTTGCAATTCAGGCGGTCAAGCCTTTGCAGACTAGGCATATTCCCCATAACTGAGAGACATTTTTTTTTACGCCATCCAGAAGGCTCTCACTACCAATTTTGACGCTCAGATTACAATGAATCTGAGCTTTTTAACATCCACAGAAAGCTCGGTTTAACGAAAATAACTAAAATAATGTTTAGGCGGTAAAATTGAAATCTCATACATACATTCCATTAATTTTCTCACCTCTCAAATATGAAATATATATATTATTACATTTTATATCCTATACGATATAAAAGTTTTTTCAAATCTTAATAATGATCGTGAATCAACGTATTCAAATCTTAATAATAAACGTGAGAAAAGCATTCTATAACAGCACGTTTAAGAAAAGAAAACAATATCGGAGCGTCTTGATATCATATTTTTACATTTTACGCATCCTAACTTTTCTCAAGATGGCAGGGATGCGATAATACAACATATCAACTTAAGTCTGTTTTATTCATGAAGCCACTCATGAATTTCAAAGTCAGGATGACAAAAATTCAAATTCAAAAGATGTATAAGAACGGGTGAAAAGACGAAAAATGGGAAAAACCTCAATGAAGGCTAGAGGACTGAAATTTTGACTGAAGCTGGCTTAAAGTCACCAAAAAAAATTGTAATCTTTATTAAAACTTAAATGGAAATTGGACATTTTACTAAAAAATATCGACAGTAAAATCTTTAAATATAACCATTTATATTATGGTTGGTCTTAATTTCTTTTTGTTTAAATGATTAATATCGTCTATAACTCCAGTAACAAACCCTTTTGTAGTTTACTTTAAAAATAATATTTTTAAAAAGATAATGGGGTTTTTCACGAAGAATCTGGCAATAGTTACGTGTTTTTTTCCCTACTCTTTAATTACTTTTGTTTCGGTTAAGTTGGTTATTTGGTAGACCTATATTCAGGTTAGTGTCCGTGGTCAGCACACAAGGGGGGGGGGGGGGGTTCAAGTAGTTTTTGATAAAACAAAATTCTGAGGAGTTTGGTTCCTGGAATAGGGTTTACAATTTCGAGCTACTGTGGGTTGTAACGATGATTCTGTTTTATTAGCTGGGACATAGTTGAATTGTGCTACAATATGCTTTCGTGGTCATCTTTACTTTCTCGCCAAATGTGCAGCCAAGCTTGCTCACCAAACAAGAAATCAAATTAAATGAGTGAAATATGTTTTATACATCTTAATTAATATTTTTACTTAAAAAATCAATATTTTGCAAAGATGATTCAATAGATTAAAAAAAATATTAATGGGTTTGTTTTGACACTTCATCAAAGAAAACAAAACAACCCATGAAAGCACAGTTCGGAGCACATGACATTAAAAAATTCCAATGAGCTTGTTCCAACACTTCGTCAAAGAAATCAAAACAACCAATGGTATTGCAGTATCTAGAGCGTGACATCATAAGAAATATTTCCATTGGAAAAGTACCAGAAACGTTAACATGAACAGATTTAATGGTTATTATAGAGGATATGAGGGTTTTATGGAATACCATTTATATTATTAAGCGTAACTCTTCTAGTTTTAAATAAACATCCGCTCAATCATTTTCGGTGCATACTATAAATAATGGTAATGAAGTGCCATAGATGAAACAAAAGATGAAAACATATATTTTGTTATGAATAAAACGTACTTTAAAAAAAGTTTCAAGTGGAAGGTTGTATGGAATAGTCGTGTAAAATGGAACAGTTGCTTACAATTATTTGAAATTTAACTATACTTCAGACAACATAGTTAGTTTTAACTAAAATGTAATATTTAAAAATTCACGCTCAAATAGCTTTGTTTTTTTAGTCAATTTGCAAAAATCACAAACATAATCTTCTTTCTCTACATCTCAATTTTTTCATTTGCTTTTCTATTATTTCTTCTCGACTCTCTAAATTTTAAAGTAATATTTACTTTAAAATTTTCTTCTATATATGCTTTGCACAGGTGAATATAACTAAAAATATTTAACTAAAAGTATGATTTAGATATTATGCCTTTAATATTCTTAAACACAATTTATTAATGAATAGTTTTCCGGATTACTATTGCAATTATATATTCTAATTTTGTTTTCGCCCAATTTGTGCGGAGCTGCGGTTTCTGCGGCGATGATTTTATTGTGGTGTTTTTGCTGAGTACGGTCGTCCTCCTTTTTACTGTTGAATGATCGGGCTTGGTAGGTATTTTTTGTTCCGCTACATTTTATTCCTCTCTGTTTAGTGTCGGTGGCGTCGGGCTCTGTGGACTGTCATTTCTGCTTACAGCGGGCAGTCCATTTTAGGAACGCCACCGGAGATCTTGGCTGCCCCTGATGAGAAGGTCAGACGGGATCGCCTTTCTTTATCTTTTATTTTCTTTTTTGTATTTATATTTTCCATATTACCGTCAAACCATTTTGGATTATGAGCCATTTGACTGACGGATAGAACATTGAAGGCCAAAAACGACTACAGTATATATAAAAAAACTACTATTCATTTAGTATACATTATTATAAGCAAAAACATTAAAGTATGAAGATTACTGGTAGATTAAAATGTTTGAGCATGTTCCGACAAAAACTTTCGAAAATCCGCTAAGAAAACTCAAAAATCCTTCGCTGCAAAACACATTTTTTGTTTTGCAGCTTCGTAACGACAGCAACAAGAAGTTGTGCCTATGTTCACTGCAGCAGGGGGGGGGGGGGATTTTTATGTCTTTCAGCACGAGAGAGGTCTGAAACTTCAGTATTCCGTATTTCCCGACTACTCCATAATACCCTCCTCTCCTCTAATAATCGCTTGGATGCAATTTAACCTTTAATTTTTAGCCCGTGGGAGTAAAAAGTACTAATTTGCTAGTATTAAATAATAACAATAAATTCACCAAAAATTAAATAAAACAATAAAAGTTTTTCTTTAAAAGCACTAAATAATTTGCAAATATTGTGATTCATTTAATTATACAAAGATATTGCAATTCATATGATCTTACGGACGCATATTATCTGAACAATAGAAATTTCCAAAAAAACACAAATAATTATCAATAATACATAAATAACCGCCTATTTCGGGCTTACTTTGTAAATGATAAAGAACTTCACATGACAACTTCGTTTTCACGCCGTCGACACCTGTCCATGCTTCGTACCTCTTTAGGAAAACCCCCCAAAGTATGAGATTGTTTTTGAAATATTTAAATTCAGGGGTCCTCGGAGAAATAAAAGCAGAATGTAATTAGGAATCCGATGGAAAAGAAACAATTCTTTTGTTACTAACTTTTTGTGGAGGATGTAAGGTAAAGGATTTTTAAAAATGGAAGATGGCGTAATTTTGATATTGTTTGACGTAAAGTAATTTTTTCTTATCTAAATCAGTCCTTATTGTGTTTTACGATAGATTTAATTCAGCAATGACTTTAAGGAATTTCTCAAAATGTTGTTTTGACTACATGTTTTTGTTTTACTCTTGAGAAAATTTATTTTTATAAAAAAATAGCAAAAGTATGTCGATTTTCCAAAAATATTAGCAGGGCTTTTTTGAAATATTCTAACAGGGCTTAAGTGGATTCATTTTCTTTTAAATCATAAAAGATAAAAATAACGCTTTTGTTAAATAACTATTTCAAAATCAAGATAAATTTTAACTGAAATGTAACGAAAAAAATAAAGGGTAACCTGCAATTCGTAAATATACGGGCAAAACTGATTCAAAATCTGTTTATCAATTAAATGTACAAATTATAGAGATCAGTAAATAAGTAAGTGCTCAACGGGATCACGTCTCTGGGAACATTTTCCTGTAAGCTTTTGCTTTTAATATAATGTTTAAAGAACTTTACATACCATTATCATTGTCAATAGTGCTAACCCATTAGTACTTAAACCGATGTAAATAAAAAAAAAACTATATGTATATTCTCAAAGTAGCACAAAATTAAAAAGAAAATACTCTCTTCATGAATGGGATACCTTCATCAATGGTATCGGAGCCATCGTCCTGGCGGTTCTATGGCACTAAAATGTAACAGACAGGGACAAACCACAATCTCCCGTTTCCTCAGTGGGCACCTCAGAAGTATGACCTTCTCATATGAATCGAGAATATTTGACACATGCTTCAAGTACACTTCTGAGCAGGCTTCACCTTCTCACATATTGGAGTGCCTAGGGCTAAGCCACCTAGATCTACAGGGAAGTCCGCTGATGGTCCTGAACTTCCATGAAGTTTTTGGGACTCCTTGACCTTATCTAGCTCCACTGGACTTTGTGGAAAGGAAAAGAAAGAAAGAAAGAAAATATTTGCATTATAAAAAAATCTCTCCCTCAGAAACGTTCCTCTAAAATTTTAAGCAATTGATGTGCCCATTATTAATAAATTGTAATCCTAGAGTATATTAGGGACTTTTAACAAAAGATTTAGAAAATCCACTTAAAGCCAGCAACTTCTTTGAAAATGCTCAATCCATTTTTCTTTAAGGGGTCACAGGAGTCTTAAAAATGTGCAAAGAAGGTACTACAAAACATAGTTTGATCTTTCATGTCATTTTTGAACTACTCAATGTATAAGTATATTTTTTTATATTTAATTCTACAAGATTTATTTATTATAAAACAAGTTTTAAAATGTATGAAACTTTAGCCAAAACTAAAATAAATGATATTAAACATGAAGCTATTTGAACACATTGTGATTAGGCTTGCGCGGCAAATTGTGAGGTCAAAATTGAAAAAATGACCAAGAAACTGACTTTATATTGTACAAATATGTGCAAACAAAGACTTATACCTAAATTCTCAGCTCAATTTTAATTAGAAATTATTTTTTAAAAAAATTAAAATCAAAATTTTTTAATTTTTATTAATTTTTTTAGAAAAAAGTTCTTAAAATAATTTCTAATTCAAATTGAGCTGAGAATTTGGGTATAAGTCTTTGTTTGTACATATTTGTACAAGATAAAGTCATTTTCTTGGTCCTTTTTTTTCAATTTTGACCTCACAATTTGCCCCTCAAGCCTAATCACAAGGTGTTCAAATAGCTTCATGTTTAATATCATTTATTTTAGTTTTGGCTAAAGTTTCATAAATTTTAAAACTAGTTTTATAATAAATAAATCTTGTAGAATTACATATAAAAAAATATTCTCATTTATTGAGTAGTTCAAAAATGACATGAAAGATCAAATTATGTTTTGTAGTAAATTCTTTGCACATTTTTAAGACTCCTGTGACCCCTTAATCAAAACCAAAGAGGTTTATGACAGTTCTGGTCATGTCTTTCATACGTGATGCTTGGGCCGCCCCAATTTCATTCTTATTTCTCAACTACCGATGGATCCATTGACCTATCTTTATACCAGTCCATAACTTCGTGGCACATTTCAAGCATATCGGCCTAAAATTCATTATATTGAATTGATCAAAATGATGATTATTAACGGATTTTTATTATATATCTGGGGAAAACCGGCAATACTCAGAGACTTATAAAAACCAGAAACGTTTACGATTGTTTTATATAAAAGCTATAAAACATTTTTGTATTGTTATTTGTTAAAAAGAGATGAAATGTAAGTCTCTAAAACTATCGTATACGTTTTTGCTACAACTTTTTACATTATTTACTACAAGAAGCATCAGTGCAACGTATCTACATATAGTCATTTTCCAAAATCCTGCTTATCTATTCTATCGGATAGCAGATAATTGGCATGTAGGCAAATCGGCATCTGAATAATTAAACGACCAGAGTCCCTGACCGCTAAATAGCTGCAGAGAGTGCTGCAACCTTGCTTTAGTCAGCTGCTTTCATGCATTGGTTGAGTCATGGCCTCTTCGTTGAATAGAGAATAAGTTTGGTAAAGTATGCGTTCCCAGGTTTCTAATTTAGTGGTGAATAAGTTGTTAAAGTTTGTTGTCAGTTGGACTTGGGAGTTTCTGTTGTGTTTATTTGATGGATTGTCTGGTTAGATCTAAAGATTTGTGATTGGGGTGAACTGACTCTATAAAGCTGGTATTAGCTGGGTTGACATTAGTTTTATGGAGTTAACTACTTATTTGAATAAAGTTACTCCATAAATTAAGTGTAATATAAAATCATAATTTTGTTGTAGCGTTTCTCCGTAAAGCTGCAGGCAGTTTCAGATTATGAAGATTAGAATGATATGGAGAAGATGTCTGGTTTTTTTTAAAAAAAAGCATGAATTTAAATGTGAAACTTCGCTCGCTTCCACAATGCCTCATACTTACCGATTGTCTTTGATAACTTGCAAGACATTGTATAAAAGAAAACTAGTACAGAATAAATTAATTCTTTCGTATGAGAGATATTAGTACTTGTATTTAGTATTTGTTCGTTTACAACACTCTGCAACTAAACAAATTGTTTGTTTTTTACAATTAGTTACTGATTGAAAAAAATAAAGATAGCCTGTTTTTTTTAAAGAAATTTTGTTAAAGAATACAATTAGCCGAACCACATAGAAATCTTATTGAGGATGTCCTCGGTGGAGTTTTCTGGAATCATCGCAGCCTTTTGACAATTTTAAGGACAGCTTTATTTATTTTCTTATTAAATATAATTCCATCTTACTGTAAACCCCATTAAGAGGAGTTTTTCTATATTAAGCTAGAGCATTGATAAAAAACGTTATAAGCTGGTTAAATTAGTCGGACTTCTGTTTCGTTAAAAAAAATCTCAAAAGTTTTTTTATTGGCTTTGGAAATGTTGAAATTTCACAATAAAAAGATGTTTTTGCAACGTAGAATTCATGAAATTCATGAATTCATGATTTTTTTGTCATGTAGTGTGAAAGGAAGCTTAGTCTGATGGAAATATAGTTTTGTTAGAGTTGTGCACAGTCGCCAAAGCGAAGTGACGGCTCTTCATGGAGTTGACAAAATCCTTTAAAATTGTCAGAAAATTGGTATTGCTAATGAGTTTGTGACTGTATTGCGTTTCATTTGATCTATTACTTTAATTACATTTTTTTAAACGTTTTAAAACCTAAATAGTTTTACTTGAGTAAATTACAGTTATAAGATAAATCATTGTACGGTTTTCAAATGTGAAAAATGCATTACTTTACGTTATTCAAAGCTGGCGTTTGAAAGTAGTAGTATCCAATTGCAATTTATGCCAAGAACCACAAAAAACGGTACAAAACAATTCCTTACCCTAAAAAATACCTTCTTAACTACAGAAAAAGTTCTTATGTCCAAAGATATAAAATAAGGTATCGACTAAGATACATTTTTTCTAAGATACTTACAATTAAGTATGTATTGTGCACTATTTAGTAATGACTTTGAGGCTTTATTGCGTTTCATTTTTGATCTATTACTTGGATTATATTTGGTTTTGAAACATTTTAAAACCTAACTACTTAAGTTTTCTTGTTGAGAAATTACAGTTATAAGATAGAGCGTTTTTCGGTTTTCTAATGTTAAAAAATGCATTACTTTACTTTATGGAAAGCTGGCGTTTAAAAGTAGTATCCAATTGCAATTTATGCCAAGAACCACAAAAACTGCACAAAACAATTCAGTACCCTAAAAATACTTTCTTAACTACAGAAAAGGTTCTTATGTCCATAGATATTAAATAGGGTATCGACTAAGATACATAAATATTTATTAATTAAGTATAGAATGTGTTGCACCACTAACACGATGTGAGAGGCATGCCTTGTATCTATCCGTGTCTTAACCCAAATGATTTGTAATGGCTCCGCGGTAAAGGTAAATAATAAATATGGGATGTTTCTGCCATTAAATAAATTCATGCAGTCGTACTCAGATGGTCTGAACCTAATAGATTTATCTAGTGATACTATGTGATGGCTTGTTATTTACCGTAATGTTCGTATGTCTCCTGAGATTCGTAATTGATGAAACAGGTAATGTTAGATGACTTGGGTTCTACCAGTGCGGAATTCGTTGCAAGAGGTTAGGTTTAGTTAAAAATTGTGTGGTTATGTATATAGTTGCTCAAAAGGTTAAAATAATAACTAATAATTTAACTATTTCTTTAAATCTCTCATTATAAGGGAGAGAAGGGTAATTGCGCCCACTTGAAGGACAATTGAATGCCACAAGCTTAATACGACACTCAAATGATGTATTTTATTGATATTTAAAAATAAGCAAATTTAAAACAGAATAAAATATCGTTGGACATGAAAACAATAACATTTATGCTGAAAAATTGAAAAAAAGAAAATATTGCATTGAGCGCCTTTACCCGAACGTGTTTTGCAATGCCGCTCACTGCGACTTGCTTATTACATTATTCAAATTATTTGTACAACATATTTCGCAACTGATTAAAGTAATTTTACAATTTTCAATAGTTACAAACAAAGTTTTTTGCTTTATACATCTCCACAGCAATCTTAGTGGCTCTGAAGTCTTGAAGAGCCTGTTATTTGTGATGTATCAGAAAATGACACTTCAGCTGAAGAAGAGGACCTTTATTCCAGTTAAGATAAGATAATTGTAAATGGAAAATGTATCAGGTTCATTCAACTTGAGTATGAAAATATTGATTTACAGTTTTGATTAGTTATAATTTGACTCTTCCAACAGTTAAAGGTAATGCCACCCATCCAAGCGTCATTACCCGATCATGCTATATTTCATTTCTTAGGCAATGCATTTAATGAAATAAACTTAGTTACAATGGATACCAAGATTATTATGCTTCGTAACTATACAATTATCATAATGTTACTAGTAATCAAAGTTGACCTAGTTCAAAGTGAGCTGCAGAAGTTTTTTTACATGAAAATACGCTATATTTTGTTTACGGACGAAAGACTATGTAATTTGTCTTTTCCAGCCGCCATTATCACACTGAGCAGTGAGCGTACATTCGGCTACCTGGCAGTAGAGTTCAATTAACTAAAGGATTGCCCAGTTTGTCACAGCTTAGCTGAGAGCGATTACCCTCTGAGCGCAAAAAAACACACATACGCATAAAATCACACAAGCACACGATTGCACAATTAATAAATTAAAAGCTTTTTAATACTCGTTCCCGAATTCCCAAACTAAGCACAGTGAATACACATCCTCCATCCGATCACTGGCACGCAACTAACCTAATCCTAACAATTTATAAATCTAAAGATATAAATAATTTCTTTTTAATTACACACTCACGTATTGTTAATACTTTTTACAAAAACCAGACAGATTTTACATATTTGTCTCAAAAAACACGCGCACTTAGATACTTAATTCGTTTCAAACACTCATCCACTCATAAACACACACACACACATTCATTCAAAATAAAAAAATACCACATTCACTCAAAATCACACAAGCAAACGACTAAATACTATTACCCAACTTCCCACACTTATCGCAAAAAAAATACGCCTAAAGCTAGCAGTTTAAAAATTATGAGATTTTAAATGCTCGTTCCAAATTCCCACACTAAGCTCAGTGATTTACCATCCACAATCCATCAATGGCACGCAACTGACCTCATCCTAACAGTTTATAAATCTAAAGATATTTAAAATATTTTCTTTTAAATTACACACTCACGTATTGTTAATACTTTTTACAAAAACCACACAGATTTTACATATTTGTCACAAAAAACACGCGCACTTAGATAATGAATTCTTGTCAAACACTCATCCACTCATAAACACACACACACATTCATTCAAAATAAAAAAAATACCACAATCAATCAAAATCACACAAGCAAACAATTAAATACTATTACCCAACTTCCCACACTTATCACAAAAAATTCGCCTAAAGCTAGAAGTTTATAAAATTATGAGATTTTAAATACTCGTAAAGGAATTCCAGCACTAAGCACAGTGATTTACAATCCACTATCATCCACTATCCATCACTGGCACGCAACTAACCTAATCCTAACAATTTATAAATCTAAAGATATTTTAAATAATTTCTTTTTAATTACACACTCACGTATTGTTAATATTTTTTACAAAAACCAAAAAGATTTTACATATTTGTCACAAAAAACACGCGCACTTAGATACTTAATTCTTGTCAAACACTCATCCACTCATAAACACACACACACACACATTCATTCAAAAAAAAATACCACATTCACTCGAAATCACACAAGCAAACAATTAAATACTATTACACAACTTCCCACACTTATCACAAAAAATTCGCCTAAACCTAGCAGTTTAAAAATTATGAGATTTTAAATACTCGTACCCCAATTCCCACACTAAGCACAGTGATTTACCATCCACTATCCATCACTGGCACGCAACTAACCTCATCCTAACAGTTTATAAATCTAAAGATATTTTAAATATATTTTTTTTAATTACATACTCAAAGATTGTAAATACTTTTTACAAACACCACGCTGAGTTTTGAATAAAGAAGGCCTGCGCATGACACTGGAGAACTACCACAAGGCAGGCACAACACACACACAAAGATCGAACCAACTTACTAGAACTACGTCGGGCCTAGTTTGCCGATTTACGGGGTATTCGTCGTCGCCTACCCAGAAGAGGTAAGCACGAATCCCCAACGTTACCAGCTGGTGGGACGTGGACCCCAGCCCGACTCACCAGCCAAAAAAAAAACCACGAAAAATCACACACGCACATTCATTCAAAAATAAAAAAAAATACCACATTCACTCAAAATCACACATGCAAACAATTAAATACTAGTACCCAACTTCCCACACTTATCACAAAAAATACGCCGAAAGCTAGAAGTTTAAAAATTATGAGATTTTAAATACTCGTACCCGAATTCCCACACTAAGCACAGTGATTTACCATCCACTATCCATCACTGGCACGCAACTAACCTAATCCTAACAATTTATTAATCTAAAGATATTATAAATAATTTCTTTTTAATTACACACTCACGTATTGTTAATATTTTTTACAAAAACCACACAGATTTTATATATTTGTAACAAAAAACACGCGCACTTAGATACTTAATTCTTGTTAAACACTCATCCACTCATAAACACACACACATTCATTCATTCAAAAAAAAAAATACCACATTCACTCAAAATCACACAAGCAAACAATTGCATACTATTACCCAACCTCCAACACTTATCACAAAAAATACGCCTAAAGCTAGCAGTTTAAAAATTATGAGATATTAAATTCTCGTACCCAAATTCCCATACTAAGCACAGTGATTTACCATCCACTATCCATCACTGGCACGCAACTAACCTCATCCTAACAGTTTATAAATCTAAAGATATTTTAAATATTTTCTTTTAAATTACACACTCACGGTTTGTTAATATTTTTTACAAAAACCACACAGATTTTACATATTTGTCACAAAAAACACGCGCACTTTACTTAATTCTTGTCAAACACTCATCCACTCATAAACACACACACACATTCATTCAAAAAAAAAATACCACATTCACTCAAAATCACACAAGCAAACAATTAAATACTATTACCCAACTTCCCACAGTTATCACAAAAAATACGCCTAAAGCTAGCAGTTTAAAAATTATGAGATTTTAAATACTCGTACCCCAATTCCCACACTAAGCACAGTGATTTACCATCCACTATCCATCACTGGCACGCAACTAACCTCATCCTAACAATTTATAAATCTAAAGATATTATAAAAAATTTCTTTTTAATTACACACTCACGTATTGTTAATATTTTTTACAAAAACCACACAGATTTTACACATTTGTCACAAAAAACACGGGCACTTAGATAATGAATTCTTGTCAAACACTCATACACTCATAACCACACACACATTCATTCAAAATAAAAAAATACCACAATCACTCAAAATCACACAAGCAAACAATTAAATACTATTACCCAACTTCCCACACTTATCACAAAAAATTCGCCTAAAGCTAGAAGTTTATAAAATTATGAGATTTTAAATACTCGTACCCGAATTCCCACACTAAGCACAGTGATTTACCATCCACTATCCATCACTGGCACGCAACTAACCTAATCCTAACAATTTATTAATCTAAAGATATTATAAATAATTTCTTTTTAATTACACACTCACGTATTGTTAATATTTTTTTACAAAAACCACACAGATTTTATATATTTGTCACAAAAACACGCGCACTTAGATACTTAATTCTTATTAAACACTCATCCACTCATAAACACACACACATTCATTCATTCAAAAAAAAAATACCACATTTACTCAAAATCACACAAGCAAACAATTACATACTATTACCCAACCTCCCACACTTATCACAAAAAATACGCCTAAAGCTAGCAGTTTAAAAATTATGAGATTTTAAATTCTCGTACCCAAATTCCCACACTAAGCACAGTGATTTACCATCCACTATCCATCACTGGCACGCAACTAACCTCATCCTAAAAGTTTATAAATCTAAAGATATTTTAAATATTTTCTTTTAAATTACACACTCACGTATTGTTAATATTTTTTACAAAAACCACACAGATTTTACATATTTGTCACAAAAAACACGCGCACTTTACTTAATTCTTGTCAAACACTCATCCACTCATAAACACACACACACATTCATTCAAAAAAAATACCACATTCACTCAAAATCACACAAGCAAACAATTAAATACTATTACCAAACTTCCCACAGTTATCACAAAAAATACGCCTAAAGCTAGCAGTTTAAAAATTATGAGATTTTAAATACTCGTACCCCAATTCCCACACTAAGCACAGTGATTTACCATCCACTATCCATCACTGGCACGCAACTAACCTCATCCTAACAATTTATAAATCTAAAGATATTATAAAAAATTTCTTTTTAATTACACACTCACGTATTGTTAATATTTTTTACAAAAACCACACAGATTTTACACATTTGTCACAAAAAACACGGGCACTTAGATACTTATTTCTTGTCAAACACTCATCCACTTATTAACACACACACATTCATTCAAAAAAAAATACCACATTCACTCGAAATCACACAAGCAAACAATTAAATACTATTACCCAACTTCCCACACTTATCACAAAAAATTCGCCTAAAGCTAGAAGTTTATAAAATTATGAGATTTTAAATACTCGTACCCGAATTCCCACACTAAGCACAGTGATTTACCATCCACTATCCATCACTGGCACGCAACTAACCTAATCCTAACAATTTATTAATCTAAATATATTATAAATAATTTCTTTTTAATTACACACTCACGTATTGTTAATATTTTTTACAAAAACCACACAGATTTTATATATTTGTCACAAAAACACGCGCACTTAGATACTTAATTCTTATTAAACACTCATCCACTCATAAACACACACACATTCATTCATTCAAAAAAAAAAAAAAATACCACATTCACTCAAAATCACACAAGCAAACAATTACATACTATTACCCAACCTCCCACACTTATCACAAAAAATACGCCTAAAGCTAGCAGTTTAAAAATTATGAGATTTTAAATTCTCGTACCCAAATTCCCACACTAAGCACAGTGATTTACCATCCCCTATCCATCACTGGCACGCAACTAACCTCATCCTAACAGTTTATAAATATAAAGATATTTTAAATATTTTCTTTTAAATTACACACTCACGTATTGTTAATATTTTTTACAAAAACCACACAGATTTTACATATTTGTCACAAAAAACACGCGCACTTAGATACTTAATTCTTGTCAAACACTCATCCACTCATAAACACACACACACACACATTCATTCAAAAAAAAAAATATCACATTCACTCAAAATCACACAAGCAAACAATTAAATACTATTACCCCACTTCCCACAGTTATCACAAAAAATACGCCTAAAGCTAGCAGTTTAAAAATTATGAGATTTTAAATACTCGTACCCAAATTCCCACACTAAGCACAGTGATTTACCATCCACTATCCATCACTGGCACGCAACTAACCTCATCCTAACAATTTATAAATCTAAAGATATTATAAACAATTTCTTTTTAATTACACACTCACGTATTGTTAATATTTTTTACAAAAACCACACAGATTTTACACATTTGTCACAAAAAACACGCGCACTTAGATACTTATTTCTTGTCAAACACTCATCCACTTATTAACACACACACATTCATTCAAAAAAAAATACCACATTCACTCGAAATCACACAAGCAAACAATTAAATACTATTACCCAACTTCCCACACTTATCACAAAAAATACGCCTAAAGCTAGCAGTTTAAAAATTATGAGATTTTAAATACTCGTACCCAAATTCTCACACTAAGCACAGTGATTTACCATCCACTATCCATCACTGGCACGCAACTAACCTCATCCTAACAATTTATAAATCTAAAGATATTATAAATAATTTCTTTTTAATTACACACTCACGTATTGTTAATATTTTTTACAAAAACCACACAGATTTTACATATTTGTCACAAAAAACAAGCGCACTTAGATAATGAATTCTTGTCAAACACTCATACACTCATAAACACACACACATTCATTCAAAATAAAAAAATACCACAATCACTCAAAATCACACAAGCAAACAATTAAATACTATTACCCAACTTCCCACACTTATCACAAAAAATTCGCCTAAAGCTAGAAGTTTATAAAATTATGAGATTTTAAATACCCGTACCCGAATTCCCACACTAAGCACAGTGATTTACCATCCACTATCCATCACTGGCACGCAACTAACCTAATCCTAACAATTTATTAATCTAAAGATATTATAAATAATTTCTTTTTAATTACACACTCACGTATTGTTAATATTTTTAACAAAAACCACACAGATTTTATATATTTGTCACAAAAACACGCGCACTTAGATACTTAATTCTTGTCAAACACTCATCCACTCATAAACACACACACACACATTCATTCAAAAAAAAAATATCACATCTACTCAAAATCACACAAGCAAACGACTAAATACTATTACCCAACTTCCCACACTTATCGCAAAAAAAATACGCCTAAAGCTAGCAGTTTAAAAATTATGAGATTTTAAATGCTCGTTCCAAATTCCCACACTAAGCTCAGTGATTTACCATCCACAATCCATCAATGGCACGCAACTGACCTCATCCTAACAGTTTATAAATCTAAAGATATTTAAAATATTTTCTTTTAAATTACACACTCACGTATTGTTAATACTTTTTACAAAAACCACACAGATTTTACATATTTGTCACAAAAAACACGCGAACTTAGATAATGAATTCTTGTCAAACACTCATCCACTCATAAACACACACACACATTCATTCAAAATAAAAAAAATACCACAATCACTCAAAATCACACAAGCAAACAATTAAATACTATTACCCAACTTCCCTCACTTATCACAAAAAATTCGCCTAAAGCTAGAAGTTTATAAAATTATGAGATTTTTAATACTCGTAAAGGAATTCCAGCACTAAGCACAGTGATTTACAATCCACTATCATCCACTATCCATCACTGGCACGCAACTAACCTAATCCTAACAATTTATAAATCTAAAGATATTTTAAATAATTTCTTTTTAATTACACACTCACGTATTGTTAATATTTTTTACAAAAACCAAAAAGATTTTACATATTTGTCACAAAAAACACGCGCACTTAGATACTTAATTCTTGTCAAACACTCATCCACTCATAAACACACACACACACACACATTCATTCTAAAAAAAATACCACATTCACTCGAAATCACACAAGCAAACAATTAAATACTATTACACAACTTCCCACACTTATCACAAAAAATTCGCCTAAACCTAGCAGTTTAAAAATTATGAGATATTAAATACTCGTACCCGAATTCCCACACTAAGCACAGTGATTTACCATCCACTATCCATCACTGGCACGCAACTAACCTCATCCTAACAGTTTATAAATCTAAAGATATTTTAAATATATTTTTTTTTAATTACATACTCAAAGATTGTAAATACTTTTTACAAACACCACGCTGAGTTTTGAATAAAGAAGGCCTGCGCATGACACTGGAGAACTACCACAAGGCAGGCACAACACACACACAAAGATCGAACCAACTTACTAGAACTACGTCGGGCCTAGTTTGCCGTTTTACGGGGTATTCGTCGTCGCCTACCCAGAAGAGGTAAGCACGAATCCCCAACGTTACCAGCTGGTGGGACGTGGACCCCAGCCCGACTCACCAGCCAAAAAAAAAAAAACCACGAAAAATCACACACGCACATTCATTCAAAATAAAAAAAAAATACCACATTCACTCAAAATCACACATGCAAACAATTAAATACTAGTACCCAACTTCCCACACTTATCACAAAAAATACGCCTAAAGCTAGAAGTTTAAAAATTATGAGATTTTAAATACTCGTACCCGAATTCCCACACTAAGCACAGTGATTTACCATCCACTATCCATCACTGGCACGCAACTAACCTAATCCTAACAATTTATAAATCTAAAGATATTATAAATAATTTCTTTTTAATTACACACTCACGTATTGTTAATATTTTTTACAAAAACCACACAGATTTTACATATTTGTCACAAAAAACACGCGCACTTAGATAATGAATTCTTGTCAAACACTCATACACTCATAACCACACACACATTCATTCAAAATAAAAAAATACCACAATCACTCAAAATCACACAAGCAAACAATTAAATACTATTACCCAACTTCCCACACTTATCACAAAAAATTCGCCTAAAGCTAGAAGTTTATAAAATTATGAGATTTTAAATACTCGTACCCGAATTCCCACACTAAGCACAGTGATTTACCATCCACTATCCATCACTGGCACGCAACTAACCTCATCCTAACAATTTATAAATCTAAAGATATTATAAATAATTTCTTTTTAATTACACACTCACGTATTGTTAATATTTTTTCCAAAAACCACACAGATTTTATATATTTGTCTCAAAAAACACGCGCACTTAGATACTTAATTCTTGTTAAACACTCATCCACTCATAAACACACACACATTCATTCATTCAAAAAAAAAAAAAATACCACATTCACTCAAAATCACACAAGCAAACAATTGCATACTATTACCCAACCTCCCACACTTATCACAAAAAATACGCCTAAAGCTAGCAGTTTAAAAATTATGAGATATTAAATTCTCGTACCCAAATTCCCATACTAAGCACAGTGATTTACCATCCACTATCCATCACTGGCATGCAACTAACCTCATCCTAACAGTTTATAAATCTAAAGATATTTTAAATATTTTCTTTTAAATTACACACTCACGTATTGTTAATATTTTTTACAAAAACCACACAGATTTTACATATTTGTCACAAAAAACACGCGCACTTTACTTAATTCTTGTCAAACACTCATCCACTCATAAACACACACACACACATTCATTCAAAAAAAAAATACCACATTCACTCAAAATCACACAAGCAAACAATTAAATACTATTACCCAACTTCCCACAGTTATCACAAAAAATACGCCTAAAGCTAGCAGTTTAAAAATTATGAGATTTTAAATACTCGTACCCCAATTCCCACACTAAGCACAGTGATTTACCATCCACTATCCATCACTGGCACGCAACTAACCTCATCCTAACAATTTATAAATCTAAAGATATTATAAAAAATTTCTTTTTAATTACACACTCACGTATTGTTAATATTTTTTACAAAAACCACACAGATTTTACACATTTGTCACAAAAAACACGGGCACTTAGATACTTATTTCTTGTCAAACACTCATCCACTTATTAACACACACACATTCATTCAAAAAAAAAAATACCACATTCACTCGAAATCACACAAGCAAACAATTAAATACTATTACCCAACTTCCCACACTTATCACAAAAAATACGCCTAAAGCTAGCAGTTTAAAAATTATGAGATTTTAAATACTCGTACCCAAATTCCCACACAAAGCACAGTGATTTACCATCCACTATCCATCACTGGCACGCAACTAACCTCATCCTAACAATTTATAAATCTAAAGATATTATAAATAATTTCTTTTTAATTACACACTCACGTATTGTTAATATTTTTTACAAAAACCACACAGATTTTACATATTTGTCACAAAAAACACGCGCACTTAGATAATGAATTCTTGTCAAACACTCATACACTCATAAACACACACACATTCATTCAAAATAAAAAAAATACCACAATCACTCAAAATCACACAAGCAAACAATTAAATACTATTACCCAACTTCCCACACTTATCACAAAAAATTCGCCTAAAGCTAGAAGTTTATAAAATTATGAGATTTTAAATACTCGTACCCGAATTCCCACACTAAGCACAGTGATTTACCTTCCACTATCCATCACTGGCACGCAACTAACCTAATCCTAACAATTTATTAATCTAAAGATATTATAAATAATTTCTTTTTAATTACACACTCACGTATTGTTAATATTTTTTTACAAACCACACAGATTTTATATATTTGTCACAAAAACACGCGCACTTAGATACTTAATTCTTATTAAACACTCATCCACTCATAAACACACACACATTCATTCATTCAAAAAAAAAAAAATACCACATTCACTCAAAATCACACAAGCAAACAATTACATACTATTACCCAA
Organism: Hylyphantes graminicola; assembly: GCA_023701765.1. Classification (NCBI taxonomy): domain Eukaryota; kingdom Metazoa; phylum Arthropoda; class Arachnida; order Araneae; family Linyphiidae; genus Hylyphantes; species Hylyphantes graminicola. Next base: position 21,110,956 of record CM043116.1, read on the forward strand.
CCTCCCACACTTATCACAAAAAATACGCCTAAAGCTAGCAGTTTAAAAATTATGAGATTTTAAATTCTCGTACCCAAATTCCCACACTAAGCACAGTGATTTACCATCCACTATCCATCACTGGCACGCAACTAACCTCATCCTAACAGTTTATAAATCTAAAGATATTTTAAATATTTTCTTTTAAATTACACACTCACGTATTGTTAATATTTTTTACAAAAACCACACAGATTTTACATATTTGTCACAAAAAACACGCGCACTTAGATACTTAATTCTTGTCAAACACTCATCCACTCATAAACACACACACACACATTCATTCAAAAAAAAATATCACATTCACTCAAAATCACACAAGCAAACAATTAAATACTATTACCCAACTTCCCACACTTATCACAAAAAATACGCCTAAAGCTAGCAGTTTAAAAATTATGAGATTTTAAATACTCGTACCCCAATTCCCACACTAAGCACAGTGATTTACCATCCACTATCCATCACTGGCACGCAACTAACCTCATCCTAACAATTGATAAATCTAAAGATATTATAAATAATTTCTTTTTAATTACACACTCACGAATTGTTAATATTTTTTACAAAAACCACACAGATTTTACATATTTGTCACAAAAAACACGCGCACTTAGATACTTATTTCTTGTCAAACACTCATCCACTCATTAACACACACACATTCATTCAAAAAAAAAAATACCACATTCACTCGAAATCACACAAGCAAACAATTAAATACTATTACCCAACTTCCCACACTTATCACAAAAAATTCGCCTAAACCTAGCAGTTTAAAAATTATGAGATTTTAAATACTCGTACCCGAATTCCCACACTAAGCACAGTGATTTACCATCCACTATCCATCACTGGCACGCAACTAACCTCATCCTAACAGTTTATAAATCTAAAGATATTTTAAATATATTTTTTTTAATTACATGCTCAAAGATTGTAAATACTTTTTACACAAACACCACGCTGAGTTTTGAATAAAGAAGGCCTGCGCATGACACTGGTGAACTACCACAAGGCAGGCACAACACACACACAAAGATCGAACCAACTTACTAGAACTACGTCGGGCCTAGTTTGCCGATTTACGGGGTATTCGTCGTCGCCTACCTAGAAGAGGTAAGCACGATTCCACAACGTTACCAGCTGGTGGGACGTGGACCCCAGCCCGACTCACCAGCCAAAAAAAAAAAAAAAAACACGAAAAATCACACACGCACATTCATTCAAAATAAAAAAAAATACCATATTCACTCAAAATCACACATGCAAACAATTAAATACTATTACCCAACTTCCCACACTTATCACAAAAAATGCGCCTAAAGCTAGCAGTTTAAAAATTATGAGATTTTGAATACTCGTAACCAAATTCCCACACTAAGCACAGTGATTTACCATCCACTATCCATCACTGGCACGCAACTAACCTCATCCTAACAGTTTATAAATCTAAAGATATTTTAAATATTTTCTTTTAAATTACACACTCACGTATTGTTAATATTTTTTACAAAAACCCCACAGATTTTACATATTTGTCACAAAAAAACACACGCACTTAGATACTTAATTCTTGTCAAACACTCATCCACTCATAAACACACACACACACACACACATTCATTCAAAAAAAAATACCACATTCACTCAAAATCACACATGCAAACAATTAAATACTAGTACCCAACTTCCCACACTTATCACAAAAAATACGCCTAAAGCTAGAAGTTTAAAAATTATGAGATTTTAAATACTCGTACCCGAATTCCCACACTAAGCACAGTGATTTACCATCCACTATCCATCACTAGCACGCAACTAACCTAATCCTAACAATTTATTAATCTAAAGATATTATAAATAATTTCTTTTTAATTACACACTCACGTATTGTTAATATTTTTTACAAAAACCACAGATTTTATATATTTGTCACAAAAAACACGCGCACTTATATACTTAATTCTTGTTAAACACTCATCCACTCATAAACACACAACCATTCATTCATTCAAAAAAAAATACCACATTCACTCGAAATCACACAAGCAAACAATTACATACTATTACCCAACCTCCCACACTTATCACAAAAAATACGCCTAAAGCTAGCAGTTTAAAAATTAAGAGATATTAAATTCTCGTACCCAAATTCCCATACTAAGCACAGTGATTTACCATCCACTATCCATCACTGGCACGCAACTAACCTCATCCTAACAGTTTATAAATCTAAAGATATTTTAAATATTTTCTTTTAAATTACACACTCACGTATTGTTAATATTTTTTACAAAAACCACACAGATTTTACATATTTGTCACAAAAAACACGCGCACTTTACTTAATTCTTGTCAAACACTCATCCACTCATAAACACACACACATTCATTCAAAAAAAAATACCACATTCACTCAAAATCACACAAGCAAACAATTAAATACTATTACCCAACTTCCTACAGTTATCACAAAAAATACGCCTAAAGCTAGCAGTTTAAAAATTATGAGATTTTAAATACTCGTACCCAAATTCCCACACTAAGCACAGTGATTTACCATCCACTATCCATCACTGGCACGCAACTAACCTCATCCTAACAATTTATAAATCTAAAGATATTATAAACAATTTCTTTTTAATTACACACTCACGTATTGTTAATATTTTTTACAAAAACCACACAGATTTTACACATTTGTCACAAAAAACACGCGCACTTAGATACTTATTTCTTGTCAAACACTCATCCACTTATTAACACACACACACATTCATTCAAAAAAAAATACCACATTCACTCGAAATCACACAAGCAAACAATTAAATACTATTACCCAACTTCCCACACTTATCACAAAAAATACGCCTAAAGCTAGCAGTTTAAAAATTATGAGATTTTAAATACTCGTACCCAAATTCCCACACTAAGCACAGTGATTTACCATCCACTATCCATCACTGGCACGCAACTAACCTCATCCTAACAATTTATAAATCTAAAGATATTATAAATAGTTTCTTTTTAATTACACACTCACGTATTGTTAATATTTTTTACAAAAACCACACAGATTTTACATATTTGTCACAAAAAACACGCGCACTTAGATAATGAATTCTTGTCAAACACTCATACACTCATAAACACACACACATTCATTCAAAATAAAAAAATACCACAATCACTCAAAATCACACAAGCAAACAATTAAATACTATTACCCAACTTCCCACACTTATCACAAAAAATTCGCCTAAAGCTAGAAGTTTATAAAATTATGAGATTTTAAATACTCGTACCCGAATTCCCACACTAAGCACAGTGATTTACCATCCACTATCCATCACTGGCACAAAACTAACCTAATCCTAACAATTTATTAATCTAAAGATATTATAAATAATTTCTTTTTAATTACACACTCACGTATTGTTAATATTTTTTACAAAAACCACACAGATTTTACATATTTGTCACAAAAAACACGCGCACTTAGATACTTAATTCTTGTCAAACACTCATCCACTCATAAACACACACACACACATTCATTCAAAAAAAAATATCACATTCACTTAAAATCACACAAGCAAACAATTAAATACTATTACCCAACTTCCCACACTTATCACAAAAAATACGCCGAAAGCTAGCAGTTTAAAAATTATGAGATTTTAAATACTCGTACCCCAATTCCCACACTAAGCACAGTGATTTACCATCCACTATCCATCACTGGCACGCAACTAACCTCATCCTAACAATTTATAAATCTAAAGATATTATAAACAATTTCTTTTTAATTACACACTCACGTATTGTTTATATATTTTACAAAAACCACACAGATTTTACATATTTGTCACAAAAAACACGCGCACTTAGATACTTATTTCTTGTCAAACACTCATCCACTCATTAACACACACACACATTCATTCAAAAAAAAAAAATACCACATTCACTCGAAATCACACAAGCAAACAATTAAATACTATTACCCAACTTCCCACACTTATCACAAAAAATACGCCTAAAGCTAGCAGTTTAAAAATTATGAGATTTTAAATACTCGTACCCAAATTCCCACACTAAGCACAGTGATTTACCATCCAATATCCATCACTGGCACGCAACTAACCTCATCCTAACAATTTATAAATCTAAAGATATTATAAACAATTTCTTTTTAATTACACACTCACGTATTGTTAATATTTTTTACAAAAACCACACAGATTTTACACATTTGTCACAAAAAACACGCGCACTTAGATACTTAATTCTTGTCAAACACTCATCCACTCATAAACACACACACACACATTCATTCAAAAAAAAATACCACATTCACTCAAAATCACTCAAGCAAACAATTAAATACTATTACCCAACTTCCCACACTTATCACAAAAAATACGCCTAAAGCTAGCAGTTTAAAAATTATGAGATTTAAAATACTCGTACCCAAATTCCTACACTAAGCACAGTGATTTACCATCCACTATCCATCACTGGCACGCAACTAACCTCATCCTAACAGTTTATAAATCTAAAGATATTTTAAATATTTTCTTTTAAATTACACACTCACGTATTTTTAATATTTTTTACAAAAACCACACAGATTTTATATATTTGTCACAAAAAACACGCGCACTTAGATACTTAATTCTTGTCAAACACTCATCCACTCATAAACACACACACACATTCATTCAAAAAAAAAAAATATCACATTCACTCGAAATCACACAAGCAAACAATTAAATACTATTACCCAACTTCCCACACTTATCACAAAAAATTCGCCTAAACCTAGCAGTTTAAAAATTATGAGATTTTAAATACTCGTACCCGAATTCCCACACACTAAGCACAGTGATTTACCATCCACTATCCATCACTGGCACGCAACTAACCTCATCCTAACAGTTTATAAATCTAAAGATATTTTAAATATATTTTTTTTTAATTACATACTCAAAGATTGTAAATACTTTTTACACAAACACCACGCTGAGTTTTAAATAAAGAAGGCCTGCGCATGACACTGGTGAACTACCACAAGGCAGGCACAACACACACACAAAGATCGAACCAACTTACTAGAACTACGTCGGGCCTAGTTTGCCGATTTACGGGGTATTCGTCGTCGCCTACCCAGAAGAGGTAAGCACGATTCCACACCGTTACCAGCTGGTGGGACGTGGACCCCAGCCCGACTCACCAGCCAAAAAAAAAAAAAAAAAAAAAAAAAACACGAAAAATCACACACGCACATTCATTCAAAATAAAAAAAAATACCACATTCACTCAAAATCACACATGCAAACAATTAAATACTATTACCCAACTTCCCACACTTATCACAAAAAATGCGCCTAAAGCTAGCAGTTTAAAAATTATGAGATTTTAAATACTCGTACCCGAATTCCCACACTAAGCACAGTGATTTACCATCCACTATCCATCACTGGCACGCAACTAACCTAATCCTAACAATTTATTAATCTAAAGATATTATAAATAATTTCTTTTTAATTACACACTCACGTATTGTTAATATATTTTTACAAAAACCACACAGATTTTATATATTTGTCACAAAAACACGCGCACTTAGATACTTAATTCTTATTAAACACTCATCCACTCATAAACACACACACATTCATTCATTCAAAAAAAAAAATACCACATTCACTCAAAATCACACAAGCAAACAATTACATACTATTACCCAACCTCCCACACTTATCACAAAAAATACGCCTAAAGCTAGCAGTTTAAAAATTATGAGATTTTAAATTCTCGTACCCAAATTCCCACACTAAGCACAGTGATTTACCATCCACTATCCATCACTGGCACGCAACTAACCTCATCCTAACAGTTTATAAATCTAACGATATTTTAAATATTTTCTTTTAAATTACACACTCACGTATTGTTAATATTTTTTACAAAAACCACACAGATTTTACATATTTGTCACAAAAAACACTCGCACTTAGATACTTATTTCTTGTCAAACACTCATCCACTCATTAACACACACACATTCATTCAAAAAAAAAAATACCACATTCACTCGAAATCACACAAGCAAACAATTAAATACTATTACCCAACTTCCCACACTTATCACAAAAAATTCGCCTAAACCTAGCAGTTTAAAAATTATGAGATTTTAAATACTCGTACCCGAATTCCCACACTAAGCACAGTGATTTACCATCCACTATCCATCACTGGCACGCAACTAACCTCATCCTAACAGTTTATAAATCTAAAGATATTTTAAATATATTTTTTTTCAATTACACACTCACGTATTGTTAATATTTTTTACAAAAACCACACAGATTTTACATATTTGTCACAAAAAACACGCGCACTTAGATACTTAATTCTTGTCAAACACTCATCCACTCATAAACACACACACACACATTCATTCAAAAAAAAATACCACATTCACTCAAAATCACTCAAGCAAACAATTAAATACTATTACCCAACTTCCCACACTTATCACAAAAAATACGCCTAAAGCTAGCAGTTTAAAAATTATGAGATTTTAAATACTCGTACCCAAATTCCTACACTAAGCACAGTGATTTACCATCCACTATCCATCACTGGCACGCAACTAACCTAATCCTAACAATTTATAAATCTAAAGATATTTTAAATAATTTCTTTTTAATTACACACTCACGTATTGTTAATATTTTTTACAAAAACCACACAGATTTTACATATTTGTCACAAAAAACACGCGCACTTAGATACTTAATTCTTGTCAAACACTCATCCACTCATAAACACACACACACACATTCATTCAAAAAAAATACCACATTCACTCGAAATCACACAAGCAAACAATTAAATACTATTACCCAACTTCCCACACTTATCACAAAAAATACGCCTAAAGCTAGCAGTTTAACAATTATGAGATTTTAAATACTCGTACCCAAATTCCCACACTAAGCACAGTGATTTACCATCCACTATCCATCACTGGCACGCAACTAACCTCATCCTAACAATTTATAAATCTAAAGATATTATAAATAATTTCTTTTTAATTACACACTCACGTATTGTTAATATTTTTTACAAAAACCACACAGATTTTACATATTTGTCACAAAAAACACGCGCACTTAGATACTTATTTCTTGTCAAACACTCATCCACTCATTAACACACACACATTCATTCAAAAAAAAAATACCACATTCACTCAAAATCACTCAAGCAAACAATTAAATACTATTACCCAACTTCCCACACTTATCACAAAAAATACGCCTAAAGCTAGCAGTTTAAAAATTATGAGATTTTAAATACTCGTACCCAAATTCCTACATTAAGCACAGTGATTTACCATCCACTATCCATCACTGGCACGCAACTAACCTAATCCTAACAATTTATAAATCTAAAGATATTTTAAATAATTTCTTTTTAATTACACACTCACGTATTGTTAATATTTTTTACAAAAACCACACAGATTTTACATATTTGTCACAAAAAACACGCGCACTTAGATACTTAATTCTTGTCAAACACTCATCCACTCATAAACACACACACACACATTCATTCAAAAAAAAAATACCACATTCACTCGAAATCACACAAGCAAACAATTAAATACTATTACCCAACTCCCCACACTTATCACAAAAAATACGCCTAAAGCTAGCAGTTTAAAAATTATGAGATTTTAAATACTCGTACCCGAATTCCCACACTAAGCACAGTGATTTACCATCCACTATCCATCACTGGCACGCAACTAACCTCATCCTAACAATTTATAAATCTAAAGATATTATAAATAATTTCTTTTTAATTACACACTCACGTATTGTTAATATTTTTTCCAAAAACCACACAGATTTTACATATTTGTCACAAAAAACACGCGCACTTAGATAATGAATTCTTGTCAAACACTCATACACTCATAAACACACACACATTCATTCAAAATAAAAAAATACCACAATCACTCAAAATCACACAAGCAAACAATTAAATACTATTACCCAACTTCCCACACTTATCACAAAAAATTCGCCTAAAGCTAGAAGTTTATAAAATTATGAGATTTTAAATACTCGTACCCGAATTCCCACACTAAGCACAGTGATTTACCATCCACTATCCATCACTGGCACGCAACTAACCTCATCCTAACAGTTTATAAATCTAAATATATTTTAAATATATTTTTTTTAATTACATACTCAAAGATTGTAAATACTTTTTACACAAACACCACGCTGAGTTTTGAATAAAGAAGGCATGCGCATGACACTGGTGAACTACCACAAGGCAGGCACAACACACACACAAAGATCGAACCAACTTACTAGAACTACGTCGGGCCTAGTTTGCCGATTTACGGGGTATTCGTCGTCGCCTACCCAGAAGAGGTAAGCACGATTCCACAACGTTACCAGCTGGTGGGACGTGGACCCCAGCCCGACTCACCAGCCAAAAAAAAAAAAAAAAAAAAACACGAAAAATCACACACGCACATTCATTCAAAATAAAAAAAAATACCACATTCACTCAAAATCACACATGCAAACAATTAAATACTATTACCCAACTTCCCACACTTATCACAAAAAATGCGCCTAAAGCTAGCAGTTTAAAAATTATGAGATTTTAAATACTCGTAACCAAATTCCCACACTAAGCACAGTGATTTACCATCCACTATCCATCACTGGCACGCAACTAACCTCATCCTAACAGTTTATAAATCTAAAGATATTTTAAATATTTTCTTTTAAATTACACACTCACGTATTGTTAATATTTTTTACAAAAACCACACAGATTTTACATATTTGTCACAAAAAACACGCGCACTTAGATACTTAATTCTTGTCAAACACTCATCCACTCATAAACACACACACACATTCATTCAAAAAAAAATACCACATTCACTCAAAATCACTCAAGCAAACAATTAAATACTATTACCCAACTTCCCACACTTATCACAAAAAATACGCCTAAAGCTAGCAGTTTAAAAATTATGAGATTTTAAATACTCGTACCCAAATTCCTACACTAAGCACAGTGATTTACCATCCACTATCCATCACTGGCACGCAACTAACCTCATCCTAACAATTTATAAATCAAAAGATATTATAAATAATTTCTTTTTAATTACACACTCACGTATTGTTAATATTTTTTACAAAAACCACACAGATTTTACATATTTGTCACAAAAAACACGCGCACTTAGATACATAATTCTTGTCAAACACTCATCCACTCATAAACACACACACACATTCATTCAAAAAAAAAATACCACATTCACTCAAAATCACACAAGCAAACAATTAAATACTATTACCCAACTTCCCACACTTATCACAAAAAATACGCCTAAAGCTAGCAGTTTAACAATTATGAGATTTTAAATACTCGTACCCAAATTCCCACACTAAGCACAGTGATTTACCATCCACTATCCATCACTGGCACGCAACTAACCTCATCCTAACAATTTATAATTCTAAAGATATTATAAATAATTTCTTTTTAATTACACACTCACGTATTGTTAATATTTTTTACAAAAACCACACAGATTTTACATATTTGTCACAAAAAACACGCGCACTTAGATAATGAATTCTTGTCAAACACTCATACACTCATAAACACACACACATTCATTCAAAATAAAAAAATACCACAATCACTCAAAATCACACAAGCAAACAATTAAATACTATTGCCCAACTTCCCACACTTATCACAAAAAATTCGCCTAAAGCTAGAAGTTTATAAAATTATGAGATTTTAAATACTCGTACCCGAATTCCCACACTAAGCACAGTGATTTACCATCCACTATCCATCACTGGCTATCAACTAACCTAATCCTAACAATTTATTAATCTAAAGATATTATAAATAATTTCTTTTTAATTACACACTCACGTATTGTTAATATTTTTTACAAAAACCACACAGATTTTACATATTTGTCACAAAAAACACGCGCACTTAGATACTTATTTCTTGTCAAACACTCATCCACTCATTAACACACACACATTCATTCAAAAAAAAAATACCACATTCACTCGAAATCACACAAGCAAACAATTAAATACTATTACCCAACTTCCCACACTTATCACAAAAAATACGCCTAAAGCTAGCAGTTTAAAAATTATGAGATTTTAAATACTCGTACCCAAATTCCCACACTAAGCACAGTGATTTACCATCCACTATCCATCACTGGCACGCAACTAACCTAATCCTAACAATTTATAAATCTAAAGATATTTTAAATAATTTCTTTTTAATTACACACTCACGTATTGTTAATATTTTTTACAAAAACCACACAGATTTTACATATTTGTCACAAAAAACACGCGCACTTAGATACTTAATTCTTGTCAAACACTCATCCACTCATAAACACACACACACACATTCATTCAAAAAAAAATACCACATTCACTCGAAATCACACAAGCAAACAATTAAATACTATTACCCAACTTCCCACACTTATCACATAAAATACGCCTAAAGCTAGCAGTTTAACAATTATGAGATTTTAAATACTCGTACCCAAATTCCCACACTAAGCACAGTGATTTACCATCCACTATCCATCACTGGCACGCAGCTAACCTCATCCTAACAATTTATAAATCTAAAGATATTATAAATAATTTCTTTTTAATTACACACTCACGTATTGTTAATATTTTTTACAAAAACCACACAGATTTTACATATTTGTCACAAAAAACACGCGCACTTAGATAATGAATTCTTGTCAAACACTCATACACTCATAAACACACAAACATTCATTCAAAATAAAAAAAATACCACAATCACTCAAAATCACACAAGCAAACAATTAAATACTATTGCCCAACTTCCCACACTTATCACAAAAAATGCGCCTAAAGCTTGCAGTTTAAAAATTATGAGATTTTAAATACTCGTAACCAAATTCCCACACTAAGCACAGTGATTTACCATCCACTATCCATCACTGGCACGCAACTAACCTCATCCTAACAGTTTATAAATCTAAAGATATTTTAAATATTTTCTTTTAAATTACACACTCACGTATTGTTAATATTTTTTACAAAAACCACACAGATTTTACATATTTGTCACAAAAAACACGCGCACTTAGATACTTAATTCTTGTCAAACACTCATCCACTCATAAACACACACACACATTCATTCAAAAAAAAAATACCACATTCACTCAAAATCACTCAAGCAAACAATTAAATACTATTACCCAACTTCCCACACTTATCACAAAAAATACGCCTAAAGCTAGCAGTTTAAAAATTATGAGATTTTAAATACTCGTACCCAAATTCCTACACTAAGCACAGTGATTTACCATCCACTATCCATCACTGGCACGCAACTAACCTCATCCTAACAATTTATAAATCAAAAGATATTATAAATAATTTCTTTTTAATTACACACTCACGTATTGTTAATATTTTTTACAAAAACCACACAGATTTTACATATTTGTCACAAAAAACACGCGCACTTAGATACATAATTCTTGTCAAACACTCATCCACTCATAAACACACACACACATTCATTCAAAAAAAAAATACCACATTCACTCAAAATCACACAAGCAAACAATTAAATACTATTACCCAACTTCCCACACTTATCACAAAAAATACGCCTAAAGCTAGCAGTTTAACAATTATGAGATTTTAAATACTCGTACCCAAATTCCCACACTAAGCACGGTGATTTACCATCCACTATCCATCACTGGCACGCAACTAACCTCATCCTAACAATTTATAATTCTAAAGATATTATAAATAATTTCTTTTTAATTACACACTCACGTATTGTTAATATTTTTTACAAAAACCACACAGATTTTACATATTTGTCACAAAAAACACGCGCACTTAGATAATGAATTCTTGTCAAGCACTCATACACTCATAAACACACACACACATTCATTCAAAATAAAAAAATACCACAATCACTCAAAATCACACAAGCAAACAACTAAATACTATTGCCCAACTTCCCACACTTATCACAAAAAATTCGCCTAAAGCTAGAAGTTTATAAAATTATGAGATTTTAAATACTCGTACCCGAATTCCCACACTAAGCACAGTGATTTACCATCCACTATCCATCACTGGCTATCAACTAACCTAATCCTAACAATTTATTAATCTAAAGATATTATAAATAATTTCTTTTTAATTACACACTCACGTATTGTTAATATTTTTTCCAAAAACCACACAGATTTTACATATTTGTCACAAAAAACACGCGCACTTAGATACTTATTTCTTGTCAAACACTCATCCACTCATTAACACACACACACATTCATTCAAAAAAAAAAAAATACCACATTCACTCGAAATCACACAAGCAAACAATTAAATACTATTACCCAACTTCCCACACTTATCACAAAAAATACGCCTAAAGCTAGCAGTTTAAAAATTATGAGATTTTAAATACTCGTACCCAAATTCCCACACTAAGCACAGTGATTTACCATCCACTATCCATCACTGGCACGCAACTAACCTAATCCTAACAATTTATAAATCTAAAGATATTTTAAATAATTTCTTTTTAATTACACACTCACGTATTGTTAATATTTTTTACAAAAACCACACAGATTTTACATATTTGTCACAAAAAACACGCGCACTTAGATACTTAATTCTTGTCAAACACTCATCCACTCATAAACACACACACACACATTCATTCAAAAAAAAAATACCACATTCACTCGAAATCACACAAGCAAACAATTAAATACTATTACCCAACTTCCCACACTTATCACATAAAATACGCCTAAAGCTAGCAGTTTAACAATTATGAGATTTTAAATACTCGTACCCAAATTCCCACACTAAGCACAGTGATTTACCATCCACTATCCATCACTGGCACGCAACTAACCTCATCCTAACAATTTATAAATCTAAAGATATTATAAATAATTTCTTTTTAATTACACACTCACGTATTGTTAATATTTTTTTACAAAAACCACACAGATTTTACATATTTGTCACAAAAAACACGCGCACTTAGATAGTGAATTCTTGTCAAACACTCATACACTCATAAACACACACACACATTCATTCAAAAATAAAAAAATACCACAATCACTCAAAATCACACAAGCAAACAATTAAATACTATTGCCCAACTTCCCACACTTATCACAAAAAATTCGCCTAAAGCTAGAAGTTTATAAAATTATGAGATTTTAAATACTCGTACCCGAATTCCCACACTAAGCACAGTGATTTACCATCCACTATCCATCACTGGCACGCAACTAACCTAATCCTAACAATTTATTAATCTAAAGATATTATAAATAATTTCTTTTTAATAACACACTCACGTATTGTTAATATTTTTTACAAAAACCACACAGATTTTACATATTTGTCACAAAAAACACGCGCACTTAGATAATGAATTCTTGTCAAACACTCATACACTCATAAACACACACACACACATTCATTCAAAATAAAAAAATACCACATTCACTCAAAATCACTCAAGCAAACAATTAAATACTATTACCCAACTTCCCACACTTATCACAAAAAATACGCCTAAAGCTAGCAGTTTAAAAATTATGAGATTTTAAATACTCGTACCCAAATTCCTACACTAAGCACAGTGATTTACCATCCACTATCCATCACTGGCACGCAACTAACCTCATCCTAACAATTTATAAATCTAAAGATATTTTAAATATATTTTTTTTAATTACATACTCAAAGATTGTAAATACTTTTTACACAAACACCACGCTGAGTTTTGAATAAAGAAGGCCTGCGCATGACACTGGTGAACTACCACAAGGCAGGCACAACACACACACAAAGATCGAACCAACTTACCAGAACTACGTCGGGCCTAGTTTGCCGATTTATGGGGTATTCGTCGTCGCCTACCCAGAAGAGGTAAGCACGATTCCACAACGTTACCAGCTGGTGGGACGTGGACCCCAGCCCGACTCACCAGCCAAAAAAAAAAAAAAAACACGAAAAATCACACACGCACATTCATTCAAAATAAAAAAAAATACCACATTCACTCAAAATCACACATGCAAACAATTAAATACTATTACCCAACTTCCCACACTTATCACAAAAAATGCGCCTAAAGCTAGCAGTTTAAAGATTATGGGATTTTAAATACTCGTAACCAAATTCCCACACTAAGCACAGTGATTTACCATCCACTATCCATCACTGGCACGCAACTAACCTCATCCTAACAGTTTATAAATCTAAAGATATTTTAAATATTTTCTTTTAAATTACACACTCACGTATTGTTAATATTTTTTACAAAAACCACACAGATTTTACATATTTGTCACAAAAAACACGCGCACTTAGATACTTAATTCTTGTCAAACACTCATCCACTCATAAACACACACACACACATTCATTCAAAAAAAAAATACCACATTCACTCGAAATCACACAAGCAAACCATTACATACTATTACCCAACCTCCCACACTTATCACAAAAAATACGCCTAAAGCTAGCAGTTTAAAAATTATGAGATTTTAAATTCTCGTACCCAAATTCCCACACTAAGCACAGTGATTTACCATCCACTATCCATCACTGGCACGCAACTAACCTCATCCTAACAGTTTATAAATCTAAAGATATTTTAAATATTTTCTTTTAAATTACACACTCACGTATTGTTAATATTTTTTACAAAAACCACACAGATTTTACATATTTGTCACAAAAAACACGCGCACTTAGATACTTAATTCTTGTCAAACACTCATCCACTCATAAACACACACACACCTTCATTCAAAAAAAAATATATCACATTCACTCAAAATCACACAAGCAAACAATTAAATACTATTACCCAACTTCCCACACTTATCACAAAAAATACGCTTAAAGCTAGCAGTTTAAAAATTATGAGATTTTAAATACTCGTACCCGAATTCCCACACTAAGCACAGTGATTTACCATCCACTATCCATCACTGGCACGCAACTAACCTCATCCTAACAGTTTATAAATCTAAAGATATTTTAAATATATTTTTTTTAATTACATACTCAAAGATTGTAAATACTTTTTACACAAACACCACGCTGAGTTTTGAATAAAGAAGGCCTGCGCATGACACTGGTGAACTACCACAAGGCAGGCACAACACACACACAAAGATCGAACCAACTTACTAGAACTACGTCGGGCCTAGTTTGCCGATTTACGGGGTATTCGTCGTCGCCTACCCAGAAGAGGTAAGCACGATTCCACACCGTTACCAGCTGGTGGGACGTGGACCCCAGCCCGACTCACCAGCCAAAAAAAAAAAAAAAAAAAAAAAAAAACACGAAAAATCACACACGCACATTCATTCAAAATAAAAAAAAAATACCACATTCACTCAAAATCACACATGCAAACAATTAAATACTATTACCCAACTTCCCACACTTATCACAAAAAATGCGCCTAAAGCTAGCAGTTTAAAAATTATGAGATTTTAAATACTCGTACCCGAATTCCCACACTAAGCACAGTGATTTACCATCCACTATCCATCACTGGCACGCAACTAACCTAATCCTAACAATTTATTAATCTAAAGATATTATAAATAATTTCTTTTTAATTACACACTCACGTATTGTTAATATATTTTTACAAAAACCACACAGATTTTATATATTTGTCACAAAAACACGCGCACTTAGATACTTAATTCTTATTAAACACTCATCCACTCATAAACACACACACATTCATTCATTCAAAAAAAAAAAAAAATACCACATTCACTCAAAATCACACAAGCAAACAATTACATACTATTACCCAACCTCCCACACTTATCACAAAAAATACGCCTAAAGCTAGCAGTTTAAAAATTATGAGATTTTAAATTCTCGTACCCAAATTCCCACACTAAGCACAGTGATTTACCATCCACTATCCATCACTGGCACGCAACTAACCTCATCCTAACAGTTTATAAATCTAAAGATATTTTAAATATTTTCTTTTAAATTACACACTCACGTATTGTTAATATTTTTTACAAAAACCACACAGATTTTACATATTTGTCTCAAAAAACACTCGCACTTAGATACTTATTTCTTGTCAAACACTCATCCACTCATTAACACACACACATTCATTCAAAAAAAAATACCACATTCACTCGAAATCACACAAGCAAACAATTAAATACTATTACCCAACTTCCCACACTTATCACAAAAAATTCGCCTAAACCTAGCAGTTTAAAAATTATGAGATTTTAAATACTCGTACCCGAATTCCCACACTAAGCACAGTGATTTACCATCCACTATCCATCACTGGCACGCAACTAACCTCATCCTAACAGTTTATAAATCTAAAGATATTTTAAATATATTTTTTTTAAATTACACACTCACGTATTGTTAATATTTTTTACAAAAACCACACAGATTTTACATATTTGTCACAAAAAACGCGCGCACTTAGATACTTAATTCTTGTCAAACACTCATCCACTCATAAACACACACACACACATTCATTCAAAAAAAAATACCACATTCACTCAAAATCACTCAAGCAAACAATTAAATACTATTACCCAACTTCCCACTCTTATCACAAAAAATACGCCTAAAGCTAGCAGTTTAAAAATTATGAGATTTTAAATACTCGTACCCGAATTCCCACACTTAGCACAGTGATTTACCATCCACTATCCATCACTGGCACGCAACTAACCTCATCCTAACAGTTTATAAATCTAAAGATATTTTAAATATATTTTTTTTAATTACATACTCAAAGATTGTAAATACTTTTTACACAAACACCACGCTGAGTTTTGAATAAAGAAGGCATGCGCATGACACTGGTGAACTACCACAAGGCAGGCACAACACACACACAAAGATCGAACCAACTTACTAGAACTACGTCGGGCCTAGTTTGCCGATTTACGGGGTATTCGTCGTCGCCTGCCCAGAAGAGGTAAGCACGATTCCACAACGTTACCAGCTGGTGGGACGTGGACCCCAGCCCGACTCACCAGCCAAAAAAAAAAAAAAAAAAAAAAAAAAAAAACACGAAAAATCACACACGCACATTCATTCAAAATAAAAAAAATACCACATTCACTCAAAATCACACATGCAAACAATTAAATACTATTACCCAACTTCCCACACTTATCACAAAAAATGCGCCTAAAGCTAGCAGTTTAAAAATTATGAGATTTTAAATACTCGTAACCAAATTCCCACACTAAGCACAGTGATTTACCATCCACTATCCATCACTGGCACGCAACTAACCTCATCCTAACAGTTTATAAATCTAAAGATATTTTAAATATTTTCTTTTAAATTACACACTCACGTATTGTTAATATTTTTTACAAAAACCACACAGATTTTACATATTTGTCACAAAAAACACGCGCACTTAGATACTTAATTCTTGTCAAACACTCATCCACTCATAAACACACACACACACATTCATTCAAAAAAAAATACCACATTCACTCAAAATCACTCAAGCAAACAATTAAATACTATTACCCAACTTCCCACACTTATCACAAAAAATACGCCTAAAGCTAGCAGTTTAAAAATTATGAGATTTTAAATACTCGTACCCAAATTCCTACACTAAGCACAGTGATTTACCATCCACTATCCATCACTGGCACGCAACTAACCTCATCCTAACAATTTATAAATCTAAAGATATTATAAATAATTTTTTTTTAATTACACACTCACGTATTGTTAATATTTTTTACAAAAACCACACAGATTTTACATATTTGTCACAAAAAACACGCGCACTTAGATACATAATTCTTGTCAAACACTCATCCACTCATAAACACACACACACATTCATTCAAAAAAAAAATACCACATTCACTCAAAATCACACAAGCAAACAATTAAATACTATTACCCAACTTCCCACACTTATCACAAAAAATACGCCTAAAGCTAGCAGTTTAACAATTATGAGATTTTAAATACTCGTACCCAAATTCCCACACTAAGCACAGTGATTTACCATCCACTATCCATCACTGGCACGCAACTAACCTCATCCTAACAATTTATAATTCTAAAGATATTATAAATAATTTCTTTTTAATTACACACTCACGTATTGTTAATATTTTTTACAAAAACCACACAGATTTTACATATTTGTCACAAAAAACACGCGCACTTAGATAATGAATTCTTGTCAAACACTCATACACTCATAAACACACACACATTCATTCAAAATAAAAAAATACCACAATCACTCAAAATCACACAAGCAAACAATTAAATACTATTGCCCAACTTCCCACACTTATCACAAAAAATACGCCTAAAGCTAGCAGTTTAAAAATTATGAGATTTTAAATACTCGTACCCAAATTCCCACACTAAGCACAGTGATTTACCATCCACTATCCATCACTGGCACGCAACTAACCTAATCCTAACAATTTATAAATCTAAAGATATTTTAAATAATTTCTTTTTAATTACACACTCACGTATTGTTAATATTTTTTACAAAAACCACACAGATTTTACATATTTGTCACAAAAAACACGCGCACTTAGATACTTAATTCTTGTCAAACACTCATCCACTCATAAACACACACACACACATTCATTCAAAAAAAAAATACCACATTCACTCGAAATCACACAAGCAAACAATTAAATACTATTACCCAACTTCCCACACTTATCACAAAAAATACGCCTAAAGCTAGCAGTTTAAAAATTATGAGATTTTAAATACTCGTACCCAAATTCCCACACTAAGCACAGTGATTTACCATCCACTATCCATCACTGGCACGCAACTAACCTCATCCTAACAATTTATAAATCTAAAGATATTATAAATAATTTCTTTTTAATTACACACTCACGTATTGTTAATATTTTTTACAAAAACCACACAGATTTTACATATTTGTCACAAAAAACACGCGCACTTAGATAATGAATTCTTGTCAAACACTCATACACTCATAAACACACAAACATTCATTCAAAATAAAAAAAATACCACAATCACTCAAAATCACACAAGCAAACAATTAAATACTATTGCCCAACTTCCCACACTTATCACAAAAAATGCGCCTAAAGCTAGCAGTTTAAAAATTATGAGATTTTAAATACTCGTAACCAAATTCCCACACTAAGCACAGTGATTTACCATCCACTATCCATCACTGGCACGCAACTAACCTCATCCTAACAGTTTATAAATCTAAAGATATTTTAAATATTTTCTTTTAAATTACACACTCACGTATTGTTAATATTTTTTACAAAAACCACACAGATTTTACATATTTGTCACAAAAAACACGCGCACTTAGATACTTAATTCTTGTCAAACACTCATCCACTCATAAACACACACACACATTCATTCAAAAAAAAAAATACCACATTCACTCAAAATCACTCAAGCAAACAATTAAATACTATTACCCAACTTCCCACACTTATCACAAAAAATACGCCTAAAGCTAGCAGTTTAAAAATTATGAGATTTTAAATACTCGTACGCAAATTCCTACACTAAGCACAGTGATTTACCATCCACTATCCATCACTGGCACGCAACTAACCTCATCCTAACAATTTATAAATCAAAAGATGTTATAAATAATTTCTTTTTAATTACACACTCACGTATTGTTAATATTTTTTACAAAAACCACACAGATTTTACATATTTGTCACAAAAAACACGCGCACTTAGATACATAATTCTTGTCAAACACTCATCCACTCATAAACACACACACACATTCATTCAAAAAAAAAATACCACATTCACTCAAAATCACACAAGCAAACAATTAAATACTATTACCCAACTTCCCACACTTATCACAAAAAATACGCCTAAAGCTAGCAGTTTAACAATTATGAGATTTTAAATACTCGTACCCAAATTCCCACACTAAGCACAGTGATTTACCATCCACTATCCATCACTGGCACGCAACTAACCTCATCCTAACAATTTATAAATCTAAAGATATTATAAATAATTTCTTTTTAATTACACACTCACGTATTGTTAATATTTTTTACAAAAACCACACAGATTTTACATATTTGTCACAAAAAACACGCGCACTTAGATAATGAATTCTTGTCAAGCACTCATACACTCATAAACACACACACACATTCATTCAAAATAAAAAAATACCACAATCACTCAAAATCACACAAGCAAACAATTAAATACTATTGCCCAACTTCCCACACTTATCACAAAAAATTCGCCTAAAGCTAGAAGTTTATAAAATTATGAGATTTTAAATACTCGTACCCGAATTCCCACACTAAGCACAGTGATTTACCATCCACTATCCATCACTGGCTATCAACTAACCTAATCCTAACAATTTATTAATCTAAAGATATTATAAATAATTTCTTTTTAATTACACACTCACGTATTGTTAATATTTTTTACAAAAACCACACAGATTTTACATATTTGTCACAAAAAACACGCGCACTTAGATACTTATTTCTTGTCAAACACTCATCCACTCATTAACACACACACACATTCATTCAAAAAAAAAAATACCACATTCACTCGAAATCACACAAGCAAACAATTAATTACTATTACCCAACTTCCCACACTTATCACAAAAAATACGCCTAAAGCTAGCAGTTTAAAAATTATGAGATTTTAAATACTCGTACCCAAATTCCCACACTAAGCACAGTGATTTACCATCCACTATCCATCACTGGCACGCAACTAACCTAATCCTAACAATTTATAAATCTAAAGATATTTTAAATAATTTCTTTTTAATTACACACTCACGTATTGTTAATATTTTTTACAAAAACCACACAGATTTTACATATTTGTCACAAAAAACACGCGCACTTAGATACTTAATTCTTGTCAAACACTCATCCACTCATAAACACACACACACACATTCATTCAAAAAAAAAAATACCACATTCACTCGAAATCACACAAGCAAACAATTAAATACTATTACCCAACTTCCCACACTTATCACAAAAAATACGCCTAAAGCTAGCAGTTTAAAAATTATGAGATTTTAAATTCTCGTACCCAAATTCCCACACTAAGCACAGTGATTTACCATCCACTATCCATCACTGGCACGCAACTAACCTCATCCTAACAGTTTATAAATCTAAAGATATTTTAAATATTTTCTTTTAAATTACACACTCACGTATTGTTAATATTTTTTACAAAAACCACACAGATTTTACATATTTGTCACAAAAAACACGCGCACTTAGATACTTATTTCTTGTCAAACACTCATCCACTCATTAACACACACACATTCATTCAAAAAAAAATACCACATTCACTCGAAATCACACAAGCAAACAATTAAATACTATTACCCAACTTCCCACACTTATCACAAAAAATGCGCCTAAAGCTAGCAGTTTAAAAATTATGAGATTTTAAATACTCGTACCCGAATTCCCACACTAAGCACAGTGATTTACCATCCACTATCCATCACTGGCACGCAACTAACCTCATCCTAACAGTTTATAAATCTAAAGATATTTTAAATATTTTCTTTTAAATTACACACTCACGTATTGTTAATATTTTTTACAAAAACCACACAGATTTTACATATTTGTCACAAAAAACACGCGCACTTAGATACTTAATTCTTGTCAAACACTCATCCACTCATAAACACACACACACACATTCATTCAAAAAAAAATACCACATTCACTCAAAATCACACAAGCAAACAATTAAATACTATTACCCAACTTCCCACACTTATCACAAAAAATACGCCTAAAGCTAGCAGTTTAAAAATTATGAGATTTTAAATACTCGTACCCGAATTCCCACACTAAGCACAGTGATTTACCATCCACTATCCATCACTGGCACGCAACTAACCTCATCCTAACAGTTTATAAATCTAAAGATATTTTAAATATATTTTTTTTAATTACATACTCAAAGATTGTAAATACTTTTTACAAAAACCACGCTGATTTTACATATTTGTCACAAAAAACACGCGCACTTAGATCGAACTTATTTCTTGTCAAACACTCATCCACTCAAAAACACACACACACATTCATTCAAAATAAAAAAAAATACCACATTCACTCAAAATCACACATGCAAACAATTAAATACTATTACCCAACTTCCCACACTTATCACAAAAAATGCGCCTAAAGCTAGCAGTTTAAAAATTATGAGATTTTAAATACTCGTAACCAAATTCCCACACTAAGCACAGTGATTTACCATCCACTATCCATCACTGGCACGCAACTAACCTCATCCTAACAGTTTATAAATCTAAAGATATTTTAAATATTTTCTTTTAAATTACACACTCACGTATTGTTAATATTTTTTACAAAAACCACACAGATTTTACATATTTGTCACAAAAAACACGCGCACTTAGATACTTAATTCTTGTCAAACACTCATCCACTCATAAACACACACACACATTCATTCAAAAAAAAAATACCACATTCACTCAAAATCACTCAAGCAAACAATTAAATACTATTACCCAACTTCCCACACTTATCACAAAAAATACGCCTAAAGCTAGCAGTTTAAAAATTATGAGATTTTAAATACTCGTACCCAAATTCCCACACTAAGCACAGTGATTTACCATCCACTATCCATCACTGGCACGCAACTAACCTCATCCTAACAATTTATAAATCTAAAGATATTATAAATAATTTCTTTTTAATTACACACTCACGTATTGTTAATATTTTTTACAAAAACCACACAGATTTTACATATTTGTCACAAAAAACACGCGCACTTAGATACATAATTCTTGTCAAACACTCATCCACTCATAAACACACACACACACATTCATTCAAAAAAAAAATACCACATTCACTCAAAATCACACAAGCAAACAATTAAATACTATTACCCAACTTCCCACACTTATCACAAAAAATACGCCTAAAGCTAGCAGTTTAAAAATTATGAGATTTTAAATACTCGTACCCAAATTCCCACACTAAGCACAGTGATTTACCATCCACTATCCATCACTGGCACGCAACTAACCTCATCCTAACAATTTATAAATCTAAAGATATTATAAATAATTTCTTTTTAATTACACACTCACGTATTGTTAATATTTTTTACAAAAACCACACAGATTTTACATATTTGTCACAAAAAACACGCGCACTTAGATAATGAATTCTTGTCAAACACTCATACACTCATAAACACACACACATTCATTCAAAATAAAAAAATACCACAATCACTCAAAATCACACAAGCAAACAATTAAATACTATTACCCAACTTCCCACACTTATCACAAAAAATACGCCTAAAGCTAGCAGTTTAAAAATTATGAGATTTTAAATACTCGTACCCAAATTCCCACACTAAGCACAGTGATTTACCATCCACTATCCATCACTGGCACGCAACTAACCTCATCCTAACAATTTATAAATCTAAAGATATTATAAATAATTTCTTTTTAATTACACACTCACGTATTGTTAATATTTTTTACAAAAACCACACAGATTTTACATATTTGTCACAAAAAACACGCGCACTTAGATACATAATTCTTGTCAAACACTCATCCACTCATAAACACGCACACACATTCATTCAAAAAAAAATACCACATTCACTCGAAATCACACAAGCAAACAATTAAATACTATTACCCAACTTCCCACACTTATCACAAAAAATACGCCTAAAGCTAGCAGTTTAAAAATTATGAGATTTTAAATACTCGTACCCAAATTCCCACACTAAGCACAGTGATTTACCATCCACTATCCATCACTGGCACGCAACTAACCTCATCCTAACAATTTATAAATCTAAAGATATTATAAATAATTTCTTTTTAATTACACACTCACGTATTGTTAATATTTTTTACAAAAACCACACAGATTTTACATATTTGTCACAAAAAACACGCGCACTTAGATAATGAATTCTTGTCAAACACTCATCATACACTCATAAACACACACACACATTCATTCAAAATAAAAAAAATACCACAATCACTCAAAATCACACAAGCAAACAATTAAATACTATTGCCCAACTTCCCACACTTATCACAAAAAATACGCCTAAAGCTAGCAGTTTAAAAATTATGAGATTTTAAATACTCGTACCCAAATTCCCACACTAAGCACAGTGATTTACCATCCACTATCCATCACTGGCACGCAACTAACCTCATCCTAACAATTTATAAATCTAAAGATATTTTAAATAATTTTTTTTTAAATTACACACTCACGTATTGTTAATATTTTTTACAAAAACCACACAGATTTTACATATTTGTCACAAAAAACACGCGCACTTAGATACTTAATTCTTGTCAAACACTCATCCACTCATAAACACACACACATTCATTCAAAAAAAAAATACCACATTCACTCAAAATCACACAAGCAAACAATTAAATACTATTACCCAACTTCCCACACTTATCACAAAAAATACGCCTAAAGCTAGCAGTTTAAAAATTATGAGATTTTAAATACTCGTACCAAATTCCCACACTAAGCACAGTGATTTACCATCCACTATCCATCACTGGCACGCAACTAACCTCATCCTAACAATTTATAAATCTAAAGATATTATAAATAATTTCTTTTTAATTACACACTCACGTATTGTTAATATTTTTTACAAAAACCACACAGATTTTACATATTTGTCACAAAAAACACGCGCACTTAGATACTTAATTCTTGTCAAACACTCATCCACTCATAAACACACACACACATTCATTCAAAAAAAAAATACCACATTCACTCAAAATCACACAAGCAAACAATTAAATACTATTACCCAACTTCCCACACTTATCACAAAAAATACGCCTAAAGCTAGCAGTTTAAAAATTATGAGATTTTAAATACTCGTACCCAAATTCCCACACTAAGCACAGTGATTTACCATCCACTATCCATCACTGGCACGCAACTAACCTCATCCTAACAATTTATAAATCTAAAGATATTATAAATAATTTCTTTTTAATTACACACTCACGTATTGTTAATATTTTTTACAAAAACCACACAGATTTTACATATTTGTCACAAAAAACACGCGCACTTAGATAATGAATTCTTGTCAAACACTCATACACTCATAAACACACACACACACATTCATTCAAAAAAAAAAAATACCACATTCACTCAAAATCACACAAGCAAACAATTAAATACTATTACCCAACTTCCCACACTTATCACAAAAAATTCGCCTAAAGCTAGCAGTTTATAAAATTATGAGATTTTAAATACTCGTACCCGAATTCCCACACTAAGCACAGTGATTTACCATCCACTATCCATCACTGGCACGCAACTAACCTCATCCTAACAATTTATAAATCTAAAGATATTATAAATAATTTCTTTTTAATTACACACTCACGTATTGTTAATATTTTTTACAAAAACCACACAGATTTTACATATTTGTCACAAAAAACACGCGCACTTAGATACTTATTTCTTGTCAAACACTCATCCACTCATAAACACGCACACACATTCATTCAAAAAAAAAATACCACATTCACTCGAAATCACACAAGCAAACAATTAAATACTATTACCCAACTTCCCACACTTATCACAAAAAATACGCCTAAAGCTAGCAGTTTAAAAATTATGAGATTTTAAATACTCGTACCCAAATTCCCACACTAAGCACAGTGATTTACCATCCACTATCCATCACTGGCACGCAACTAACCTAACCTAATCCTAACAATTTATAAATCTAAAGATATTATAAATAATTTCTTTTTAATTACACACTCACGTATTGTTAATATTTTTTACAAAAACCACACAGATTTTACATATTTGTCACAAAAAACACGCGCACTTAGATACTTAATTCTTGTCAAACACTCATCCACTCATAAACACACACACACATTCATTCAAAAAAAAAAAATACCACATTCACTCAAAATCACACAAGCAAACAATTAAATACTATTACCCAACTTCCCACACTTATCACAAAAAATACGCCTAAAGCTAGCAGTTTAAAAATTATGAGATTTTAAATACTCGTACCCAAATTCCCACACTAAGCACAGTGATTTACCATCCACTATCCATCACTGGCACGCAACTAACCTCATCCTAACAATTTATAAATCTAAAGATATTATAAATAATTTCTTTTTAATTACACACTCACGTATTGTTAATATTTTTTACAAAAACCACACAGATTTTACATATTTGTCACAAAAAACACGCGCACTTAGATACTTATTCTTGTCAAACACTCATACACTCATAACACACACACATTCATTCAAAAAAAAAATACCACATTCACTCAAAATCACACAAGCAAACAATTAAATACTATTACCCAACTTCCCACACTTATCACAAAAAATTCGCCTAAAGCTAGCAGTTTAAAAATTATGAGATTTTAAATACTCGTACCCGAATTCCCACACTAAGCACAGTGATTTACCATCCACTATCCATCACTGGCACGCAACTAACCTAATCCTAACAATTTATAAATCTAAAGATATTATAAATAATTTCTTTTTAATTACACACTCACGTATTGTTAATATTTTTTACAAAAACCACACAGATTTTACATATTTGTCACAAAAAACACGCGCACTTAGATACTTATTTCTTGTCAAACACTCATCCACTCATAAACACACACACACACATTCATTCAAAAAAAAAATACCACATTCACTCGAAATCACACAAGCAAACAATTAAATACTATTACCCAACTTCCCACACTTATCACAAAAAATACGCCTAAAGCTAGCAGTTTAAAAATTATGAGATTTTAAATACTCGTACCCAAATTCCCACACTAAGCACAGTGATTTACCATCCACTATCCATCACTGGCACGCAACTAACCTAATCCTAACAATTTATAAATCTAAAGATATTATAAATAATTTCTTTTTAATTACACACTCACGTATTGTTAATATTTTTTACAAAAACCACACAGATTTTACATATTTGTCACAAAAAACACGCGCACTTAGATACTTAATTCTTGTCAAACACTCATCCACTCATAAACACACACACATTCATTCAAAAAAAAAAAATACCACATTCACTCGAAATCACACAAGCAAACAATTAAATACTATTACCCAACTTCCCACACTTATCACAAAAAATACGCCTAAAGCTAGCAGTTTAAAAATTATGAGATTTTAAATACTCGTACCCAAATTCCCACACTAAGCACAGTGATTTACCATCCACTATCCATCACTGGCACGCAACTAACCTCATCCTAACAGTTTATAAATCTAAAGATATTTTAAATATATTTTTTTTAATTACATACTCAAAGATTGTAAATACTTTTTACACAAACACCACGCTGAGTTTTGAATAAAGAAGGCCTGCGCATGACACTGGTGAACTACCACAAGGCAGGCACAACACACACACAAAGATCGAACCAACTTACCAGAACTACGTCGGGCCTAGTTTGCCGATTTACGGGGTATTCGTCGTCGCCTACCCAGAAGAGGTAAGCACGATTCCACAACGTTACCAGCTGGTGGGACGTGGACCCCAGCCCGACTCACCAGCCAAAAAAAAAAAAAAAAACACGAAAAATCACACACGCACATTCATTCAAAATAAAAAAAAATACCACATTCACTCAAAATCACACATGCAAACAATTAAATACTATTACCCAACTTCCCACACTTATCACAAAAAATGCGCCTAAAGCTAGCAGTTTAAAAATTATGAGATTTTAAATACTCGTAACCAAATTCCCACACTAAGCACAGTGATTTACCATCCACTATCCATCACTGGCACGCAACTAACCTCATCCTAACAGTTTATAAATCTAAAGATATTTTAAATATTTTCTTTTAAATTACACACTCACGTATTGTTAATATTTTTTACAAAAACCACACAGATTTTACATATTTGTCACAAAAAACACGCGCACTTAGATACTTAATTCTTGTCAAACACTCATCCACTCATAAACACACACACACACATTCATTCAAAAAAAAATACCACATTCACTCAAAATCACTCAAGCAAACAATTAAATACTATTACCCAACTTCCCACACTTATCACAAAAAATACGCCTAAAGCTAGCAGTTTAAAAATTATGAGATTTTAAATACTCGTACCCAAATTCCTACACTAAGCACAGTGATTTACCATCCACTATCCATCACTGGCACGCAACTAACCTAATCCTAACAATTTATAAATCTAAAGATATTTTAAATAATTTCTTTTTAATTACACACTCACGTATTGTTAATATTTTTTACAAAAACCACACAGATTTTACATATTTGTCACAAAAAACACGCGCACTTAGATACTTAATTCTTGTCAAACACTCATCCACTCATAAACACACACACACACATTCATTCAAAAAAAAAATACCACATTCACTCGAAATCACACAAGCAAACAATTACATACTATTACCCAACTTCCCACACTTATCACAAAAAATACGCCTAAAGCTAGCAGTTTAAAAATTATGAGATTTTAAATACTCGTACCCAAATTCCCACACTAAGCACAGTGATTTACCATCCACTATCCATCACTGGCACGCAACTAACCTCATCCTAACAATTTATAAATCTAAAGATATTTTAAATAATTTCTTTTTAATTACACACTCACGTATTGTTAATATTTTTTACAAAAACCACACAGATTTTACATATTTGTCACAAAAAACACGCGCACTTAGATACTTAATTCTTGTCAAACACTCATCCACTCATAAACACACACACACCATTCATTCAAAAAAAAATATATCACATTCACTCAAAATCACACAAGCAAACAATTAAATACTATTACCCAACTTCCCACACTTATCACAAAAAATACGCTAAAGCTAGCAGTTTAAAAATTATGAGATTTTAAATACTCGTACCAAAATTCCCACACTAAGCACAGTGATTTACCATCCACTATCCATCACTGGCACGCAACTAACCTCATCCTAACAATTTATAAATCTAAAGATATTATAAACAATTTCTTTTTAATTACACACTCACGTATTGTTAATATTTTTTACAAAAACCACGCAGATTTTACATATTTGTCACAAAAAACACGCGCACTTAGTTACTTATTTCTTGTCAAACACTCATCCACTCATTAACACACACACATTCATTCAAAAAAAAAATACCACATTCACTCGAAATCACACAAGCAAACAATTAAATACTATTTCCCAACTTCCCACACTTATCACAAAAAATTCGCCTAAACCTAGCAGTTTAAAAATTATGAGATTTTAAATACTCGTACCCGAATTCCCACACTAAGCACAGTGATTTACCATCCACTATCCATCACTGGCACGCAACTAACCTCATCCTAACAGTTTATAAATCTAAAGATATTTTAAATATATTTTTTTTAATTACATACTCAAAGATTGTAAATACTTTTTACACAAACACCACGCTGAGGTTTGAATAAAGAAGGCCTGCGCATGACACTGGTGAACTACCACAAGGCAGGCACAACACACACACAAAGATCGAACCAACTTATTAGAACTACGTCGGGCCTAGTTTGCCGATTTACGTCGTCGCCTACCCAGAAGAGGTAAGCACGATTCCACAACGTTACCAGCTGGTGGGACGTGGACCCCAGCCCGACTCACCAGCCAAAAAAAAAAAAAAAAACACGAAAAATCACACACGCACATTCATTCAAAATAAAAAAAAAATACCACATTCACTCAAAATCACACATGCAAACAATTAAATACTATTACCCAACTTCCCACACTTATCACAAAAAATGCGCCTAAAGCTAGCAGTTTAAAAATTATGAGATTTTAAATACTCGTAACCAAATTCCCACACTAAGCACAGTGATTTACCATCCACTATCCATCACTGGCACGCAACTAACCTCATCCTAACAGTTTATAAATCTAAAGATATTTTAAATATTTTCTTTTAAATTACACACTCACGTATTGTTAATATTTTTTACAAAAACCACACAGATTTTACATATTTGTCACAAAAAACACGCGCACTTAGATACTTAATTCTTGTCAAACACTCATCCACTCATAAACACACACACACATTCATTCAAAAAAAAATACCACATTCACTCAAAATCACTCAAGCAAACAATTAAATACTATTACCCAACTTCCCACACTTATCACAAAAAATACGCCTAAAGCTAGCAGTTTAAAAATTATGAGATTTTAAATACTCGTACCCAAATTCCTACACTAAGCACAGTGATTTACCATCCACTATCCATCACTGGCACGCAACTAACCTCATCCTAACAATTTATAAATCAAAAGATATTATAAATAATTTCTTTTTAATTACACACTCACGTATTGTTAATATTTTTTACAAAAACCACACAGATTTTACATATTTGTCACAAAAAACACGCGCACTTAGATACATAATTCTTGTCAAACACTCATCCACTCATAAACACACACACACACATTCATTCAAAAAAAAAATACCACATTCACTCAAAATCACACAAGCAAACAATTAAATACTATTACCCAACTTCCCACACTTATCACAAAAAATACGCCTAAAGCTAGCAGTTTAACAATTATGAGATTTTAAATACTCGTACCCAAATTCCCACACTAAGCACAGTGATTTACCATCCACTATCCATCACTGGCACGCAACTAACCTCATCCTAACAATTTATAATTCTAAAGATATTATAAATAATTTCTTTTTAATTACACACTCACGTATTGTTAATATTTTTTACAAAAACCACACAGATTTTACATATTTGTCACAAAAAACACGCGCACTTAGATAATGAATTCTTGTCAAACACTCATACACTCATAAACACACACACATTCATTCAAAATAAAAAAATACCACAATCACTCAAAATCACACAAGCAAACAATTAAATACTATTGCCCAACTTCCCACACTTATCACAAAAAATTCGCCTAAAGCTAGAAGTTTATAAAATTATGAGATTTTAAATACTCGTACCCGAATTCCCACACTAAGCACAGTGATTTACCATCCACTATCCATCACTGGCTATCAACTAACCTAATCCTAACAATTTATAAATCTAAAGATATTATAAATAATTTCTTTTTAATTACACACTCACGTATTGTTAATATTTTTTACAAAAACCACACAGATTTTACATATTTGTCACAAAAAACACGCGCACTTAGATACTTATTTCTTGTCAAACACTCATCCACTCATTAACACACACACATTCATTCAAAAAAAAAAAATACCACATTCACTCGAAATCACACAAGCAAACAATTAAATACTATTACCCAACTTCCCACACTTATCACAAAAAATACGCCTAAAGCTAGCAGTTTAACAATTATGAGATTTTAAATACTCGTACCCGAATTCCCACACTAAGCACAGTGATTTACCATCCACTATCCATCACTGGCACGCAACTAACCTCATCCTAACAATTTATAAATCTAAAGATATTATAAATAATTTCTTTTTAATTACACACTCACGTATTGTTAATATTTTTTACAAAAACCACACAGATTTTACATATTTGTCACAAAAAACACGCGCACTTAGATAATGAATTCTTGTCAAACACTCATACACTCATAAACACACACACATTCATTCAAAATAAAAAAATACCACAATCACTCAAAATCACACAAGCAAACAATTAAATACTATTGCCCAACTTCCCACACTTATCACAAAAAATTCGCCTAAAGCTAGAAGTTTATAAAATTATGAGATTTTAAATACTCGTACCCGAATTCCCACACTAAGCACAGTGATTTACCATCCACTATCCATCACTGGCACGCAACTAACCTAATCCTAACAATTTATTAATCTAAAGATATTATAAATAATTTCTTTTTAATAACACACTCACGTATTGTTAATATTTTTTACAAAAACCACACAGATTTTACATATTTGTCACAAAAAACACGCGCACTTAGATAATGAATTCTTGTCAAACACTCATACACTCATAAACACACACACATTCATTCAAAATAAAAAAATACCACATTCACTCAAAATCACTCAAGCAAACAATTAAATACTATTACCCAACTTCCCACACTTATCACAAAAAATACGCCTAAAGCTAGCAGTTTAACAATTATGAGATTTTAAATACTCGTACCCAAATTCCCACACTAAGCACAGTGATTTACCATCCACTATCCATCACTGGCACGCAACTAACCTCATCCTAACAATTTATAATTCTAAAGATATTATAAATAATTTCTTTTTAATTACACACTCACGTATTGTTAATATTTTTTACAAAAACCACACAGATTTTACATATTTGTCACAAAAAACACGCGCACTTAGATAATGAATTCTTGTCAAGCACTCATACACTCATAAACACACACACACATTCATTCAAAATAAAAAAATACCACAATCACTCAAAATCACACAAGCAAACAACTAAATACTATTGCCCAACTTCCCACACTTATCACAAAAAATTCGCCTAAAGCTAGAAGTTTATAAAATTATGAGATTTTAAATACTCGTACCCGAATTCCCACACTAAGCACAGTGATTTACCATCCACTATCCATCACTGGCTATCAACTAACCTAATCCTAACAATTTATTAATCTAAAGATATTATAAATAATTTCTTTTTAATTACACACTCACGTATTGTTAATATTTTTTACAAAAACCACACAGATTTTACATATTTGTCACAAAAAACACGCGCACTTAGATACTTATTTCTTGTCAAACACTCATCCACTCATTAACACACACACACATTCATTCAAAAAAAAAATACCACATTCACTCGAAATCACACAAGCAAACAATTAATTACTATTACCCAACTTCCCACACTTATCACAAAAAATACGCCTAAAGCTAGCAGTTTAAAAATTATAAGATTTTAAATACTCGTACCCAAATTCCCACACTAAGCACAGTGATTTACCATCCACTATCCATCACTGGCACGCAACTAACCTAATCCTAACAATTTATAAATCTAAAGATATTTTAAATAATTTCTTTTTAATTACACACTCACGTATTGTTAATATTTTTTACAAAAACCACACAGATTTTACATATTTGTCACAAAAAACACGCGCACTTAGATACTTAATTCTTGTCAAACACTCATCCACTCATAAACACACACACACACATTCATTAAAAAAAAATACCACATTCACTCGAAATCACACAAGCAAACAATTAAATACTATTACCCAACTTCCCACACTTATCACATAAAATACGCCTAAAGCTAGCAGTTTAACAATTATGAGATTTTAAATACTCGTACCCAAATTCCCACACTAAGCACAGTGATTTACCATCCACTATCCATCACTGGCACGCAACTAACCTCATCCTAACAATTTATAAATCTAAAGATATTATAAATAATTTCTTTTTAATTACACACTCACGTATTGTTAATATTTTTTACAAAAACCACACAGATTTTACATATTTGTCACAAAAAACACGCGCACTTAGATAATGAATTCTTGTCAAACACTCATACACTCATAAACACACACACATTCATTCAAAATAAAAAAATACCACAATCACTCAAAATCACACAAGCAAACAATTAAATACTATTGCCCAACTTCCCACACTTATCACAAAAAATTCGCCTAAAGCTAGAAGTTTATAAAATTATGAGATTTTAAATACTCGTACCCGAATTCCCACACTAAGCACAGTGATTTACCATCCACTATCCATCACTGGCACGCAACTAACCTCATCCTAACAATTTATAATTCTAAAGATATTATAAATAATTTCTTTTTAATTACACACTCACGTATTGTTAATATTTTTAACAAAAACCACACAGATTTTACATATTTGTCACAAAAAACACGCGCACTTAGATAATGAATTCTTGTCAAGCACTCATACACTCATAAACACACACACACATTCATTCAAAATAAAAAAATACCACAATCACTCAAAATCACACAAGCAAACAACTAAATACTATTGCCCAACTTCCCACACTTATCACAAAAAATTCGCCTAAAGCTAGAAGTTTATAAAATTATGAGATTTTAAATACTCGTACCCGAATTCCCACACTAAGCACAGTGATTTACCATCCACTATCCATCACTGGCTATCAACTAACCTAATCCTAACAATTTATTAATCTAAAGATATTATAAATAATTTCTTTTTAATTACACACTCACGTATTGTTAATATTTTTTACAAAAACCACACAGATTTTACATATTTGTCACAAAAAACACGCGCACTTAGATACTTATTTCTTGTCAAACACTCATCCACTCATTAACACACACACACATTCATTCAAAAAAAAAATACCACATTCACTCGAAATCACACAAGCAAACAATTAATTACTATTACCCAACTTCCCACACTTATCACAAAAAATACGCCTAAAGCTAGCAGTTTAAAAATTATGAGATTTTAAATACTCGTACCCAAATTCCCACACTAAGCACAGTGATTTACCATCCACTATCCATCACTGGCACGCAACTAACCTAATCCTAACAATTTATAAATCTAAAGATATTTTAAATAATTTCTTTTTAATTACACACTCACGTATTGTTAATATTTTTTACAAAAACCACACAGATTTTACATATTTGTCACAAAAAACACGCGCACTTAGATACTTAATTCTTGTCAAACACTCATCCACTCATAAACACACACACACATTCATTAAAAAAAAATACCACATTCACTCGAAATCACACAAGCAAACAATTAAATACTATTACCCAACTTCCCACACTTATCACATAAAATACGCCTAAAGCTAGCAGTTTAACAATTATGAGTTTTTAAATACTCGTACCCAAATTCCCACACTAAGCACAGTGATTTACCATCCACTATCCATCACTGGCACGCAACTAACCTCATCCTAACAATTTATAAATCTAAAGATATTATAAATAATTTCTTTTTAATTACACACTCACGTATTGTTAATATTTTTTACAAAAACCACACAGATTTTACATATTTGTCACAAAAAACACGCGCACTTAGATAATGAATTCTTGTCAAACACTCATACACTCATAAACACACACACATTCATTCAAAATAAAAAAATACCACAATCACTCAAAATCACACAAGCAAACAATTAAATACTATTGCCCAACTTCCCACACTTATCACAAAAAATTCGCCTAAAGCTAGAAGTTTATAAAATTATGAGATTTTAAATACTCGTACCCGAATTCCCACACTAAGCACAGTGATTTACCATCCACTATCCATCACTGGCACGCAACTAACCTAATCCTAACAATTTATTAATCTAAAGATATTATAAATAATTTCTTTTTAATAACACACTCACGTATTGTTAATATTTTTTACAAAAACCACACAGATTTTACATATTTGTCACAAAAAACACGCGCACTTAGATAATGAATTCTTGTCAAACACTCATACACTCATAAACACACACACATTCATTCAAAATAAAAAAATACCACATTCACTCAAAATCACTCAAGCAAACAATTAAATACTATTACCCAACTTCCCACACTTATCACAAAAAATACGCCTAAAGCTAGCAGTTTAAAAATTATGAGATTTTAAATACTCGTACCCAAATTCCTACACTAAGCACAGTGATTTACCATCCACTATCCATCACTGGCACGCAACTAACCTCATCCTAACAATTTATAAATCTAAAGATATTTTAAATATATTTTTTTTAATTACATACTCAAAGATTGTAAATACTTTTTACACAAACACCACGCTGAGTTTTGAATAAAGAAGGCCTGCGCATGACACTGGTGAACTACCACAAGGCAGGCACAACACACACACAAAGATCGAACCAACTTACCAGAACTACGTCGGGCCTAGTTTGCCGATTTACGGGGTATTCGTCGTCGCCTACCCAGAAGAGGTAAGCACGATTCCACAACGTTACCAGCTGGTGGGACGTGGACCCCAGCCCGACTCACCAGCCAAAAAAAAAAAAAAACACGAAAAATCACACACGCACATTCATTCAAAATAAAAAAAAATACCACATTCACTCAAAATCACACATGCAAACAATTAAATACTATTACCCAACTTCCCACACTTATCACAAAAAATGCGCCTAAAGCTAGCAGTTTAAAAATTATGAGATTTTAAATACTCGTAACCAAATTCCCACACTAAGCACAGTGATTTACCATCCACTATCCATCACTGGCACGCAACTAACCTCATCCTAACAGTTTATAAATCTAAAGATATTTTAAATATTTTCTTTTAAATTACACACTCACGTATTGTCAATATTTTTTACAAAAACCACACAGATTTTACATATTTGTCACAAAAAACACGCGCACTTAGATACTTAATTCTTGTCAAACACTCATCCACTCATAAACACACACACACATTCATTCAAAAAAAAAATACCACATTCACTCAAAATCACTCAAGCAAACAATTAAATACTATTACCCAACTTCCCACACTTATCACAAAAAATACGCCTAAAGCTAGCAGTTTAAAAATTATGAGATTTTAAATACTCGTACCCAAATTCCTACACTAAGCACAGTGATTTACCATCCACTATCCATCACTGGCACGCAACTAACCTAATCCTAACAATTTATAAATCTAAAGATATTTTAAATAATTTCTTTTTAATTACACACTCACGTATTGTTAATATTTTTTACAAAAACCACACAGATTTTACATATTTGTCACAAAAAACACGCGCACTTAGATACTTAATTCTTGTCAAACACTCATCCACTCATAAACACACACACACACATTCATTCAAAAAAAAAATACCACATTCACTCGAAATCACACAAGCAAACAATTACATACTATTACCCAACCTCCCACACTTATCACAAAAAATACGCCTAAAGCTAGCAGTTTAAAAATTATGAGATTTTAAATTCTCGTACCCAAATTCCCACACTAAGCACAGTGATTTACCATCCACTATCCATCACTGGCACGCAACTAACCTAATCCTAACAATTTATAAATCTAAAGATATTTTAAATAATTTCTTTTTAATTACACACTCACGTATTGTTAATATTTTTTACAAAAACCACACAGATTTTACATATTTGTCACAAAAAACACGCGCACTTAGATACTTAATTCTTGTCAAACACTCATCCACTCATAAACACACACACACCTTCATTCAAAAAAAAATATATCACATTCACTCAAAATCACACAAGCAAACAATTAAATACTATTACCCAACTTCCCACACTTATCACAAAAAATACGCTTAAAGCTAGCAGTTTAAAAATTATGAGATTTTAAATACTCGTACCAAAATTCCCACACTAAGCACAGTGATTTACCATCCACTATCCATCACTGGCACGCAACTAACCTCATCCTAACAATTTATAAATCTAAAGATATTATAAACAATTTCTTTTTAATTACACACTCACGTATTGTTAATATTTTTTACAAAAACCACGCAGATTTTACATATTTGTCACAAAAAACACGCGCACTTAGATACTTATTTCTTGTCAAACACTCATCCACTCATTAACACACACACATTCATTCAAAAAAAAAATACCACATTCACTCGAAATCACACAAGCAAACAATTAAATACTATTTCCCAACTTCCCACACTTATCACAAAAAATTCGCCTAAACCTAGCAGTTTAAAAATTATGAGATTTTAAATACTCGTACCCGAATTCCCACACTAAGCACAGTGATTTACCATCCGCTATCCATCACTGGCACGCAACTAACCTCATCCTAACAGTTTATAAATCTAAAGATATTTTAAATATATTTTTTTTAATTACATACTCAAAGATTGTAAATATTTTTTACACAAACACCACGCTGAGGTTTGAATAAAGAAGGCCTGCGCATGACACTGGTGAACTACCACAAGGCAGGCACAACACACACACAAAGATCGAACCAACTTACTAGAACTACGTCGGGCCTAGTTTGCCGATTTACGGGGTATTCGTCGTCGCCTACCCAGAAGAGGTAAGCACGATTCCACAACGTTACCAGCTGGTGGGACGTGGACCCCAGCCCGACTCACCAGCCAAAAAAAAAAAAAAAAAAACACGAAAAATCACACACGCACATTCATTCAAAATAAAAAAAAATACCACATTCACTCAAAATCACACATGCAAACAATTAAATACTATTACCCAACTTCCCACACTTATCACAAAAAATGCGCCTAAAGCTAGCAGTTTAAAAATTATGAGATTTTAAATACTCGTAACCAAATTCCCACACTAAGCACAGTGATTTACCATCCACTATCCATCACTGGCACGCAACTAACCTCATCCTAACAGTTTATAAATCTAAAGATATTTTAAATATTTTCTTTTAAATTACACACTCACGTATTGTTAATATTTTTTACAAAAACCACACAGATTTTACATATTTGTCACAAAAAACACGCGCACTTAGATACTTAATTCTTGTCAAACACTCATCCACTCATAAACACACACACACATTCATTCAAAAAAAAATACCACATTCACTCAAAATCACTCAAGCAAACAATTAAATACTATTACCCAACTTCCCACACTTATCACAAAAAATACGCCTAAAGCTAGCAGTTTAAAAATTATGAGATTTTAAATACTCGTACCCAAATTCCTACACTAAGCACAGTGATTTACCATCCACTATCCATCACTGGCACGCAACTAACCTCATCCTAACAATTTATAAATCAAAAGATATTATAAATAATTTCTTTTTAATTACACACTCACGTATTGTTAATATTTTTTACAAAAACCACACAGATTTTACATATT
The DNA here is from genome assembly GCA_023701765.1 of Hylyphantes graminicola. NCBI lineage: Eukaryota > Metazoa > Arthropoda > Arachnida > Araneae > Linyphiidae > Hylyphantes > Hylyphantes graminicola. The sequence continues at coordinate 21,150,280 of CM043116.1, forward strand.
TGTCACAAAAAACACGCGCACTTAGATACATAATTCTTGTCAAACACTCATCCACTCATAAACACACACACACATTCATTCAAAAAAAAAATACCACATTCACTCAAAATCACACAAGCAAACAATTAAATACTATTACCCAACTTCCCACACTTATCACAAAAAATACGCCTAAAGCTAGCAGTTTAACAATTATGAGATTTTAAATACTCGTACCCAAATTCCCACACTAAGCACAGTGATTTACCATCCACTATCCATCACTGGCACGCAACTAACCTCATCCTAACAATTTATAATTCTAAAGATATTATAAATAATTTCTTTTTAATTACACACTCACGTATTGTTAATATTTTTTACAAAAACCACACAGATTTTACATATTTGTCACAAAAAACACGCGCACTTAGATAATGAATTCTTGTCAAACACTCATACACTCATAAACACACACACATTCATTCAAAATAAAAAAATACCACAATCACTCAAAATCACACAAGCAAACAATTAAATACTATTGCCCAACTTCCCACACTTATCACAAAAAATTCGCCTAAAGCTAGAAGTTTATAAAATTATGAGATTTTAAATACTCGTACCCGAATTCCCACACTAAGCACAGTGATTTACCATCCACTATCCATCACTGGCTATCAACTAACCTAATCCTAACAATTTATAAATCTAAAGATATTATAAATAATTTCTTTTTAATTACACACTCACGTATTGTTAATATTTTTTACAAAAACCACACAGATTTTACATATTTGTCACAAAAAACACGCGCACTTAGATACTTATTTCTTGTCAAACACTCATCCACTCATTAACACACACACATTCATTCAAAAAAAAAAAATACCACATTCACTCGAAATCACACAAGCAAACAATTAAATACTATTACCCAACTTCCCACACTTATCACAAAAAATACGCCTAAAGCTAGCAGTTTAAAAATTATGAGATTTTAAATACTCGTACCCAAATTCCCACACTAAGCACAGTGATTTACCATCCACTATCCATCACTGGCACGCAACTAACCTAATCCTAACAATTTATAAATCTAAAGATATTTTAAATAATTTCTTTTTAATTACACACTCACGTATTGTTAATATTTTTTACAAAAACCACACAGATTTTACATATTTGTCACAAAAAACACGCGCACTTAGATACTTAATTCTTGTCAAACACTCATCCACTCATAAACACACACACACACATTCATTCAAAAAAAAAATACCACATTCACTCGAAATCACACAAGCAAACAATTAAATACTATTACCCAACTTCCCACACTTATCACAAAAATACGCCTAAAGCTAGCAGTTTAACAATTATGAGATTTTAAATACTCGTACCCAAATTCCCACACTAAGCACAGTGATTTACCATCCACTATCCATCACTGGCACGCAACTAACCTCATCCTAACAATTTATAAATCTAAAGATATTATAAATAATTTCTTTTTAATTACACACTCACGTATTGTTAATATTTTTTACAAAAACCACACAGATTTTACATATTTGTCACAAAAAACACGCGCACTTAGATAATGAATTCTTGTCAAACACTCATACACTCATAAACACACACACATTCATTCAAAATAAAAAAATACCACAATCACTCAAAATCACACAAGCAAACAATTAAATACTATTGCCCAACTTCCCACACTTATCACAAAAAATTCGCCTAAAGCTAGAAGTTTATAAAATTATGAGATTTTAAATACTCGTACCCGAATTCCCACACTAAGCACAGTGATTTACCATCCACTATCCATCACTGGCACGCAACTAACCTAATCCTAACAATTTATTAATCTAAAGATATTATAAATAATTTCTTTTTAATAACACACTCACGTATTGTTAATATTTTTTACAAAAACCACACAGATTTTACATATTTGTCACAAAAAACACGCGCACTTAGATACTTATTTCTTGTCAAACACTCATCCACTCATTAACACACACACATTCATTCAAAAAAAAAAAATACCACATTCACTCGAAATCACACAAGCAAACAATTAAATACTATTACCCAACTTCCCACACTTATCACAAAAAATACGCCTAAAGCTAGCAGTTTAAAAATTATGAGATTTTAAATACTCGTACCCAAATTCCCACACTAAGCACAGTGATTTACCATCCACTATCCATCACTGGCACGCAACTAACCTCATCCTAACAATTGATAAATCTAAAGATATTATAAATAATTTCTTTTTAATTACACACTCACGTATTGTTAATATTTTTTACAAAAACCACACAGATTTTACATATTTGTCACAAAAAACACGCGCACTTAGATACTTATTTCTTGTCAAACACTCATCCACTCATTAACACACACACATTCATTCAAAAAAAAAAATACCACATTCACTCAAAATCACTCAAGCAAACAATTAAATACTATTACCCAACTTCCCACACTTATCACAAAAAATACGCCTAAAGCTAGCAGTTTAAAAATTATGAGATTTTAAATACTCGTACCCAAATTCCTACACTAAGCACAGTGATTTACCATCCACTATCCATCACTGGCACGCAACTAACCTAATCCTAACAATTTATAAATCTAAAGATATTTTAAATAATTTCTTTTTAATTACACACTCACGTATTGTTAATATTTTTTTACAAAAACCACACAGATTTTACATATTTGTCACAAAAAACACGCGCACTTAGATACTTAATTCTTGTCAAACACTCATCCACTCATAAACACACACACACACATTCATTCAAAAAAAAAAATACCACATTCACTCGAAATCACACAAGCAAACAATTAAATACTATTACCCAACTTCCCACACTTATCACAAAAAATTCGCCTAAACCTAGCAGTTTAAAAATTATGAGATTTTAAATACTCGTACCCGAATTCCCACACTAAGCACAGTGATTTACCATCCACTATCCATCACTGGCACGCAACTAACCTCATCCTAACAGTTTATAAATCTAAAGATATTTTAAATATTTTTTTTTTAATTACACACTCACGTATTGTTAATATTTTTTACAAAAACCACACAGATTTTACATATTTGTCACAAAAAACACGCGCACTTAGATACTTATTTCTTGTCAAACACTCATCCACTCATTAACACACACACATTCATTCAAAAAAAAATACCACATTCACTCAAAATCACACAAGCAAACAATTAAATACTATTACCCAACTTCCCACACTTATCACAAAAAATACGCCTAAAGCTAGCAGTTTAAAAATTATGAGATTTTAAATACTCGTACCCGAATTCCCACACTAAGCACAGTGATTTACCATCCACTATCCATCACTGGCACGCAACTAACCTCATCCTAACAATTTATAAATCTAAAGATATTATAAATAATTTCTTTTTAATTACACACTCACGTATTGTTAATATTTTTTCCAAAAACCACACAGATTTTACATATTTGTCACAAAAAACACGCGCACTTAGATAATGAATTCTTGTCAAACACTCATACACTCATAAACACACACACATTCATTCAAAATAAAAAAAATACCACAATCACTCAAAATCACACAAGCAAACAATTAAATACTATTGCCCAACTTCCCACACTTATCACAAAAAATTCGCCTAAAGCTAGAAGTTTATAAAATTATGAGATTTTAAATACTCGTACCCGAATTCCCACACTAAGCACAGTGATTTACCATCCACTATCCATCACTGGCACGCAACTAACCTAATCCTAACAATTTATTAATCTAAAGATATTATAAATAATTTCTTTTTAATTACACACTCCCGTATTGTTAATATTTTTTACAAAAACCACACAGATTTTACATATTTGTCACAAAAAACACGCGCACTTAGATACATAATTCTTGTCAAACACTCATCCACTCATAAACACACACACACATTCATTCAAAAAAAAAATACCACATTCACTCAAAATCACACAAGCAAACAATTAAATACTATTACCCAACTTCCCACACTTATCACAAAAAATACGCCTAAAGCTAGCAGTTTAAAAATTATGAGATTTTAAATACTCGTACCCAAATTCCCACACTAAGCACAGTGATTTACCATCCACTATCCATCACTGGCACGCAACTAACCTCATCCTAACAATTTATAAATCTAAAGATATTATAAACAATTTCTTTTTAATTACACACTCACGTATTGTTAATATTTTTTACAAAAACCACACAGATTTTACATATTTGTCACAAAAAACACGCGCACTTAGATACTTATTTCTTGTCAAACACTCATCCACTCATTAACACACACACATTCATTCAAAAAAAAAAATACCACATTCACTCAAAATCACACAAGCAAACAATTAAATACTATTACCCAACTTCCCACACTTATCACAAAAAATACGCCTAAAGCTAGCAGTTTAAAAATTATGAGATTTTAAATACTCGTACCCGAATTCCCACACTAAGCACAGTGATTTACCATCCACTATCCATCACTGGCACGCAACTAACCTCATCCTAACAATTTATAAATCTAAAGATATTATAAATAATTTCTTTTTAATTACACACTCACGTATTGTTAATATTTTTTCCAAAAACCACACAGATTTTACATATTTGTCACAAAAAACACGCGCACTTAGATAATGAATTCTTGTCAAACACTCATACACTCATAAACACACACACATTCATTCAAAATAAAAAAATACCACAATCACTCAAAATCACACAAGCAAACAATTAAATACTATTGCCCAACTTCCCACACTTATCACAAAAAATTCGCCTAAAGCTAGAAGTTTATAAAATTATGAGATTTTAAATACTCGTACCCGAATTCCCACACTAAGCACAGTGATTTACCATCCACTATCCATCACTGGCACGCAACTAACCTAATCCTAACAATTTATTAATCTAAAGATATTATAAATAATTTCTTTTTAATAACACACTCACGTATTGTTAATATTTTTTACAAAAACCACACAGATTTTACATATTTGTCACAAAAAACACGCGCACTTAGATACTTATTTCTTGTCAAACACTCATCCACTCATTAACACACACACATTCATTCAAAAAAAATACCACATTCACTCGAAATCACTCAAGCAAACAATTAAATACTATTACCCAACTTCCCACACTTATCACAAAAAATACGCCTAAAGCTAGCAGTTTAAAAATTATGAGATTTTAAATACTCGTACCCAAATTCCTACACTAAGCACAGTGATTTACCATCCACTATCCATCACTGGCACGCAACTAACCTAATCCTAACAATTTATAAATCTAAAGATATTTTAAATAATTTCTTTTTAATTACACACTCACGTATTGTTAATATTTTTTTACAAAAACCACACAGATTTTACATATTTGTCACAAAAAACACGCGCACTTAGATACTTAATTCTTGTCAAACACTCATCCACTCATAAACACACACACACATTCATTCAAAAAAAAAAAAATACCACATTCACTCGAAATCACACAAGCAAACAATTAAATACTATTACCCAACTTCCCACACTTATCACAAAAAATTCGCCTAAACCTAGCAGTTTAAAAATTATGAGATTTTAAATACTCGTACCCGAATTCCCACACTAAGCACAGTGATTTACCATCCACTATCCATCACTGGCACGCAACTAACCTCATCCTAACAGTTTATAAATCTAAAGATATTTTAAATATTTTTTTTTTTAATTACATACTCACGTATTGTTAATATTTTTTACAAAAACCACACAGATTTTACATATTTGTCACAAAAAACACGCGCACTTAGATACTTATTTCTTGTCAAACACTCATCCACTCATTAACACACACACATTCATTCAAAAAAAAATACCACATTCACTCAAAATCACACAAGCAAACAATTAAATACTATTACCCAACTTCCCACACTTATCACAAAAAATACGCCTAAAGCTAGCAGTTTAAAAATTATGAGATTTTAAATACTCGTACCCGAATTCCCACACTAAGCACAGTGATTTACCATCCACTATCCATCACTGGCACGCAACTAACCTCATCCTAACAATTTATAAATCTAAAGATATTATAAATAATTTCTTTTTAATTACACACTCACGTATTGTTAATATTTTTTCCAAAAACCACACAGATTTTACATATTTGTCACAAAAAACACGCGCACTTAGATAATGAATTCTTGTCAAACACTCATACACTCATAAACACACACACATTCATTCAAAATAAAAAAATACCACAATCACTCAAAATCACACAAGCAAACAATTAAATACTATTACCCAACTTCCCACACTTATCACAAAAAATTCGCCTAAAGCTAGAAGTTTATAAAATTATGAGATTTTAAATACTCGTACCCGAATTCCCACACTAAGCACAGTGATTTACCATCCACTATCCATCACTGGCACGCAACTAACCTCATCCTAACAGTTTATAAATCTAAAGATATTTTAAATATATTTTTTTTAATTACATACTCAAAGATTGTAAATACTTTTTACACAAACACCACGCTGAGTTTTGAATAAAGAAGGCCTGCGCATGACACTGGTGAACTACCACAAGGCAGGCACAACACACACACAAAGATCGAACCAACTTACTAGAACTACGTCGGGCCTAGTTTGCCGATTTACGGGGTATTCGTCGTCGCCTACCCAGAAGAGGTAAGCACGATTCCACAACGTTACCAGCTGGTGGGACGTGGACCCCAGCCCGACTCACCAGCCAAAAAAAAAAAAAAAAAAAAAAAAAACCACGAAAAATCACACGCGCACATTCATTCAAAATAAAAAAAAATACCACATTCACTCAAAATCACACATGCAAACAATTAAATACTATTACCCAACTTCCCACACTTATCACAAAAAATGCGCCTAAAGCTAGCAGTTTAAAAATTATGAGATTTTAAATACTCGTAACCAAATTCCCACACTAAGCACAGTGATTTACCATCCACTATCCATCACTGGCACGCAACTAACCTCATCCTAACAGTTTATAAATCTAAAGATATTTTAAATATTTTCTTTTAAATTACGCACTCACGTATTGTTAATATTTTTTACAAAAACCACACAGATTTTACATATTTGTCACAAAAAACACGCGCACTTAGATACTTAATTCTTGTCAAACACTCATCCACTCATAAACACACACACACATTCATTCAAAAAAAATACCACATTCACTCAAAATCACTCAAGCAAACAATTAAATACTATTACCCAACTTCCCACACTTATCACAAAAAATACGCCTAAAGCTAGCAGTTTAAAAATTATGAGATTTTAAATACTCGTACCCAAATTCCTACACTAAGCACAGTGATTAACCATCCACTATCCATCACTGGCACGCAACTAACCTCATCCTAACAATTTATAAATCTAAAGATATTATAAATAATTTCTTTTTAATTACACACTCACGTATTGTTAATATTTTTTACAAAAACCACACAGATTTTACATATTTGTCACAAAAAACACGCGCACTTAGATACATAATTCTTGTCAAACACTCATCCACTCATAAACACACACACACATTCATTCAAAAAAAAATACCACATTCACTCAAAATCACACAAGCAAACAATTAAATACTATTACCCAACTTCCCACACTTATCACAAAAAATACGCCTAAAGCTAGCAGTTTAAGAATTATGAGATTTTAAATACTCGTACCCAAATTCCCACACTAAGCACAGTGATTTACCATCCACTATCCATCACTGGCACGCAACTAACCTCATCCTAACAATTTATAAATCTAAAGATATTATAAACAATTTCTTTTTAATTACACACTCACGTATTGTTAATATTTTTTACAAAAACCACACAGATTTTACATATTTGTCACAAAAAACACGCGCACTTAGATACTTATTTCTTGTCAAACACTCATCCACTCATTAAACACACACACATTCATTCAAAAAAAAAAATACCACATTCACTCAAAATCACACAAGCAAACAATTAAATACTATTACCCAACTTCCCACACTTATCACAAAAAATACGCCTAAAGCTAGCAGTTTAAAAATTATGAGATTTTAAATACTCGTACCCGAATTCCCACACTAAGCACAGTGATTTACCATCCACTATCCATCACTGGCACGCAACTAACCTCATCCTAACAATTTATAAATCTAAAGATATTATAAATAATTTCTTTTTAATTACACACTCACGTATTGTTAATATTTTTTCCAAAAACCACACAGATTTTACATATTTGTCACAAAAAACACGCGCACTTAGATAATGAATTCTTGTCAAACACTCATACACTCATAAACACACACACATTCATTCAAAATAAAAAAATACCACAATCACTCAAAATCACACAAGCAAACAATTAAATACTATTGCCCAACTTCCCACACTTATCACAAAAAATTCGCCTAAAGCTAGAAGTTTATAAAATTATGAGATTTTAAATACTCGTACCCGAATTCCCACACTAAGCACAGTGATTTACCATCCACTATCCATCACTGGCACGCAACTAACCTAATCCTAACAATTTATTAATCTAAAGATATTATAAATAATTTCTTTTTAATTACACACTCACGTATTGTTAATATTTTTTACAAAAACCACACAGATTTTACATATTTGTCACAAAAAACACGCGCACTTAGATACATAATTCTTGTCAAACACTCATCCACTCATAAACACACACACACATTCATTCAAAAAAAAAATACCACATTCACTCAAAATCACACAAGCAAACAATTAAATACTATTACCCAACTTCCCACACTTATCACAAAAAATACGCCTAAAGCTAGCAGTTTAAAAATTATGAAATTTTAAATACTCGTACCCAAATTCCCACACTAAGCACAGTGATTTACCATCCACTATCCATCACTGGCACGCAACTAACCTCATCCTAACAATTTATAAATCTAAAGATATTATAAACAATTTCTTTTTAATTACACACTCACGTATTGTTAATATTTTTTACAAAAACCACACAGATTTTACATATTTGTCACAAAAAACACGCGCACTTAGATACTTATTTCTTGTCAAACACTCATCCACTCATTAACACACACACATTCATTCAAAAAAAAAAAATACCACATTCACTCAAAATCACACAAGCAAACAATTAAATACTATTACCCAACTTCCCACACTTATCACAAAAAATACGCCTAAAGCTAGCAGTTTAAAAATTATGAGATTTTAAATACTCGTACCCGAATTCCCACACTAAGCACAGTGATTTACCATCCACTATCCATCACTGGCACGCAACTAACCTCATCCTAACAATTTATAAATCTAAAGATATTATAAATAATTTCTTTTTAATTACACACTCACGTATTGTTAATATTTTTTCCAAAAACCACACAGATTTTACATATTTGTCACAAAAAACACGCGCACTTAGATAATGAATTCTTGTCAAACACTCATACACTCATAAACACACACACATTCATTCAAAATAAAAAAATACCACAATCACTCAAAATCACACAAGCAAACAATTAAATACTATTGCCCAACTTCCCACACTTATCACAAAAAATTCGCCTAAAGCTAGAAGTTTATAAAATTATGAGATTTTAAATACTCGTACCCGAATTCCCACACTAAGCACAGTGATTTACCATCCACTATCCATCACTGGCACGCAACTAACCTAATCCTAACAATTTATTAATCTAAAGATATTATAAATAATTTCTTTTTAATAACACACTCACGTATTGTTAATATTTTTTACAAAAACCACACAGATTTTACATATTTGTCACAAAAAACACGCGCACTTAGATACTTATTTCTTGTCAAACACTCATCCACTCATTAACACACACACATTCATTCAAAAAAAAAAATACCACATTCACTCGAAATCACACAAGCAAACAATTAAATACTATTACCCAACTTCCCACACTTATCACAAAAAATACGCCTAAAGCTAGCAGTTTATAAAATTATGAGATTTTAAATACTCGTACCCGAATTCCCACACTAAGCACAGTGATTTACCATCCACTATCCATCACTGGCACGCAACTAACCTAATCCTAACAATTTATTAATCTAAAGATATTATAAATAATTTCTTTTTAATTACACACTCACGTATTGTTAATATTTTTTTACAAAAACCACACAGATTTTATGTATTTGTCACAAAAAAACGCGCACTTAGATACTTAATTCTTATTAAACACTCATCCACTCATTAACACACACACACATTCATTCAAAAAAAAATACCACATTCACTCGAAATCACACAAGCAGACAATTAAATACTATTACCCAACTTCCCACACTTATCACAAAAAATGCGCCTAAAGCTAGCAGTTTAAAAATTATGAGATTTTAAATACTCGTAACCAAATTCCCACACTAAGCACAGTGATTTACCATCCACTATCCATCACTGGCACGCAACTAACCTCATCCTAACAGTTTATAAATCTAAAGATATTTTAAATATTTTCTTTTAAATTACACACTCACGTATTGTTAATATTTTTTACAAAAACCACACAGATTTTACATATTTGTCACAAAAAACACGCGCACTTAGATACTTAATTCTTGTCAAACACTCATCCACTCATAAACACACACACATTCATTCAAAAAAAAATACCACATTCACTCAAAATCACTCAAGCAAACAATTAAATACTATTACCCAACTTCCCACACTTATCACAAAAAATACGCCTAAAGCTAGCAGTTTAAAAATTATGAGATTTTAAATACTCGTACCCAAATTCCTACACTAAGCACAGTGATTTACCATCCACTATCCATCACTGGCACGCAACTAACCTCATCCTAACAATTGATAAATCTAAAGATATTATAAATAATTTCTTTTTAATTACACACTCACGTATTGTTAATATTTTTTACAAAAACCACACAGATTTTACATATTTGTCACAAAAAACACGCGCACTTAGATACTTATTTCTTGTCAAACACTCATCCACTCATTAACACACACACATTCATTCAAAAAAAAAAAATACCACATTCACTCAAAATCACTCAAGCAAACAATTAAATACTATTACCCAACTTCCCACACTTATCACAAAAAATACGCCTAAAGCTAGCAGTTTAAAAATTATGAGATTTTAAATACTCGTACCCAAATTCCTACACTAAGCACAGTGATTTACCATCCACTATCCATCACTGGCACGCAACTAACCTAATCCTAACAATTTATAAATCTAAAGATATTTTAAATAATTTCTTTTTAATTACACACTCACGTATTGTTAATATTTTTTTACAAAAACCACACAGATTTTACATATTTGTCACAAAAAACACGCGCACTTAGATACTTAATTCTTGTCAAACACTCATCCACTCATAAACACACACACACATTCATTCAAAAAAAAAATACCACATTCACTCGAAATCACACAAGCAAACAATTAAATACTATTACCCAACTTCCCACACTTATCACAAAAAATTCGCCTAAACCTAGCAGTTTAAAAATTATGAGATTTTAAATACTCGTACCCGAATTCCCACACTAAGCACAGTGATTTACCATCCACTATCCATCACTGGCACGCAACTAACCTCATCCTAACAGTTTATAAATCTAAAGATATTTTAAATATTTTTTTTTTAATTACATACTCACGTATTGTTAATATTTTTTACAAAAACCACACAGATTTTACATATTTGTCACAAAAAACACGCTCACTTAGATACTTATTTCTTGTCAAACACTCATCCACTCATTAACACACACACATTCATTCAAAAAAAAATACCACATTCACTCAAAATCACACAAGCAAACAATTAAATACTATTACCCAACTTCCCACACTTATCACAAAAAATACGCCTAAAGCTAGCAGTTTAAAAATTATGAGATTTTAAATACTCGTACCCGAATTCCCACACTAAGCACAGTGATTTACCATCCACTATCCATCACTGGCACGCAACTAACCTCATCCTAACAATTTATAAATCTAAAGATATTATAAATAATTTCTTTTAAATTACACACTCACGTATTGTTAATATTTTTTAGAAAAACCACACAGATTTTGAATAAAGAGGGCCTGCGCATGGCACTGGTGAACTACCACAAGGCAGCATATTTGTCACAAAAACACGCGCAAATGAGTGGTGAAAGGCAAATACAATTTGGAATCCCTGACACTTGCAGATAAATAAATCAGTTTTACATTAAGTTTTAAAATTAAAATTTTGCTTTAAAAAACCTGAAAAACATACCTACATGTAAAGAGAGTAGATCTTTTCTCTAGTTAAGCTATTTAGCGACAAAATTAAATTACTTTAGAAGACTAATTTAAAAACGCAGCTTCGTGCGTGAGATCTGCCGTTAGAATGAGAAAATCTCGCTAATTTTCATTGTTATAACATATTGTTATAAAAAAATTCATTTGGAATAATTAAAAAAAAATTAAATAATGCATGTCTTCAACTTGGAACGCTGCTTCGATCTACAATTGTTAAACTATTTACCATTGTGTTTAAAACGAGTGATAAAATAAAATTATATTGAAAAAAATGATTTTTTTTGTGATTTTAATAGGCTGTAACTATATTGAATTTATAATATTAACTGATAAAACTTTATAACCAGTAAAAAATCTATTACGGACTCATATACATTGATAATAAATAAAAATAATTTAGCTATAGTATATCGATAATTCATTAGATATACAATTCACAGAAAAACAAATCCTCAAGCATGGAAAATTTGTATAAAATATATATAGTTTCGAAAAAAAGTAATAGGCGTCTAATTGTGATAAGTAAGTTTTATGGACCTTTGTGTTTTTAATAATGGCCATTAATATCACATATGGTTTTATTTATAAGTTCATGCCTACACATATTTTAATTTTCTTTATGACTAAATAAAATGCCCAGAATTGAAAGATTTGAATATATATGTCTTACATTGAGAAACCTGGGATTCAAACCCGGGACCACTCGCTTGACAAGCGAGGGTCAAAACCACCACACATTTAAAAGTTTTTTATTGAAAATATATCTCTAATATTATCTTGTTAATTTGCTAATATTACTTAGTGAAACAACCCAGATAAGCTTTACAAGAGAACTACTGACTAGGCAGATATTTCTGAATTATAGTTAAAAAAAAAACTAAATGCTGCGGGAGTATTTATTAATCATACAAAAAATCTGATATTCTTCAACCTCTAAATACATTTTCTTACTTATTAACTATGCAATTTGTTCGTGAGACAATTATTATGAACACTGAAAGTGCCTGTGAATTATTGGTACCGTTGAAGAACTACATGTCAGTCAATGGTGTTTCTACACCTAATACAGTGGTGGAAATTGATTTATGAACTAACATTCTTTTCACCAGATATCGCTTTGTATTAAGTGCTAACAATTCAAATTTTGTGTGTTGGATATTCAGAGCACAATAAAGGAATTTCACACATAATTTTTTTCAAAAAATGATATTGAATAACAATATATATAATTTTAGTTTTTAAGCATGTCAAATGATGGAAATTGATTTATGAACTCAAATTTATTTTGAACCCAGGTAACAAATATTTTAACTAGTTCTTCATTTGAACTTCAGGGGAGCTTACTATCAGTCTTTATAAATAAGATTAAGGTCAAATTTGTTGAAATTTATCTGTTTTATTCCCATTTTACTAAATAGGAAAGCTTGCGGGACTGCCTGAAACCAAAAAGGTAAAAAATGACCCTTATATAATATTGTAACAAATCTATAAGAGAAATTAGCATATTAATTAAAAGATCAATAAATATAATTCATAAATATTTGAAGAATCATTCTGACTTCGGCAAAAACCATCATTAAAAAAGGTGCAACCCTCGTGGGACGAATGACAAAAGCAGGATTATTGGACTGGTATCCCAAAAAGTTACCATTTGTGTCAGCATTTGTGCATTACAGGGCGAATTTGTTATGAACAATCACTTCCTGTAACTCCCAGAAGAGTAGGACAAATATTGATATCGTCGTCGAACTTGAAATGTTCCAAAATGAAGGCTGGTCCAAAGCTTACTCTTCACCATAAGAACAGGCTATTAAAATGTAGTCGTAACTACATGAAAATGGATTGGGTGGAGGTGGAGGGAGAAAAATAGGAAAAAAGTGAACTTTGCTTATGAAAAAATGTTCAATTTGGATGGACGTGATGGTTTAAAATGTTATTGAAAGGATCTTCGGAAATAACCAAGATCTGTCTTCAGCAGAAATGTTAGTGGTGGAAGTTTGATGGTTTGGGCCCTGATATCTTATGATTGAAGAAACAAGGTTATGTTTCTGAATTGCTGACAAACATAACTTTATTGCAGATTAGTTCTAGAAAATTCTTTGATTCCCTTTTGCGTTGCAAAACTATGCTTTTGATTAGATTTTTATGCATGATAATGCAAGTATCCACATTTCAAACGAAATTAAAGACTGTTTAATGAACTAAGTGTTGTTCATTTAGATCACCCTGCCAATAGCCATGACTTAAACCCCAAGAATAATGTCTGAGATCAATTGGTTTGAATAATTTACTCAAATGGAGTATGGTTTTAATGAAGTGTGCATCAGTTATGGAATAGAAGGACTTAATCATTAAAAACTGCAAATTGCTTGACCAAAACTTGACCCAAAGTTTTGTGTTGTCTATGAAAAACAAAATCAAGGAAGCATTAGCGACAAAAAATAGTTTTAGCAATTATTAATTGAGATTGAATGCAAAAGTTCATAAATCAATTTCCCTATGCTAAAACTAAAATGTCAAAAAAATAAATTGTTTACGAATTTATATAAAATTTTATTTACGGGTATAGTTTATAATGCAAAGCCTGTATAGTATATAAAATTTAAATCGATAAAAATGCATTTAATAAAGAAATACTGTTAAAAAACTGTCAGTTCATAAATCAATTTCCACCACTGTATATCCTTGCACCGTTGAATTTCTCAAAAACTACTTTTGTTAACTATGCAATTGCCAAATATGCAAAAAAAATTAAGATAAGGCGACCCTTCTGTTCTTATTTTGTAATAGCATCTTTAAATAACATTAAATTGCTGACGAACAAAAGTCGCCAACAAAAATTTGGTAATCGCGCCACAGTGTGCCAAACAGTACCTTGTACTGTTGTACAGTACCTAGTACATACTACAGCTATTTTTTTAGTTAGTTTGATTAAAGTCGCACTTGTGGACTAATGCCGACAAATGGCGACAATAATTATTTAGAATCGCGGTTAAGTCACAAACTAGTCCAACACCTCAATTGATACCTAACGCAATCAGATACCAATTTTAATAAGCGGCCTTAAAAATTTAGACCATAACTTGTTTGAAGTGAGTCAGTCCCCTGTACACGGCGTCAATTAATGACGAAACATTATTTGCTCTACACGATCTATTTAATCGATTGTTAAGGTAATGACAGAACCCTTGTAGGGATCTTCATTAGCATAAGGCTTCAATAAACCGCACTTAATCCATTCTATAAAAAAATTGTTGCATTTTACAAAAAAATATATATAACATACCCGTTAAGTTTTGGATCCCTCCTTCAAAGGCTGCGCTTGTTTAAGCCCCTTAAGCACAATTTTGGTACAAATAACGGAACTTTTGAAGACTAACTTCAACGAGCAGTTTAGTACGTGAGGTCTCTGGATGAAATGAGAAAAATCGCTTGTTTTCATTGTTAAACAAAAGTACAAGTATTGTTGTAAACAGAAAATTTTGTAACAATGTATGTCTTTAATTTTCCATGCACCATTGTTTAAATTTGTATAATAGTATGTATTTGTATAAGTATATTGAATAGTTGAACATTCTTGAATTTAACAATTTTGAGATGCAAGTTAGTTTTAGATAACCTATTATTCGTTTGATATAAAATTCAAATAAATAACGAAATTGCGGAAAAGAGCTACTTATATATAGTAATAAAAAACAGTCTCAAGACATCTGACACTTACTATTTAGTAGTACATATTACTAGAAATTGTTTTGGATTAAATTTGATTTAAGTCGATCATTTTAACCTTTACTATATTTTCGAAAATGAATATGTTTACAAAAAATGGGAAATTTCGATATGAATAAGAATTGAAAATTAAACAGGAACAGAAATAAAACAGTCGATGAAATTTAGTAAAAATAGAGAATTCATTGTACTTTAGTAATAAAATACAGGGACATACTTAAAATGTACTAAAAATGTTTTAATCTAATGCCAGAAAACTTTGAACAGAACTGACCCAACTGCATTTTAGGCCGTCCCCAGAGCGACCCTTGGAACACTTGAATAACACAGGTCCAATAACAAAACACGAGGTGCCATACATGCAATAAAATTGCTTAAGGTAGGCGAATACCCAAAATTCCCCAAAATTCTAAAATTTTTACTATTACTTTAATCTTTTCCAAATTTGGCATAGTGATTTCAAATATAATTAATAATACTATTTAGGTTTTTTTAAAATTTAAATATAATTTATTTATTTTAAACGGTGTTTTTCTACTAAAAAAAGAGGTTTACGCTAACAAGTCTACCACATTGAATTTTCATCCTATAAACATTAATTATGTGTTAAATTCTTCGTTTTGAACTGATGCATGCAATGACCCTCTAGAGTTACATACAAATTACAAGAAAGGAAGTTATTAAGAAAAATGTTATAAATTAACCACAAAAAACCGCCCTCAGGACTTTCGGACCCAACAGATTTTACGAGCACGTACTCCGCATATACTCGACAAACGCAAACATCCATGCCTGAACGGGATTCAAACCCGGACCCAGCAGCTCCAGAGGCCAATGCCTTAACCACTATGCCCCCGGATCGGCTCAAATAATGACAATTATAGAGGAATCACAGGCTAGTTTTTAATCTAACCTATCTTGTGCAGACCATATTGCAATACTGAGAATAGTATTGTAGAAAAATCCATCGAATGGTAATAAGTATTTTACGTGAATTTTTTTCGTGAACTTTGAAAAGGCTTTCCTTACAGGGCTGGATTTTAAAGATTTTCCGCCACACTGAGCACTGAGGATAATTTTAGAATAATCCATTGAATGATAATCCACAGAATATATTACATGAATTTCGTGGACTTTGAAAAGGATTTCTGTAGTGTCCGCAGGGACAAATTATGGAAACTTCTACAAAGTTATGCGACCCTTTCACGTTTTGTAAACATTATCAAAAATATACATGATAACTACCATATTAATTAGGGGGCTGGGGAGCCCAGTCGGTTGAGCACTCGCTTAGCATGCGGAAGGTCCCAGGTTCGGGTCCGGGCATCGCCAAAATAGCTGCCAACCTATGAACGGCCCGTGCAGCCAAAAATGTCCGACGAATAATACCCCGTGTAAGGGAGTGCACGTTAAATATCCTTCAAAGTCCTAACGCTGCGTACGATGTCGCCCTTAACGGTTGCGTTGGGTGCCTATTCAGGTGTTGGCTCGTCACCTGACTGTGGTTCTAAAATACGACGCCCGTCGCCAATAGCCCTCGTGTAGCTCTAGTGCGACGATAATTCAAACCAAACAAACCATATTAACCCTTTCAGTCCCAAAAATTTACTACACTACAGAAACATCTGATATTCACAAATAAGCTTATTTTAGGTCAAACTAGGGGGCAAAGCCCCCTGCTCGCTGCCGCTCGCCAACCCGCGGGAATCGCTATGCAATTCCTATTTGTTTGCTCCGCAAACAAACATGCTTGAGAATACTGCCAATGCCGATGCCGATGCTCATCTATACAATCTGGCTAGTTTCCGTGGGACTGCTCTAGGGAATCACGTAGCTCTAGCGCCAAACAACAATCTCTACCAAAGCAACGGGACGCAACCTGAAGCAGCCCCGACACAAAACAAGCACACCGCCACACTTACTTTTAGCGTTTCTGACGTTTCTGATTGGCTGAAGCCGCGTAAGTCACGTGGCTTTCAAGCGTACGACAATTACAATTTTATATTATATAAAGATATAAGAATTCCATTAGAAAAAAAAATCATTTAAATTTTTTATATGGTTTTTGAAACAATGCCAAAATTTTTTAACTGTGGAAAACAACAAAATAAAAAAATATATATATTACCTTAAAACAATTCGAGTTATATATTTTAAGGTATCTGACCATATTATTAAAAAAAAATTAATAATTATTTTAACCGAAATAGTTTAAATTGTGTTTTAAATATGTGGAACTGAAGCGAACTTATCAAAAATCAGGAGAAACACTTGTTGACTATTTTCTACATAAAAAAAAAAATAGTAGTTCTGACTTCTATTTGGATTAATGTAAAATATTGTCTGATAGAACAAAGTATGAAGAATCGAATGATGTGTGTTTGGATGTCATAACGGGACATACAATTTTTGAAAAAAATATTGAAAGTGATGATGCCAAATGGCATCACTGGGACTGAAAGGGTTAATCACAGAGTACAACAGGGAAGTCAAGAATCTCATGCTTTTGAGGTAAAATAAATCTGGTTTACGACAGGGATGCTTTCCTCCCCTCCCAATATTTTTGAATGTAATTGATTACCTAATTATCAAACAAAAAAAGGTATTAGGGGAAACTAAACAAGCATCTGACTGATCTCTGCTTTTCAGGTAAACTTTGTCAAGTATCTTCGTAGATGGATATGCAGACAAACACAAATGAAGAGTACACTACGGGAAGAACCACTTGATTTAGTAGAAGGCTTTCCTCAAATATGAATCTTCTTCAATGATAGCGAGAAATCGCCTAAATTGGTATAAAGAAACCGGTTACTCGCTTTGTTTTTCTTTCGCGGCAACCCTGATTCAAGCCAGAGATCAGTAGAACGAGTAACACGTTTGTACCGCGATTGAAGAACCGAAAGAAAAACCGGTTTCCTGTCGCCAATGCCCGCCATGCCGACACATAATGTAAGACTCCTGAAAATCAAGTGGTTCTTCCCGTGTACTCTTCAAATATTCTACACATAATGATAAATGAAAAAGTGTGTTTAGAGTTGGGGTGATTAAGTTATTAATCAAAGAAAGACAAAAAAAAAATTGAAAAATAACCCAAAAAAACAACAAAATACTAATTATTTTGACAACAAAATAATAGAAGTAAATAGTTTCGAATATTTAGGTTGTACAATAGTAATGAAGGAGAAACTAACGGGAATTTATTGAACAGATTAAATAAAGCACGAGTAAGCTTTTTTTTATGCTAGGAAAATTCTGTAAAAATAAATATATCTCTATTTCAGCTAAGATAAGAATTTTTAACAGAAACGTAAAATCCATACTATTATATGAAGCCAAAACATGGCATGGAAAAAAATAAAAAAAAACCTTATCCAAAAAATTTCAAATTCACATTCTAACTATTATTCCAAACATAGTACACACTTTGTAGTTTTAAATTTAGATAGTAATGTTCTATGTTGTAAAATTAAATTAAAATGTTGATATATTCTTAACTTCACTTAAAAACCTTAAATTTGTTTGTGGTATCAACATCCTTACAAAGCTATAGCTGCTTTACATGTGTAGTCAATAAAAAAATTGGTATATACAAACATCACAATAACTGCCGAATGGTCAGACCATGCAGCCAGGTCCCGAGTTGAAATCCACACTGTGATATGCGTGGAGAAATCTGTGGAGTTAAAAGTCCCGAACAAACGTACGATATCGCCACTGGTTTGTTTTGGGTGCCTGTTCAGGTGTTGACCTCCTGACGAGTGTTCCAAATTACGATACTTAATTTTCTGTATTAAATCTCTGTAGAGGCTGGAAATAGGCAGTCGGAAAATGATTACTAATTATAAAAAAACAGCTGTAAAATCTTATATGCAAGTTCTTAACTCACATCTGGGATTACTAGGTGTCAGTTAAATATTATGTAAAGGAGTCGATGAAATATCTAGATCATTTAGATTGTCTACCACTAACACACTATCATTCTTATCGGATTTTCAAAAAAAAAAAAAAAAAAAAAAAACTTGAACTCACAAGAACGGTTGGCGACTATTAATTTTGTCTGAGTATGCTGTTCAAACCAAGACGTGATATCTCCTTCGATCAATTTGTTAATGAGATCTTATATTCTGAAAAAATTTCAATTTAGGCAACCAAAAAAAGTTTTCGGAATTTAGGTTAAACTGTAGAATCGTGGCCGGATATTTTACGCCAAATCTGTTAACCCCGACTTATTAGTATTATGGCAACCTTTGGCGAAATGAGCAATAATAAACTTTATTATGTCACGTTCTCCATACAGCGGTCATTCATTGGTCATTCGACTTGGCGATATTTTTGAAAAGACGCCAAATCCGGCCCCGATTCTTAATTTTAACCATTTTTTTTAGTGTATAATTCAATAAATCGCACTATTTGTACATTTTAATTTTAAATTTCACTTTAAATAACATACCTGTACTTAAAAGAAAGTCCTGCACACATCTATGCTTCAGTTGAGCCATTTCAGTACTAAATTTATTTGCTTTTGAAGACTAACTTAAAAAAGCAGTTCAGTACGCGAGATCTGCTGCTAAAATGCAAAATTTTGCTTCTTTTGATTGTTAGCACAAAGTGTTAAAAATTAACAATACATTTCTTCGGTTTCGAAAGTTGCATCGATCTACCATTGTTATAATGTGTTTAAAATAAATTCTAAAATTAAATGTTAGGAAAATAATAGAAATTATCTACCTTCAATCATTTTAGAATATGAATAAAGTCAATTTAAAATCTTTTTTAACAATTTTTCCCTTACAAATAAATTTTAACTCGAAATAAATTTCCTAACCTATCTATATTGACAATTAAAAATTACAAGTTGGCTTTATGTTATCAATTACTCATTTGATATGTAATTTATCGAAAAACAAATCATCACTATGGGAAAGTGGTATTAATACTGTAACACAAAAGTTTAAACTCTTAAGGGGGTATGGGACACTTTTAACTTTTTTTTAATATTGCAGATATCAATATATTTTTTTTCCATAAATGTATACTAAATATACTTACACTTTTAGATAGTCAAAGGTTTTAAATTATCATTATTTATTTAAAAAAAAATAAAATGTGTCAAAAAGTGATGTCTCTTATTTTTGTTAAAAGTCAAAAACTTATTTATTGGCAAACAAATATTTAGCATTTTTATAAACAGAAAAATGTATTTAACAAACTGTCTATACCGATTTTTCATATTTACCATAGTTTTTTTTTTAATTATTGAAGTTTTTTTTTAATAATTTCGCTGGTTCACTTTTTTTTATAAAAATTAGTAAATTAAAAAATAAACTAT
Source organism: Hylyphantes graminicola (assembly GCA_023701765.1). Classification (NCBI taxonomy): domain Eukaryota; kingdom Metazoa; phylum Arthropoda; class Arachnida; order Araneae; family Linyphiidae; genus Hylyphantes; species Hylyphantes graminicola. The sequence goes on from CM043116.1 coordinate 21,171,752, forward strand.
TTACAACCAATCCCTAAAGACAAATTAAAGATACATGTTTGAAAAATATGAGTGGAAAATTTTGACACTCTATGGGCAGTAGATTTTGAGTTATATCAATTTAAAGTAAAAAAATCATCGAAAACACGATCCAGGAGAAAAACAGCTTTGAAGTTTATCACTTTCCTTACTGAAGCGCTCCAAACCGACCGAACAACTAAGGATTCGATAACGTTATTCCTATCTAATATTACGAGGAAGCAAAGATTATAAACGTGGTTGGCCAACACAGATGTCATGACACAAAAAACTACACATCTCACGTTCTACTGCAGATATAAATAAAATTTTTGTTTTAAATTATTTAAAAATATTTGTGTTATTTTTTATGATAATAATATATTTTTTATTTTATTTTTTTGAATATTTTGTGTCCTATACCCCCTTAAGACCCGAGCAAAATCCTACACGTATATTCTTATATAATCTAAGCATACTTTTCGTACAAATGTATCCTGAAACGCACGTTTCGAAAAAAAAAATTAAATATGTATAATAATTACTTGGGGACACGCCTTAAACTCTAAAAATATACTTTTGTTCTATAAATGCAACACATAATATTTTCTTCGTAACTAAATAAAATACGAAGTAATGTATTAAGATGCCAATTTTTTTAAGGGAAAAAAAGAGTTCTTAGTAAGTTTTAAAGAGGAATAAATTTAATAAATCCAAAGAGTTGAATTATATCGTCACACCAGAGCAATTGGCAACTGGCATCATAATGTAAGGTATGAAAGGGTAGGTACAGCTGTGGAAATAAAAAAGTACCCACTTGAAGTTATTTCATCCGTTAGTCACCCTATAGAATCGGACCTTTTTGAGATTGTGTACAATTTACATTCTGAGTTAATTGCACGATACAAAATTTGCATAAGGGGCCGTCTTCCTATTAAAAATATTACGATCTTTGAAATTTCCAATAGCAACACCCAATTTTAATAACTTAGAAATGTTAAGCACTCTAGAAAATCCTTAAATCTAAGTTTTTGTTACATTTGGATGAATATTTGACGAGTTATTCAATCGAATCACTTGTGGACCTTTTGGGGACCATCTCTAAAATGACAAGCAAGCATGCATGCAAAGCCGTCCTTATTTATCAATTACACACGTAATCTTATACACAGTTCCCTAAAGGGTAATTAAAAAGTATTTTGTGATTTACTCAGCAAATTATGAATAAAAATTTTTAAAAATTGGGATTTCGCTTAAACTTCTTGTCTTAAATTTATTTCTTTAAAAATATTAAGGGGTTTCCATTCATATTTTTTTAAAAAATTAATATTACAATTATTTAAAAATATAAAAATTGTTTTAAATACCCCAATATTGAATGCATTTTGTTTGGGTTATTATAATTTCTTTTCAGAAAAAAATTCGCTTCATTATCTTAATTATTTATAGATCGGGATAGTTTTTTATGTGCAACTCATTTAACATTATTTCATTTAACATTATGACCTAAACTTTGCACGTCTCTAACTCCTCTAATAATGCTTAAAAACTAACAAAATTTGGCATTTCGCATTAACATAGGTCAGAGATTTGAAATATGGATTCAAAAAGGGGTGTTGCTATTGGAAATTTTAAAGTTAGTAACATTTTTAATATGAAGATGGCCCCTTATGCAAATTTTGTGTCGTGCAATTAACTCAGAATGTTAATTGTTCACAATGTCAAAAAGGTCCGATTCTATAGGATAACTAACGGCCGAAATAACCACTAGTGGGTACTTTTTTATTTCCACAGATGTATTCCGGCTTGTGTGCTTGATCAGAGACCCGCTTCATAATTTAAATAGATTTTTAATTTTAGAGCCATGCCTAAGTTTTTAGCTACATTTTAATCCTATAGTCCCATTTTTATCCTAATCCTTTCTCACCGTTATTTCTTAGATTAATGTTTAGCTGAAACTAATTTGGTTCTTAGGACTTCGCAATTATAAAAAACGTCAAAGGACTACGTTGACACCTGAGCAAGCAGCCCACATAATCCAATAGCAACACTTTAAACAGATCCAGGATTTGGACGACGGCTGAATAATTAAGCATAAGACTTTTCAACGCATTTTTTTTCGTAGGTAGTATTTATGTAAACTTCTGCGCAGGGTGGAAGTAACTTTGATCTTTCATTTACATTATTATTTTTCTAAAAGTTCATTTTCATTGTTTTGCAACAGCACAACCGCTAATAATAACCGCTAAATAATCATCTCACTTTGACTCAACGTAAGTGCTAGGTAGCCCAGTTGGTTTAGCGCTGGATACGCTATCAGCTCAGATCGCATCGCAAGCGTTAGACGCTGATTCAATCCCGATGTCAGTCACGGCTTTCCTTTTCCTATCGACAGAAATATGCAGCCTCAAAATCAAACTAAATTATCCGAGTAAACTTTAATACACATTCTCGTTAAATCTATGGAAAGTGAAACGAGGCCAAAATTCTCAAGGGCGCACATATTGTCAGAATTACGAATTAACTGGCAAAAAAAATGCATGCAGCTGCGATTCCTTGATAAATATAAACAATATAGTTCGGGGCACCTGGTGTTGTGAATCCTTAGATTATGATTTTTTTCTTTGGCCTGGTGATATAAGACTTTTATTTTAGCAAATAAAACGAATTGAAATTTTTAACATTGAGGTATTGTGTCACCTTAACACGTATAAGAATGGTTTGAAAAGCCACGATGACGCTAGAAAGGGTTCACGTTTAAATCTTAAGGGGACGCATTACCCAGAATATTATTTCTAGAAATAATAACATAAACTTGTAAATTATATTGGTTTTGTATAATGTTCACTCTAAATAAAAAAATTTCTAGCAATAAAAATGAATATTTACAACTAGTTTTTCATTTATTCAAAAAAAAAGTCAACATTTTGAACTTTTTTTTAAACACTCCTCCTCCTTGGATTTTAAGAATAACTTCACCAAACTTTTATGGTTTCTTCTTAGTACTATTTGTTCAAGAACTGTGCATGGATTTTAAAATGTGAGCTACAGTTAAAAAGTAATATGCATTTACAGTGAAAATCACAAAAAATACAAATTATTGAATTCAACATTTAAAAAAATAACTATACATAGAAGACTTTATTCCATGCACAATTTTGTGCATAATATATGTAAGAACACAGGTAAAAAATTTCGAAATTCTAACTTAATTAGCAAAAAAGCCTTAGGGATTTATTAAACACAAGAATTGAAAAACGTGAAACAGAGAAAAAAAAAGGTTGAAAGCAGACGAAATAAGTATTCAAACTTATAGGAATGACTCCAGAAAATATTTAATAACTTTTTTTTCTACAAAATATATCATTATGAAACTTTCAGTAAATGTTCAGAAAGATATTGTAAATAATAAGAAGTAAAAACTGAAAAATTAATATTTTGACCAATTTTTGGGTACTGTGTCCCAGCAGACGAAATACGTATTCAAACGTATAGGAATGACTCCATAAAATATTTAATAACTTTTTTCTACACTAAATATCATTCTGAAACTTTCAGCAAATGTTTAGAAGAATATTGTAAATAATAAAAAGTAAAAACTGAAAAATCGACATTTTGACCAATTTTTGGGTAATGCGTCCCCTTAAAAACTCATGTTCAAACTAAGCAAGTTGGGAAATAATTTATGAGCGATTGGGACGGCCCACCTTCCATAATTAGTAATATCGAAACTATCGATATTAAAAAAAGCTTTTCAATCAAAACTTTTATTTGGCAAAATTTAGATGTTTTGAATGGACTCATTATACACCCAGAATGAAGTGAAAATTTAATTTAAAAATTCCCTTACATTTTAGTTTAATCTTAACTTTTGGATAAATTATATCTTTTCGAAATTTTGTTGAAAATAGTTAAGTGACATTTTTGAAGCATAAAAATGCAAGCATGAACAATTAAGGGCCAATTTTTTAAAAAGATTCTTCAACGTTAATTTTATTTTTAGCATGTTTTTCACACAGCTACAACAAACATTTTATTCTTCAAAGACACGATTATTTCCATCTAATGATAAAAAAAATAACTTTAAATAAATTTTACAGAAATGGAGAATTTTATAAAATTAGTACGGGTTTAACTTAACGAGAAAAAAAATCGAAGACTCCAAATGAAAACATTGGGAGTTGAAGGAACTCAACTTCCTAACTACGGTAGAAGCTTGCCAGAACTTAGAGCTATGCAAGTACGACTACAAAACTAAACCATAGTTACGAGTGTTTCATGATTAATTCCTAAATCTCCGAACAATAAAAACTGGATAATTGTCACTGAAATACTGATAGAAATTACATTTGAAATGTATGGAGTTTTGAACTTCAATTTAAAGATAAAACGGAAGACTCTTCCATTAGTACTCAAACCAGAGACATAACATAGAGTGGACTGCGCATTCATAGTAAAGCAGCTTAGGGATGGAAAACGAAAACCGGTTTTCAAAAAACCGGTGGTCCCGGTTTTGATTGAAAACCGGTTTTTTTGTATGAGGCCCTACGGTACCGAAAACCGGTTTTTTAGGGAAAAACCGATGGAAAATGGAAAACCAGTTTTTTCTAAAAAACCGCTATCCCTTGCAGATTAGCATTATGTCCTAAACATCATAAATCGCCAAGAGGGGAAAGGTTGCTACATATGGCAACTTAACGTTACCGTTTCGTTACGAACTATTCCAAATTGTCGCAAGACCTGAATATCAGCTAGCAAGCCGAAGTGGAGACTACCATCAATATCCATGTCACGTGGGTTTCTACCAATCACGGCAGCTTGAATTTTTTTTAATGTTTTTGCAGACGATTTTTTGAGCATTGTTGGAATTTTTCTCTTTTGGCTTAAATAATAAATATTTAATTACATTCTTTTAATCTCTGAGCATGTTAACAATCGTGAATGTTGTACTCTTAATTCAGTAACGTTTTGTGCAAGATGCCAAATGCTTGTAAATTCCAAATTGTAAAGAGGGGTATAAAAAAGGATTAGTCACACTTTCACGGGTAAAATTTATTTAGTTCTGCATACTTTTATTAATTGTGTGTTCGTCATAAACTATAATTTCTGTCGAAGGAATTTATTCTAAAAGCTCTTTTATACTGAAGAATCATATTCATGATTAAATCGAAGTTGTTAGAACTCTAATTATAATAAATATTTTGGGCCAAGTCAATTAAATTAATGGTCTGAACATTGGCAGCTGAGAAGTAGAATATTTTTTTTACAATTTGGTCAAAACGAAACCTGTTTTTGCAATCGTAGTTTTTGAGTTATTTATATTTAAAAAGTAGAGCATTTGTTGAATTTGGAATATGTTGATGTGTTTTAGAAAGTTGATTTATTTCAGGTGAAATAAAGGAAGAAGCAATATTTCAAAATATATGTATATATATTTGATTTTTTTTAAAATAAAGGAAGAAGCAATATTTAAAAAAAATATATTTGATTTTTTTTTTTAAATAGGACCGTTAGAACGAAAGTTATAGAGACGGCAGAAAATATTCACCGTGTCAATACCAACTTATATTACAGCAACACTCTACATAAACCTACTAATGTTCTTTTAAATTAATTTTTAATAAAGAGTCCACATTCAATTGTTCAAGTAATCTTAAATAGACGCACAAAATCAAAGAAATAATCTTAAGAGTATCTTAAAATACTAGCGATTCATCCTTGCTCCTTTCCAAGCTTCTTTATCACAACATTAGATTGTCGGCCTCTGTGTTCAGGTCGTTGTGGAAAAACTCGCCAAATGGTAAACTCGCCATAGATGCGAGCCAAACGCGACACAGTCATGTGACTGTGTAAGTTAGATGTTTAGGACACTTTAGGTTTGCCAATGCGCAGTCCACTCTATGTTATGTCTCTGACTCAAACATGGTATAGCAATGTAATCGATTCCGGCTGCCTATTTCTAACCTCCTTTAGGAGCTTTAACACAGCGAATAACGTCTCGTAATTTAGAACCCTGGTCAAGTGACGAGGTCGACACCTGAGTGGGCACCCAACGGAACTTCGAGCGACATCGTACGCTGACGCCGTCGGGACTTTGGACTCCACAGATTTAACGAGCACGTCTGTTCCAGTGTACTCGGGCCCATCCGTCACGAGTAGGATTTTTCTACTCTTTCCAAGTACAGATATCCAATTTACAAGATGACTGGCAGTAGGTGGGATACGAACCCCCGCACTCCTGAGAGGGCTGAATCCAGAGGTGAATGCCTTACCACCCGGCCACCGGTATAGTCAAAAGTAATACTAGAAGAAATGAAGATTTTATTTCCTAAACATTTTATTCACACATTTCTACACACACGCACACACAAAATAATCGTTCTTTCACAATTTTCGATATTCAGCATTTTTAATTCCCCAATTAAAATTTACCCCTTTTCCCCAGCCTCTTATTTTCCGTCGCGCAATTTGCATCCCGAATTCGCCTCGAAGTCATTTCTTAAAAAAAGTCATTCATGATGATTAGAATCTCGTTATGGCCGTATCCATGCACTTAAATTCCATTTTTCAATAAATAAGGGTATTGTGCGATTTCAGCAACTGTTAAGTCTTTCTTGGTGATATTCCGCATTGTTATCGTCGACTTTTTATTCATTTTTTAATATTGTGTTAGTTGGTGTCCAGTGAGATATTTGGTAGTCAACGCTTTGGAGTAAGTGTTTCAGAAAAACCTAGATATCTTTATTTTACATTTAAAACTCGATAAACCAAGCAATCTCCTAGGCAAAATTTAGAAAAGGTACTTGTGTACAAAACTAATATTGGCAAAGTCATTAAGGGTTAAATTTTTTATCTGCGGAACGGAAACATTAAGAAGGGCTTAAAAAATTAAATTATTAAAAACTGAGAGAATTATTGCATTAAAAAGTCCCTAGAATAGTTTTTATATTACTTTTACTTATTTGAAATCAGTTTTAAATATTAACCAGTAGTTAATTGGTCTCATCATACTTTTTTTGAACTCAGTAAATGAAAAGCAAAGCTTAAGACTTCAAACATGTAAGCTTTTAAGGTAAATGTCTAATACTCGTACTTAAATTGAATCTGTCTAGCAGAACCATTATAGATTGTTAGAAAACTTTATCTGAAGCGGAAACGAACCACTGTTAAGTTTTGTAAACTACTACAATGATAGAGCTCCTTTAAAAAAGCAAGTAAATTTAGTTGGACTTGTTACGTTGTTATCTATAAACTGAAATACGCTTTAACCCTCTGATGCATGAATTTTTATTTTCATCCCAAAAAAAGTATATATGTATCTTTAATACTCACACATTATGGGAAAAATACTAAAAAAAATTTAACTGCATTAGAATTTAAATAGTTTCAATTTTTTAAAAAAATTCTATATGACAAAAACCAACTGCAAAATTCCAATTTTGATAATAGTGACTAGAAAACTACTAAAAATATTTCAAAATAACCCTTTTTAACTATGATTAATTTTTCAAAACAATTTATTAGTATTTAGTACTAATATTCTTATTCTTTGAATGCTGCCAAAAACGTAATTTCACAAAAGTTAATAACCTCACTCTTTAATTTTGAATACACTTTTACTACTGTCATCTATAAGGATTATTAGTAACAAAAACTTTAAAATGAAATGTAATAGATGAAAAAACACAGATTTGTCTTGGAGGAGCTCTAATTTAATAGAATAAAGTGGATTATGTTACTTGTTGCCAAACGGTAACAGTTTGCATTAGAGGGTTAAAAGACCGAGACTATTATGTGCTTCTTTTTCCCTAGTGGGTGATAAATTTTTATTCAGTTACATATAGGGGAGACCGGGGCACAATGGACCTAGGGGCACAATGGACCACCCCCTATTATTTATTTTGCATATTTTCAAAATAAGCTGTTATTATAAATAATAGATGACATAACAGTTTTGATCTAGTTATTATGAAAAAGCACGTTGTTAGCTCACACATTTGCCATTTTTTATTATTGATGTGTATTAACCAGGTGAAAGTAAAAAAGCTCTCTCCTAGAAATTATCTTTTCATCATTAAAGTAACAATAGTTGGATAAAGTGGCTTAGCATAGTTGAAAGGCAAGATATTTTTCTTTCTATATGATCCATAAATTAATTTCTGAAATTAAAATACAGCATATTTTTATTTTGTTTTTTGTTCAAGTACAATGTGGGGCACTATGGACCACAAAATCTGGGGTACAGTGGACCATGGTCCATTGTACCCCGTGCAACTTTAGAAATACTTTTAGTTTCAAAAAAATATATTGATGCACGTCCTTCCTCATTATTAAAAGTTAAATTTGCTATAATAGTAAGATATTTTAATATATATTCTAATATTCACTTCTGAATGTAATAGATTTTCCCCCCTTCTACTAATAGTGATTGTTTTTTTTTAACCAGAAGTAACAAATTATTAGTGAACTGATGTTTTAGTTTATGTATTATGACTTCAAACAATTAGTGTTTTGAATGATAAATGTATTTTTAAAATCGAATGTGATACTAGAGCGTTAAGTTATTTAAAACAAGAAGTTTAGGCATTTGAGTTGGTTGTAAAATAAATTTCAACATTTAAATAACAGAAGTACAAGTACAATATCATATATTTTTAAATTAATAATTGATTACTGTTGATTTTTTTACTAGCAAAAATGTGAGTTATTTGTTGTAGTTATAAATAATTAAGTAACAAACACATTTTCGCAGAATTGGTAAAATGCACATAATTGAAATTTTGTTAGTTAAATTTTCAACCACATTGATTAAGGGAAGACTTTAAGAAGGTTAAAAAATTAATCTCGCATAAAAACGAAGATTTTTTGATCCACAGTTTGGCCCTACACTTTTGGTATTGTTGTGTACAGTAATAAACAAAGCGTTTTAACTTTAAAATGATCTTATAATTTTAAAGATAAAATTTAATGCTTTTACTATTTTTTTTTCATTTGCAAATTTTAGTGTTCGATAATACTTTTTTTTTGTTTTCTTCATCTTTTCAATATTGACTGACAGTATATTTTCTCACTAAAAGAAATTTTTATGCAATTGGATACTTAAAATTCAAATAAAATAATTATTTTATATGTATTTTAATCTTTAGAAAGTGCAGATAAAGTTTTTTCAGCAAAAAATAACGTGGTCCATTGCACCCCGTGATGTGGTCCATTGTACCCCGAACCTGGGGTACAATGGACCACTTTCTCACTTGTAATAAAAAAGTGAATTCAGAAAAAATTAATTGAAATTATATATTTTAGGTAATGTATTTATAAACCCAGGATATATATGTAATATATATACCTTTTTCTAAACAAGGGGAATGAATATTTTTGTACTTATAGCGCAAAAAATTAAAAAGTGGTCCATTGTGCCCCGGTCTCCCCTATTGATTGTTTATTGTCGATATCGATTAATTGTAACTGGTAATATCAGTTTGTTTTTGCAAAAAATTTAATTAGTTTAAAAATAAATTTGATGGTATTTTTTTCCTAATAAAGCATCTTTGTAAAAAATGGTTTTGTAATACAGGGTGTCCTAAAAGTTCCCGTACTGACGATTCGTGAATTTTTTACACTCAAAACAACAAACTTTAAAACATTTTTTTATGCTAATGTTGTAAAGCACTTTTAACAAAACGTAGGAAAAAATTTGGAACTTACATTTAACTAAATGATCATATCCTTAGCATGATGGCATTTTTCAGATACTCTATTAATTGTTGATTATCTTCATAAACTTTGTTTGGTAAATATCCCCACAGAAAAAAGTCAGGTATACTCAAATTAAGAGAACGAGGTGGCCCAAGATTTCTTGAGATGAGTCGATCGCCAACAAAATTTTGAAGCATGTCCATGGTTTCATTACTTTTATGGCATGTTGCACTGCCGTGTTGGAACCAAGAATCTCATTCATTCTCTTCTAATAATGCAACAAATTGTTGGATAAGTTCTCTGTATACAGTTCCATCAACAGTTGACTCGAAAAACAGATTGCAATATCCTTCGTTGAGTTTCGTGCACAAAATCTGGTGTAACAATTTTCGGTCTGCCACTTCTGTGTTAATCTTCCACCGAACCTGATGTAGCACAAAATCTCTGGACGAGTTCATATAGAGTATCTTTACTCGGTATAGCATCAACTGGATATTTATGTCGCCAAAATTCTTTACATCTTTCATTATGATTTACACCCAAAACGAGCCTCAAGCATAGCAATTCTCTGAAAGCGTGAAAAATCATGTTGCAATGAAGAACAAAATGATATGGAAATTTATTACAAAACAACTTGAGAACGAAAAAAAAACAAGTGATAAGAACAAAAGATTTGATGAAATAATAAGCAGTCGATAAAATTCAATATTTGAACAATTAAACACGGATAATGATTTTTAAAGTTGGAGTACGGGAACTTTTAGGACACCCTGTAGTAACTTTAAGAGCTTTGACACAATACTTTTGGAGATGTAAGTTTGAAAGGTGCATCCCGTGTATCTTATTAAATTTTTGTCTGAATTTTACTTTGTAATTTATTCTTTTTTTTTGCAGGGGGGGGGGGGGAGCAAAGGGATTTTCCCGTCAGTAAAGGGGAAGTTTAGGTCTTGAGTGGCAACAGAGAAATGCTGAATGTTAAATACATTCGTTGACGTCACGTGGGAACAAAGCATTCTAATTGAGCAAAGGAAGGAATGAAAGCTAAAAGGAATTACGTCCCCAAAAATATGCCAATTGTACATTTCTAAGCTATAATGAAACGAACAAATAAAGAATAATAAACCAGAGTTCGTAACTTTAAATGAATCGCTCAATGTAAATAAGTGAACAAGTCCATAAGAGAACTTTCCACTATGTTTTTTTTCTTTGGAATTAGTAGCAAGAGAAAAAGCTTGTAGGGAAATCTGCCTTTGTACTTGAGCCCCTAAGCGATTCAAATAAAGAATAAAATATTCGAGTCTCAAAAGAATTGCATTGGTTATCATACATTTAATAGTGAAGTAAAAATAAATGTTTCCAGAAACTGACATATTTTACAAATAAATTGCAGACGCAAAAGTATTCCTTTCCAAACAACAATTTTCGATTTCGTAAATATTTTATCAGGTAGCATTACATACGGTAGAAAAATATGCCAAAAACATCGTTGAGTATGATACGAAAAAGATAAATATTATTATCATCTAACTTTTCCGAATGCTTCGCTCGAATGCGAGTCTTTCAGACAAATATTTTATTGAAGAAATTTAAGATTCGGCATTTTGTAAGAGTGTTTTGAATGGATGATATGTATATTCTCTGTTTAAGAGTTTGTTCTACGAAATTTGTTCTCTGAAGTGGGCATTTTTTTAATATTAATGTCTCAAAATTGTTCTTTGAAATTTGAAGAAGCAAGCTGGAATAACTTAAAATCGATTAGTAATAGTACTTATAGAGAGTTGCGACAACTATTTTTTTTATGAATCAACAAATGCTTTTGTTCAACTTTGACACTCAGGGCTATTTTGTGTTTACTCAGAACACTCTAGAGGCAAATAACTATCTCCGTTTTTTTAAAATAATTATTTTTAGCAAAATATATATTATTTTATTGTATAGTTATAATCAAGAAAATTCATTAGCAACAAATAGCTACGAAATTTAACATTTTGTTAAAATTTTTATAAATGTATTTGAAAAATAAGAAACTAATCGCGGAAAAATATGGAATTAAGATTGGCTCTTCCTAATATTATTAACATTTTATGATTTTATTTCCAAACTAATTCTAACTTGTCTTTTTGTTACTCTTCATTTCGCGAGTAACTTCGGGAATAAACGAGAATACTCTATCGGCATAACACAGTACGCTCAGTCAAAAATACAACACTATACGCAGTTAACCCTCTAGTGCATACCGTTGCAATATGGCAACATTCAACATAATCCACTTTATTCTATTAAAGCAGAGCTTCGTCTCGACAAATCTGTGTTTTTTCATCAATTACATTTCATTTTGAAGTTTTTGTTACTAATAGCCCTCATAGATGACAGTAGTTAAAGTGCATTCAAAATTGAAGAATGAAGTTATTAACTGTTGTGAAATTACGTCTTTGGCAGTATTCAAAGTATAATAATATTAGTACTAAGTACAAAAAAAATTGTCTTGAAAAAATAATTATATAGTTTAACATTGTTATTTTAAAATATATTTAGTAGTTTTCTAATCATTCTTAACAAAATTGGAATTTTGTAGTTAGTTTTGGTCACCTGGCAAAATTTTTAAAAATTGAAATTATTTAAATTCCAATGCAGTTACTATTTTTCGCATAATGTATGAGTATTAAATATACAAATATATTTTTTAGGGATGAAAAAAAAATCATGCATTACACGGTTAAAGGTTACCATTGGAAATATTCCGTTTTGCAGCAGTTTTGTATAACTTTGGCAACTTTATTGATCATCACCCCTTTAAAATGGGAAACTATTCTCTTCTTTTTTATGAACGTTAAAGACCATACAAATGGAGAGTATTTCAACAAGTTATGATATGGAACAAGATGACAAATCATCGAAAGCGCTTTGAACTCATTCTTCATTAAATATTTATGGAATATGTTTTCTGGTTCATTGCACATATGCTGAGGGTGTAGTAACACGTGTTTTACTTATCGAAATGATGGTCATTATATGTCAATACGTATTTTTTTCTCGAGTTATCAAGAATTTAGGATGATAAAAATATATATTAAAAATATGTTTGTGTACGTGTGTGCCTTTTCATAGATTGGACTAAAATAAATGTTATATTAAGAGTCTATTTAAATCTGTACAAATCTCCCCATAGCCATTACGTTTTAGTTATTAAAAATGATTGCTGACTTGCATCTGATTAATGATTTCATAAATATATCGTAAAATAGTTGCTTTAGTACTTCATAAAAAAAGTAATATTAATGTTTGCTAAGTACAGGATTGTAAAAACTTATGCTAAAAATGTAGAAGTAAATTTAGTATTGAAATTAAAAAGTAGAGTTAAAATATCGAATAACATTTTAACTTTAAACCAAATATCAGTGTTACGCGTTGTCTTAAAGTAAAAGTGCTTCTTTAGCTTATTGTCAGAAACATTTGGTCAGATTTTCCGGAATTTTAACAATTTGATAACAAAACCTTAAAGCTTGATTAAGAAACAACGATTAAACTAGTTTTGAAGAAAACACAATGAACATGTATACAATAACTTTATTTGTATAGAAGTAAAATATTTACATTTTTAATTATTTTTTTTTGCCCACCCACGGGAAGGTGCTTCATTCTTGCAGTTAAGTGAGAATTTAGAGAGCCTCGACAGCAAAGAGACTTAATTTTTTAAATAAAAAAATGACAAAACATAAAAACTTAAGATTAAAAATATTTACAAAAAATATATTAAAATTAAAAAATCTAAATAAAAATAATTAAATGCATAAAACAAAAAATGAATAAAATATAAAGTAATAAAATGAATAGATAAAGAATAATAAAATGAAATAAATGCGATAAAATAATGAAACGTAAGATTTAAAATAATTACAAAAAATAAATTAAAATTAAAAATCTAAATAAAACTAATTAAATAAATAAAATAAGGAATAATAAAATGAAAAAATAATTAAGAGGCAATAAAATAATTAAGAAGTTCAACAAAAATAAAAATAATTGAATTTGAAAATCCTATAAAAATTTGAAAATCCTATAAAAATTAGAAAATCCTATAAAATTTTTAAAATCCTATAAAATTAGAAAATCCTATAAAAATTTGAAAATCCTACAAAAAATTTGAAAATCCTATAAAAATTTGAAAATCCTATAAAAATTTGAAAATCCTATAAAAATTTGAAAATCCTATAAAAATTTGAAAAAACCTATAAAATTTTTAAAAATCCTAATTTAAAATTTTTTTTTGCTCTTGCTGCCGAGGCCTCACATAACTGCTAAAGCACCTTCCCTCCCACCCTCTTAAAAAACACCACCTCTGGCCACTTTTGGTCATCCTCGGTAGAGTAGTGGCCAGTATACCCGGCTCTTGAGCAGTCGTCTGTAGTCAAGTGGCCAGTATCCTCAACTCTTGAGCCATCTTCAGAACTGTATGCTCCATTCTTGAGCCGGTCCTCCGTAGAGTATAGGTGACAGTATTCTCCAATTTGAGCAATCGTTGTTATTCTATTCGAAGACAGTGCTTCAGTGTCGATGATACTCCTATGAATAGTATTTCCAATTTTCATCAATACTCATTAGGATATAGCCAGTGTTCATGGACTATCTAGCAAGACTTTGGATACTTTTTTCAGTTTTCTATATGCTTACCGCCATTCTATACGCCGAATATCTTCGAGCTGGAATAAACGACCTCAGCTCTATCGCGGTGGAATAGAGACCTGTCCTTTCTGTTATTCGTAGTCGTCCTGAAAGAAAAAAAAGGCTTTAGTTGACAAGAGTTGAAAGGTAATTGTGTATAAATTTACCATAGGAAGTTTTAACAACCGAAATGAACGTTATGTGGTTCTAAAATACGACGCCCGTCGCCAATAGCCCTCGTGTAGCTCCAGTGCGACGATAATTTAAAGTTAACTAAAGCGATATGAACGTTAATGAAATATCTGTTCCTTAAAAGGAAAAAAAAAAGGACCTATATATTACACAGGAGGAAATTGTTTTAGAAAATAAAATGTATCTGTGTTGTTTTATTAAAAAAAAATTCTGTTTTCTAAAACTACTGCAGTTGACTACACGATTACATCTTAATTTTTCAAAAGGCATATTTTCCTTGTAAATAGATAAAATCTCCAGCACGTAAAATTGCAAGGGTTCCTACACGGGTCTTGGTTTCACATTTAATTTTTATCTTACCCTAAAATACAGAAAATATTTGTTAGATAATATTTGTGGTATTGTGCTTTATTACTGGAAAAATCTGTTAACTTATTTTTTCGTAGTCTTGTGGATATTTTTTTGGCAATTTAACTGGGAGAAATCCCTTTAAAAAACAGCCTTTTCTACATAGTAATGTTTGGTGTGAAATTACATCTGACTCTTTTCAAATAAGTAACATTGACTTTTGAATTTAGTAAAACTGGAGAAAACTGTAAAAAAATGGGTAGATATTTTGAAAGGAATATATTTACCTCAGGTCCATACAAGCTATGACTCCACTCATTCAACTCTTTGTAGGTAGTAGATGTCTTGTCATCTTCTTTACTTTTTATTGACAAGAAATATTTTCATGGTATGAAGAGACGATTGGACTTGTAGACTATATATTAGTCTCCTTTTAAAGAATGATGTCTTTTTCACTCCAATGCAACTCAAAATCTGAAAAAGAAAGTGTATCTGTGATGGGGTTTGATGATATTAAAATTGTGCATTTTTTTTAAAATTCAGTACTGTTATAGATGCATATGACAACCAGTACTAAATTGATAGCGACGCTAAGGCGGGACGCTAAAAGCCCCAATTACAGTAAAACCCGTTTATCCGGCTCCCTATTAACCGGAAAGCTCAAATATCCGATTTGGCGACGGAATTTCGAAATAAATTGAATATTTTTCGCCAAAATTGCGATTTCTCGCAGAATATAGTTTTAAAATTCATAATTTTTTTACCAAGAAAAAAGGTTCCGTTTGGCGACAAGATTTGGCCATAAAAGTGTTTTTGGACTGAAAGTCTGATTTAACGCCAAGTATGGCGCTATTTCATCATTTTTTATGTTGCATTTCGCTAAGTATAAATACTATTTTGCGAAAATGAAAGAATTTTTTTTAAAATTCTTACCTATATTGAAATCATGAAATTTCTTTCAACTTAAATGAAGATTTTTATTAAATTTGCACATTTCCTTGTGAATCAGATAAATTTAATAGGAAGAGACGAAACATGCAACTTAGTCGTCGAATTCTGAAGCTAGATTGACAGAACAATGTTAAATTCGGATTTGTCATTGTTACACATTCATTATATTTCATTATTATACTTGCATTTTTCATTATTGCAGTTGGTTACTCATTGTTGCAATAAACGAATTAATTACACTTATAATTTCCAATTGCTGATAAAAGTGCGTTTAAATAAGTATTGTTGTAGATTCTTATGTAAAAAAAATAATAAGTAAAACTTATATTTAAGGAAAATATTTAAATTTTCAATATATTTGTTAGTTGTGAGATCTCAATTCACACATTAATATGTCTGAAACTATAACCAACACCATTGAAATAATCTGTCTTCATGAAGATTGAGATGCAAGACCTGATTCACACACATAGTTCAATCGTTTCTATACAATTCGGAGGCCAGCCTTTTGAACGAGACCTACTGATTCAAACTTCAGTTTTATTATTTCCCGTGTTTTTCTAATATGTTGTTTCATATTAATAAAGATTTAGGTTGCAGGAAATTTCCATCACACTATTATCTTTTAGCGCTTTAATGGAAGAAGAATCTTATATGGAAATATCCCTTTGGATATAACAGCTTTTACAAGTTGAGATTCATTTGAGAACTTGAAAAGGAGCATCCTTTAAGCTTTTTTCATATAAACCATTTTAATATCGTTTCCATCCGTAGGATCTTAAAATTAATTTTTTTTATTTGAAAATTGTCACCTCAGAGAACCAAATTTCAGGGGCCCAAATGGCCAAGTTGCTAGCATTGCAGGCCAGCAGTCTGCCCGCTGTAACGGGTGCGGGTTCGATTCGCTCCTTCGCCCTGGGTGTACTTCCTTTCTCTGTGACAGTAAAACTCTTTCTGTGTCTTTCTTACTTGACGAAGGCTTATAAGCCGGAATATGGATGTATCTACCCAACCTTGCCATATTTTATACTTTTTGTCTGCCGGACAGTACGTCCGGACGGTCATCTGTCTACTGTCTGTTAATGATAATAGTTGTTTTCAGTTTTAAAAAGTTTAAATTTTAGTTGGATGCTGAATTTGATTTTTTTTTCTAATGTGCCTAAATATTGTGTTGAAATGATTGTAGATGACATTTACTGTTACAAACCTTCTTTTTTGCTGATGAAAATTTCAGTAAGCATTTAAGTATAAACATGAAAACTGGCCCTTTTAGTTCTTTTAGAACTTCCTGTTTTTTTTTAATTCAAAAAATTAGTTAACGGGTCAATTTTAATTTAATTCTTAAGTGAGAGTCCCATGTAGCTCCTGTTTAATGCTATAAAAACGGGAATTAGCTGTTTACATGAAAATACCGAAATGGTGCAAGGAAATTCCGAATTGTATCCTGGTTTTGTAGGTCCTTAGCCCACCAATTGAACCGTAACACCATACATATTTTATCATTCTCGCGCTTCTGGTTTGATGACAAATGACAAGCTTTTATGATGTGCCACCCGATTTATGGCCTGAGCGCATGCCGAATTAGGTGTGGTGCTAATATGATGTGATTTCACATGCTATATAGAATAAATTGTGTTGCGTAGCTTTTTCAGAAGCTCGCTAATCTGAAGTATTCCACTGAGAAATAAATTTGTGTTCAAACATTACAAGTGAAACACAAATATTGTGTTAAAACGGCAACATTACAATATTGTGTTCTTTTTATACGAGGATTGAAGACCTTAGTTTAAGAACGTTCTAAGTAACAAAAAGTTGAAATCCGGAAAATGAGCTTTAAATTTATTTTGTTTGCACTTTTGTGTTTGAAGAGCTGCGCTTAGGACGAGACGTTTTTTATTTAGGACAACACAAACGTACAAGTCAAAGCAGTAGAATTCTGTAAGATCACAAACGATGTTAAAGAGTCTAATTCTCATCTAGTTCTTACAAAAATGTAGCCAAGGAAAAATATGCACATTATACACATTTTTCAAATCCCTTCAGTTTAAATATGAAAGCAAGTCATTTTCAAAAGTGTACTATTTTTATGAGAAAGTCACTTCATTACAACACCTAGATAAGTTGAAAACTTACAAAAGGCAGAAAAAAAATACTTAAAGTTCATGAAAAGGGGGAAATCTTTTTATCTTTAAACTAGGGAATAACATAAACATATAAAACAAAATAAAAATATTCTCATTGGCCCAAGAACGCAATATTTTGATTGAAATGTCACTTATTATTTGAATCAAAATGTAACTTAGCACGTTCTTTCACTAAGCTCGTCAATTGTAATAAGGACATAAGAACACTTTCGCTAAGCGGCTCTTTGAACAAGCACACAAGCTGGAGTATATATGTATCATACCATACCACTTTCGTGTTGCTCCAACACAATTGACGATCGCAGGAGGAGACAATTATTGTGTTAATGTGCACTTCACCAAAAAATGTAAACCATATATTTTTCTGAAATATGTAAATAATAATTATAAAATTCTCTTTAAAGTATCGTAATATATATTTTTTGATATTTAGTATAGCTATTTATTCGAAACATTTAAACAGTTTCTTCCAAAAACTTTATGAAGCAGACGTTTTGTTTTTGATTTATTAGAAACCTAACCTTTATTCGCGGAAGTCTTCAAAAACGTTTCTGTGATGCTTCAGAAAAGAAATCTGAAATAAATTGTCCCAGAATAAAGTGCAGCTAAAAAGATTATCTTCAAGACTTCAGACCACTCTAAGTATAGCAAATCCAATTGAAAGAAATATAAAATGGTCAATTATATTGATATTTAGTGGAAAGTCAAGACAAACAAGAGTTTCTGTATAGTACTGTAAACTATTTTTCTTGTTGGTTATAGTATAGAAATCTCTTCTTTATTAATCTAGTTAATTAGTGCCACGTGATCAAAGTTCCTAATAAACAACTAACCTTTCCCTTTATTATCAATAAGTTTTCTTTGTAATAATTTAGCAAATACTTTTAAGAAAATATAACTTTTTGGCTAATTACAGCTGGTTCATAAAACTAGAAATAACAAAATTAAGACAAAGTAACATTGTTAAGAAAGAAAGTATATCGCTGTTAGGTGAAATAGCTGGATTAGGATATAATTGCTGCTATATTTTTGGAAACTCTTACTGATAGGACTTGAAATAAAAGTAGAACCTCATTTAATCTTTGTAGAAAAAGTGTCCCTAAAGAAAAAGGACGTATAACGGAAGAGTTTATGCCTGTCAACTGAGCATCTGGCTGGTGAAACAAAGTTGAAATGTTTTACTTATGCAAGGTCGCCGTTACCTTGTATACTGCTAATGCTAAATTGACCTTTTTCATGTTCATTTTTCTTTGAAACTAGCATACAAAACAACACAAAATAATTTCTGTGCATTATATGCACTGGAGTTACATATATTATGCACAAAATTGTGCATGGAATAAGGTCTTCTACGTATAGTTATTTTTTTAAAAAATGTTGAATTCAATAATTTGTATTTTTTGGGTATTTTTTGTGATTTTCACTGTAAATGCATATTACTTTTTAACTGTCCCTCACATTTTAAAATCCATGCACAGTTGTTGAACAAATAGTACTAAAAAGGTACCACAAAAGTTTGGTGAAGTTATTCTTAAAATTGAAGGAGGAGTAGGGTTTTTTAAAAAAAATCAAAATTTTTACTTTTTGAATAAGTGAAAAACTACTTGTAAATATTCTTTTTTATTGCTAGAATTTTTTTTATTTAGAGTGAACATTATATAAAGCAATATAATTTACAAGTTTATGTTATTATTTCTAGAAATAATATTTTGGGTAATGCGTCCCCTCAAAAGGAAATATCAGAAAAGTGGCAGCTTATACCATTGAGTTAACGTTGCACAAGCGTCACTCTTCCACAAACTTTGCATTTTATTATTCAAATACTTCGAAAATTCTTTTTATACAATACATGCCATCGATAAAATTGTCGAACGATACATAAAAGAGTTGACGATAGCATATTTTTCATTTAAAGTTACACAGCGAGTTCTTTGCTTAAAGTGTTGGCAAATAGATTTTATGATAAACACATTTTATATTGTAAGTGTTGTGTAAATAAAGTCATCAATGGCTCTTTTTAAATCGAAAAAGTTGCAGGCATTTTAAATGCATTTTCCAGGAAAATGGAAATGGCGGAAAGATTGTTAAATTTCAACAAGACTTCGGTAGATAGCAATTTATTTTTACAGAATATATTCTATGTTGATAATGTGTACGTTTATATCTATTCGAGAGAGATAGTGAGAATTTGCGTTCGAAAAAAATTTGCTTATTCTTTCGAAATTAAATATTCGCAATATATTCAACTTGCAAATGTAGTAATTATTATTTTTTTAAATAAATAAAACAAAAAAATTAACAAAGATCTTATTTCATTTTATTAAAACCGATCATGTCTATCAATCTGGGAAGGTACTGATAAATACGTTTTTCTGTTACTGATACCAGTAAAATCAATATTCTTCAACTATATATTTCAAGTGGTTAATGTGCTACTTACGTGATGGGACAATTATGTACTTTTAGTGATTCCTTCCTTACTTAGATAAATGAGTCGATAAATGAGTATTAGACTTGCTTGAAAAGTTAAGGGGGAATGGGCGCGCTGCACCTCGGGTCTCCAAATTTAAGTGCCTCAGTGTTAGTCTACTGGGAAAAAAACTTTTCTCTCTGCCACATTTCTCAGGCTGTGTTGAATATTTTTATTCGGTTTTCGCTTTTTTTAAATACTAAGTGAAGATAACTTAAAGGAAAAATAAAATCTAAATCTAAATCTTCCCAATTTTTAAAATTGCTTCGAATATTTTGTGTAAAATCATTTATCGAAAATTAAAAAAATTATATATACGAACCATTTCAAAAAGTGGGAAGGTCGAGACCTGTAAGTCAGCTACAATTATCACACTATTACAAAATCCGCAATTCAATGCAGCTGAGACACGTATCAGAGAAAATATATTTTTTTCTCCATAGGATTAACACTGATTCACTTTGATTTGGAGACCCCCGGTCCAGTGAGCCCATTCGCCCTTAACTGAGAGTTCATTGTCGAACTAGTCACGACATGGACAATCGTTATCACTAGAACTTTAAGCCAATTACTTTGATGAATTAGTATAATGTGCTGCCTCACAAGCAAATGGACTAGGACTTATTTTTTCAATCACAACCGATTAATTATTAAAATGCTTATCAAATAGTTGCTGCTACATCAGAACCAAACACATTTTCTGTATTTATGTTTAATAAATAAAATGTGCAAAAGGGTTTTAAACTAAAATAAAAGCCTAAATTAAAATTGATAATTGCAGGCTTTATAGATGATAATCAAAGCAGACATTTGGTCATTCGTAATAAAATTTACCATTGAACTTCCTAGAATCTTCAACTTTAATTTACCGTATTTATAAATAATGGCGTAGTAAAATAGATCGAGACTTGTTGTGTTAAAAATTTCATATTTTATGTTTCATTTCATTTTATTTTATTATGTAATTCTTAACTGAATTTTGATCTTAGTCTGATATTTTTACCTCCTGAAACTTGAAGTCCTGAATGGATGAGTTTTGTTTTAAGTATCTGTGAATACACAAATTACTTTATACTTAAAACACAAAAATGAGTCAATAAAAGATCAGATTTTTCTCTTACCCTCTGTCTTTTATTATAGGAATCTATAATTTATTTCAGTAAAAATGAATTTGTACAATTATAAACAAGATTTCAGTTTTTTGAATGTTAAATTAATTTTAAAGGCATTTTGCATTAAAACAATCTTAGAAAAAATTTAATAATTACACATAAAATTATATAGCTTGTTTTTGTGTTCAAAGAAACAAAACGATGTTTATTTTTAAGGCTTAAAAGACCCCTAATTTCATGAAATTGACGGTAACCTTAGCAATTATTAAACATTACTTTTTTCAAATCTAAGAAATTAACTATGAAAATATAATTGGTTTGTTCCTTTGGTAATTGACCATAATAATTTGTTTATTTGACTGATTTCAAAATTTTATCAAAAATACTGGCATTAAACTTCATTTTCTCAACCAATTGTCAAAAAAATAACAAAACCATAATGAAACCTTTTATTTAAGGCATTATTTATAGATTCGAAATGAACTTTCAGACTACAATAAACGTATAAACACAAAAAAAATAGTTTTTATTGCAAAGTTCGAAAACATTTAACTTATTAACCAAAAATATTTTAAGCAAGCCAACATTTTCTACGAATAACTCTTAAAAGTGTGTAATTACTTTTTATATATTCACATTAAAATCTTAGAAATTTATCAACTTGATATTAATATTAACCCCCTTTACAATAATTCCCAATGCTGCATTTAATAAGAGATTTAATATGAGGTGCATTACGACAACAAATATTGATCAATCTATAACAGTAGTTGAACGAACGGTGGTTGTGCTTATGGTATTTTTCAAGTACTGTCATAATTCCCCGCTGTTTAATCTAACAAGTGTTTCAGGACATGTGGAGAATATTAATTCACTCAATTTTAGAGTAGTTCCGCATGATTAAATATTTGCACTCATTAAAAATATGTTAGTTAATGTTTCTTAGAGTTTGTGGTTGCAGCTGTATGATCTAGACTAATTTTAATGTATTGAAGTTTAAAATCAAATATTTAAGTGAATAATTAATTCTGCATATGCTCCTCCCTTAGAGGGCGCATTCCAAGTTAAAACAAGTTAAATAATGAATTCAGATAAATATTAAACAACCTTTATGCTATGAAAACTTTTTATGTTCAATAATTCACCAAGATTTGAAAAGATAGTCAGTAAATGACATTTTAAAAAAATATTTTTGCTTAAAATATTTGAAAGAAAATGCAAATGTACTGATTGCTTAAACAACGATGTATTTTCTGTATACAAAAGCTTCATATTTCTAAATTACTTATTCATATGATATTTAAATTAACTCTTTCAAATGTTTTTATATTTAAAAATAATGCCTTTTCAATTACTTATAAAAATAAATTTCAATTCCACTTATAAACTATAAGCGTCATGTTTTAATTTCTAGTTGACTAGTTCTGTTTAAGAATTAAACAAGAAGAAATAAATTTCATTTAGGATTCAAAAAGTCATTTACATATACATTTTCTTTATCTATTCACATTTATAAGTATTCAAATGTAAATTTTATGCTGTTCCCTTAGAAAGATATGAAATGGCAAAATTGTTTGAAAAAACTTCTTTAATTTTTAAACTTTAGTTAAAACAAAAAAAATTTATTTTAAAAACCCTACTCATATTTTTTTTATGTAAACACATTTATTATTCTTTGTGTTATGAATGCACTAACAAACCTCTTTGTATGCCTTAATAGTTTTTGTAATAAATATTTCTTTAACAATTTAAAAGTTAATGCCTTTAAAATATACTGATAAAAAGTTTGCCAGATCTCTAAAATCGTGCTCGCCGCTCTTGATACGTTTATATACAAAAATAAAAGTACCTGTATCAAAAAGCAGAAAGGTGATTTTAAGGTACCTTCTACCAAACTATTTCAGTTCTTCAAGTTCAAAATAATTCCCGTATTACCAGAAACGTAAAATGAGACACCGAAACCCTAGAATGTCACACTCCACGTAGTTATACATATTCTTACATAAATTTAAGGGGTCATAGGAGTCTTAAAAATGTGCAAAGAAGGAACTACAAAGCATAGTTTGATCTTTCACGTAATTTTTTAACTACTTAACATATAAGTATAATTTTTTTGTATCTAATTCTATAAGATTTATTTAATATAAAACAAATTTTAAAATTTATGAAACTTTAGCCAAAACTAAAATAAGTGATATTAAAGCTAAAGCTATTTGAACACATTGGGATTAGGCTTGCGCGGCAAATTTTGAGGTCAAAATTGAAAAAATGACCAAGAAAATGATTTTATATTGTACAAATATGTACAAACAAAGACTTATACCTAAATTCTCAGCTCAATTTTAATTAGAAATTATTTTAAAAAAATTTAATTCAAAATTTAAAATTTTTTATTAATTTTTTTAGAAAAAAGTTCTTAAAATAATTTCTAATTAAAATTAACCTGAGAATTTAGGTATAAGTCTTTGTTTGTACATATTTGTACAATATAAAATCATTTTCTTGGTCATTTTTTCAATTTTGACCTCAAAATTTGCCGCGCAAGCCTAATCCCAATGTGTTCAAATAGCTTCATGTTTAATATCATTTATTTTAGTTTTGGCTTAAGTTTCATAAATTTTAAAATTTGTTTTATATTAAATAAATCTTATTAGAATTACATATAAAAATCATACTTATAAATTGAGTAGTTAAAAAATTACATGAAAGATCGAACTATACTTTGTAGTACCTTCTTTGCACATTTTTACGACTCCTATGACCCCTTAAGCTACAAAAATTAATTTGCCAAACCGTTGAAATAAAGTAACACATCATGCTCCCTCAGAAGGCCCATTTAAGTATCAGTTAAGTCCTTTAAAATTGACACAGTAGATCCTTTAAATGCCCATTCATATGATAAAGTGCTACCAAATATATAACTCTACGATAATCTCTCCATTATTATTAATTGAGGCTGATGACAAAGCATCTAAGAGATGGCTTTGCATATGGTTTAATTTATCAAAAGTTACTGTGGATACATAAGGATCACTATAATACTTATGGAGATGACAGAGAAATTAAGTAGAGATTAAGCAGTTTCAGATTTGAATGGTTGAATACTTGTGCTGATTCTAGATTTGTATCTTTATTTTTGTAATTTATCTTTCATATTAGCATTGCCATTAGTTTTTTTTTAACAATTTAAAATTGTTCTACAATACGACAAGTTTGAATCATCATCATCATAGTTGGCCCGAAAGCGAGTTGTGGGCCTTCGCCTTCTTAAGAAGTTTTTACCATCCTGCTCTGTGATAAGCTTGAATAAACAATGCAAATAACTGGCTCTTAAGAAACTTTATACATATTCAAATCAAGAAAAGATTTAGTTTAAGCTTGAATGACTAAATACTTATGCCATAGTATCTAGGATTTGTTTCGTTATTGGTGTAATTTATTGTTTATCTTAACAATGCCTTAATTTTTTTGGTAATTTAAAATTGTGATACCAAAAGAACGAGATAAATAGTGAATTCAACTTACGAATTTATAAATTAGGGCAACATTTAATTGCATAGCCTAAGCATTTTAAACACGAAAAATTATAGGGTATCCAGATACGTTGCAATCAGCCTATCAAAAAATTTCTTTCTTTAACTCCTACTCCGATCTAAAAACACCGCAACTACTGGCAATTAATATACTTTATACACATGCAACTTATGTATAAAAAACATTGTTTTTCTGCCAGGGACAACAGTTAAAAGCCCCTAAAAAACTTAATGTCCCTAATACAATGAAAATCATTACCAACCTCCCATGGTTTACGATTCCAGACAGGATCAGTGGCCTGCCAAAGGTCTTAATAATGGCAAACCTGCACTTTCGCATATATTCATAGAAATAAGAAGAAGCTAAAGATGCTGCCGGTCAAAAAACAATACAGAAAAAGGTTTGCCAAGTAAAACCAGTGATCGCTTTGTAGTAAGCCCAAAAAACGCTCTCGGCGAACTATTTGGCGCGATTTACTCTAGAGTAATGGGCCTCTGAGGGTTACGCAATTTGGCTGAAGTATAATCTTGTTTTCATTGAATGACATTATAAACTGAGAATTTATTTCTTTAAATTGGTTTTAAATTCTTTGTATGTAGAAGATGATTGTAAATGATTGATCCATGCTTTATATTTAAAAATTGAGTGCAATCATAATTTTTTTCTAAAACCTTACAGTCAGCTGACGGGTTTATATACTCTTAAAAAGAACGAACGATTTTAACTCAGTCTGATTGATTTTCCCTCCTCCAGACGGGAAAATGCACTTCTCCTTTTGGAGTGGATCCTTTGTGTGTTAAACCTCCGACAGGATCGCTCCAAACGAGTGACTAACTCAGTCTGAGTTAAAATTCACTCCTTTCCAGTGTCGAAAATGCACTTCTCCAACTGGAGTGGATTTCAATCTTTTGTTTTAAGAGTGTAGGTCTGTATAACTCAGAGCTATGGGATTACTACTTCGTCTTGGCAATTTCTGACTCTGATGAATGATGAAGCTATAATTACAATCCATATTTTTGAGCAGTGAAGGGGAATTGCTATCATCTTCTGTAAATTCAAATGTTGTTCAACAGCTTACAACTGCGTAAATTGGTCGTTTTTTATTTTCGATCAACATCTTTTTAAATAATAAAATAGTGTTTTACTTTATATTAACATTAAGTGAGCGGTTTCTTTAGGCTTACTAAGGTTGCTCGTCGACTTTATGACTGCTTCACATTTTCCCCGCCAAGCATATCTATCTTCCTCTTTTCTTTATGCTTATACGGGTGTAAAAGCCATTATAATTCATATGAGTTTGGTGGGCATAAAAGCCGCCGCGTATGTAAGGTAATTCGTCAATAAAAAGCAGTGGTATTAATATTTTATGGCAGTGTTATAGATGGAACAGTGATTTCTTGTGGAGATAAACATCCAATTATTTGGAACATTGATCGATATGGGACAGGTATTAGATAGGTTGGTTCATTTTAGATGGCGAGTTTCTTCTATTTTATAGTGATTCAAATAAATAGGATTTAAACGAAAAGTTGAAAAGTAACAGCTTTTAATACTTTCAATTATTTAATATGAAACATAACATATTAGTAAAGAATTACGATGAGGTCAAAACTACGAAATGGAACTTTTTAACTTCACGTTTGGAGAGTGTTGATTCTAGACAAGTTTTTATCTGTCAGATTGTCAGTCTGTAACCACTCTACAGCTCAAACTAAAAATATACACATTTCAAATTTTGTAAACGAGGTGTGTGCTTTTTTCACTTAAAAATGTAAGTGCTTCTTAATAAATTATTCAAGGGTGGTACTGTGCTTTAGTTTTTGCTCATTAAAGTGGATTCTGCAGATTAAATTCTTCAGAATAAATTCTCCAGATTCAGTTTCTCTGTAGTAGAGAAAATGAAGGCGTCTTAAATTCTGTCTAAAAAAGTTCAGTTCCGATGAGACTAACTTGCCGAATGCCACTTCTGAAACTATTAAAACAAAGTTTTCCATAACAGTTTTGTTTAAGCTAAAGAAAAAATCGTTTTTTCCACCTTGTAGAAATAACTACTTCATCTTGTGAAAACGCGTTATAATTGTTTAATTATAACGCGTTATAATTATAATCTAAAAAACTGTTTTTCGAGACTAAGGATTATCCTTAAAAGTATTTATTTTCTAAATTTTAGTAAAACGTTTGTTTAATTAATGCGAAAACACAACCTTATATTCTTAGTAGTTAGAAATTCCTTGCACTAACATCGTCAAATTCCCTTGTCATGAATCCCTACTTCACTAAAAGGGATTAAAGAAGAGGGATATTTTGAAACTATTAAAAGTTAAAAGAAGCAGACACACTTTAATTTAAGTGTTTTATAAAAAAATTTGTATAATAAACAATAATTTTTTTTACGCAATCCACTTAAAAGTACTAAGGCTTAGTGTATAGATTTTAAAAAGCTTATGGATAAAAACTCTTTATAATTTCCGAATATGTACATAAAGATAAGAAAACACCTTCTTGTTAATCTGGATAAAATTTCGAAATATACGATGATTTGGTATTTGAATTGTTTCTGGCTGTTTTTTTCCAGCTTCTTTCAGGAGCTTTAACACAGCCAGAAATATATGGTTTTGCATTGAACAAACACTTGCATTGAGGGGTAGGGGTCGATACATATATATTCCAGATTGTGTGCTTGATCGAGGCCCAGTGGCTTAGTGGTAGTGCTTCGCATTACCACGCCACAGGTCCGGGGATCGAATCCGGGATTGGGCGAGTTTGACCCATCCTTTCATCCCTTGAGTGGGTCGATAAAATGAGTACCCAATGCCGTCTTTACCATAAGGGCACACGGGGCCCGTGCCCAGGGCCCCCCATTCTCAGGGGGCCCCGAAAGACCGACAGTTTCTTTCACACATTTATTTTCAAAACATTTTTGTCGGGAACATCACACGTTTTTCACAAATCAGTAATCTTATCAGAAAGTATTTACATGGCATATACTACGCCATTATATCGCTGGCTGCGCCTATTCCTACTGTACTAATTAATAACATTGCCCGATCTGTCCAACGTCGACCACTTGACTTTTATAGTTAGTTACATAAAAACCATAGCAAAGCATTCAGCGTATTTAAATATCTCAACCTTAAATAAACTAATAAAATCGGATAAATTGGAAAAAACTTTTCAAACGTAGAAATTGCTACAAAAATATTGCCTAATGGTTACCAATTGTAGTGGAGAGCTGTCATTTTCGAAGCTTAAGAGAATAAAAAATGAATTGCAAAAAACAATGTTACAGGAACGGCTGAGTAATTTGTCAATTATGTGCAAAGAAAGTGATATCCTCCAATTCTTATATCCTTAATGACATATTATATCATACTGTATTTGATTACCTATAATAAATGGTCATACTCAGTAAAAAAAATTTATTATAATTAGCTTTTTTTTACATTCCAAAAGGGCCTCAAATACTTGTGTGCCCAAGGGCCCCAGCCTAGTTTAAGACGGCCCTGTGAGTACCAATCATGCTTGGGAACTAAGCACTGTGGATTCCGCGTGAGGCTGACCACCTTACAGGGACATATACATAGCATCCTAGATCCCTAGGTCATGGAAGCTGAAATGGGCATGGCAGGCCATGGCCCAGCAATGGGCTGTTGCCCGGGTAGTTTAGTTTCAGTTTTAGTGTGCTTGATCAGAGACTCGCTGTATAAGTCTTCTTCAAGTAAGATAGACGCAGAAAGAATTTTTATTGTCACAGAGAAATGAAGTACACTCAGGGTGAAGGCAGGAATCGAACCCGTTCCCGTTACAGCACGAAGATTGCGAGCGTAAAGGTCCAAACCACTGGGGGCATCCGGGCCCCCAGTTACCGTTGAATGGGTTAACTTTTCCCCAAGCATAAAACCGTAGTACTGAGTTTGTTCTTGAATGCTTTTTACTCAAAATCAAGGCAGAGTTGCCACTAACAAAAAGAGACCCCCACCCCCAAATACATTTTCAAATAATGTATTAAATAAAAAGTTATTAGCTTGAAAACTTGGACCAAAGGTATCCATCCACAGGTATTTAAGAATGCAATGTCGTATTTTTTCAACCTAAAAAAAGTTGCAAACTAATAGGGGGATGTTCTGTTTTGTATTTTATGACTTTGTTACATCGAAAGAATAAGTACAATTCCAAAATTAATCGTAGGGAATTCAGTTTCAGTAGCTTATTAGCCATTATATTTAAAAAAAAAACCTTATAAATTATAAAAAAAAAATGCATCATTAATAAACATATTTACATTTCCTTATTTTGAATGTGTATTATTAGGTAGCAGCCAATTAAAATACTAAGTAAACTTTTTGCAAATTTTAACTAAGTTCATTAATTCAATTCACATGATTTAAAACAACTGTCCTGGAAAATCAAAGGAACTAAAATCTAAAGGTAGTGTAGCTTACAATTTTATAAAGAAAATGACGACAGCAAATATTTTCCTTCGAAAAACATTATTGAGTTAACAAATAATAATATATAATATACCACTAAACCAATTTCAAATATCATGAAACGCAATAAATCTTTTCATAACTTCCACAAGAAATCCCGATTCTTTCCGAAGTACTTTTTTACATTTCATATAAAGTAGTAGTTTAGTAGAACGACATCCTATTTTTTATCTACTCAAAATCGACATAATTCAATATCTTCTCCCTGAATTTTTTTCTCTGAGCTCTTGAATTTTCCAGAGGGAATTTTTCGGTGGAAATGATAGGTGTCAATAGTTCACTTGCTCATTATGACAAAGCTGTAACATGAATGTGTGTTAATTCAGTTTTATTACTTGATAAAATTCATAATTTAATTATTTATTAAATTATAAATTACAAAATATACTTAATACTTCTTGCATTACATGCTTTTATATTTATAAGGAAAAATAGTTGTAGGGTACAAGTTAAAAACGGGAATAAAAGTTCTATTAAAAAAACCACCTTTAACTTAAAACTTTTGTCAGAAAAACCCTTACTTAATTTTTTGTTTACTTTTATCTTCAATATAAAAGCAGTTGAAGAGAACACGAGAAGAACCGATTGATTTATTAGGCGGACGCCCGCAATTGTCTGCTTGGCGGCCGAAAACCGGTTTCTCTCTTTCTTCTTCGCTGGTCCAAGCGTCGGGATCGTCAATCGTCTGAATCTTGGTAGCTAGGAACCACAGAGATAGTAGGTAAATTATTAGAGTGGAAGATCAGGTGGCCTACAACACTGGCCTAATTGGGGCTCTTCTGGGAGTTCCTTGCGCGTCCCGTCGTTAGCATTGGAGGTCACGTGATTTACCACTCTATTACTTTAACTACGATCTCTGTGGTAGGAACTGGTTTCCTTACACAAGTTTAGGCGATCACTCGCTATCATCGCCAAAGTGGCCTGCTAAGGAAACTTCTCTACAAAATCAATCGGTTCTCCCCGTGTACTCCTCAGTTATGATATAGACCTATCGCGCAGGCTATGAATTGAGTCGAAAACAGCCAAATCTGGTTTAAAAAAAAACCCGAAAAAATAAAATATATAATGTGCGTAATAATCGTTATTACCAATGGGCATGTTTCAAGTTCAGAGAGTAAACAGAAATAATGAATAAAAATGAATTTTTCCTCGAGCCTCAATTGGTGAATTTATGTCATGTGGTAAGTGTGATTCTTTTTGACGACTGTCGTACTATTTTTCGGGGACTGTGTGTCCATGTGCGCGTGTACACATGCGTGATACGGTTCATCGTCAAGAGAAACACGCATCACTGGATCTCCTGCCACGTGATTATTTGCTGTGTGCTTTATTTGTGTGAAGTTTCTTAAATAACTGAGAAGGACATACGTCACCTCAAATAAGCCAATTACAAGGTGTGATCGAAAAGTTCGGTGATTATTCTCATAATTAAAAAATCGCGCCTGTTAGGATCTTGCACTCACGCAGACGCATTGAGAGAAATGTCATCTAGAGCCATGTGACTTAGATTTTACGACAGATAAGAGGAAGCGCTCCCTATGAGCAGTTTAATAGTCAGTTTGCAAAAGATTATCAGTATGACATCAATGCATAAACATAAATTTTTGCTTCAAGTTAGGTATAACGACGACGGAGACTCATGACATTTTAGTGAAAGTTTACGGTCAGGAAGCAGTGAGTAAAAAGTGTGATTATGAGTGGTTTCAACGCTTCACAGACGGAAAGAAGGATGTCAAAGATGAGCCGGCAACGTCCTCCTTTCAGTCTGTAAAGCTTTGAAACCACTCATAATCACACTTTTTACTCACTACTTCCTGACCGTAAACTTTCACTAACATGTCATGTGTCTCCGTCGCCGTTTTGCCTAACTAAGGAAAACTTTGTGTTTATGCGTTGCTCCATGTCACACTGACAATATTTCTCGCACTGATTGTTTTAAACTGCTCACAGTGAGCGCTTTCGCATATCTGTCGTGAAATGGCCGTTACAGGGCTCTGGATGACTCTTCTTTCAATGCGTCTGCTTGAGTGCATGATCCTAACCACTGAACTGAAACTCTGGAAGAAGCATCCCATGATAAGCCGATGAAGCCCATTTTTGGGTCACTTGGCAACAGCTTTAGGGAGAATATGTGCCCTATTTGGCATGATTTCGCCGATTACAATGGACACTTGACTTGACAGTTTGCATTGGATGTCGCCAATCACTCGCCAAGAATAGTAGTCCAAGGAATTTAAGTTTTAAAGATTGTACCTGCAATTATATTATTTTAAAAGTACATGTTTCCAAAACTTCATTATATAAAGAACCTCCTAAAGCAATAACCTATCAATTTTCTGTTTAAAAAATTATTGAAAAAGTTGGTTAAAAATGCCTATTTTAACAGGTAAAGTATAGGATTGGCGGCAAAAGTTGGGTTGCTCTTACAGGGTTGCCGGGCTTCATCGACCCGTTTGACGAGTGTTTCGATACTCCTTCCAGAGTTTCAGTTCAGTTCAGTGATCCTAGCCGAAGCAGTTTTTTAATTATGAGACCAATCACCGAACTTGTCGAACACACCTTGTATAAATAGACTAAAATGTTTTTTAAAATCCTCTGCCAATTTTGTTATGTTTTGGACCTTACTTAGTGTGCCACAAATGAGTGGTCAGTAACATACATCTTTGGCAAACTAAATAAATGAGTTGAATTGGAAAATATCTTACTTTTAATATGCTGGAGAAGTGAGGCTTTTGCTATGTTAACTCAATAGGATAAATTACACTGTTCCTCGCACAAGAGTTCTATCATACGTTTGAAGTAGAATCCTTACTCGGAAAGCTATTAAACATTGCAAGATAATCAATTTGTAATTTGCTGGGGAAATTTTTTTTCCCAATTTTCTTGTTTAGGACATCAAAGGCATTAGAAGTGTTTTATTAAATTGTAAGGAAATTATAAATTTTTTTGCAAACATTGTGCAATTTACCTGTATTTCTTATGGTACGAATTATGGATCTAATTTGTCTCTAGCAATGGAATTTGTGGTTTTGATCCCCAACTGAAAATTTGACGTTAGGGACATGGAAAAATAAGGTATTTTCCTGAGGTATTTTGTGTTTTAAGAAACATTTAGAAATATTATTTTAATAAATAATCCTATGTACCTCTAATAAAATCAGTCATACTGTTTAATCTTCTAATGCATACTTTTTTTTATTTTTGCTAAAAAAATAAATTTTGTTCTTTAATGATCATACATTAAGTTAGAAATATAAAAACGATCTCTTAACGCTGAAATTCGATTTTTTAAATTTTAAAAACATAAGCATCACTATAGACGACATGGAACTGAGGAAGATGTATAAAAGTATAATGGTAAATTGTACCTTGTTAATTGTATAACAAAGTAGTAACATTTTAAAAAACTTTTACTTTTTCATTCTAAACCAACAATGTAGTTTCCAATAGATAGCAAATTGCTAAAGTTGTCGAACACCAACCATAAGTTAAGTCCTCAAGTGGATTGAAGCATCTGCTGCCACCTGACATACTGCATAGTTTGTTACTGACAATTCAGCTATAAATTTAGGCAAAAAGTCTTTGTTTTATTTTTTCGTAGTATATACACATTTTTATAGTATTTTACATATTTTCGTATTTTATTTGCATATTTTTTTTCAAGTAAAATCAATGTAAATAAAATAGGATTTAAGAAAATTTCATGATTTCATAGTCAAAAAGTTACACAATTACATTTGGTTAGGCTAGTCAAAGAAAAAAATTGTCCTTTATTCGTAAGTTATGCTTCTAGAACTTAAAACTCATTAAAGGCTAATACATCTGACAACCATAAACTCTCAATGAAGCTTAAAAGTTTCCAACCAAGCGCAGAAACCTGTCGCTTCCGAAGCCCCCTCATATTTTAGCACCGTAGCGCCCCCTCTTAACTCAAGAGTTTGATAAAGCTTAGCTTTGGAGGGGGTAGATTCATTCACTTTTCGCGGAACTCCCCAACTAACATCGTCTGCAACTACATTCTTTTTTCTTCTTTTTGACGTAAAAATATATTAAATATTTCAAAATGCTTACAAATATATTGTTGGCGACATTGGCAATGGTATTTGCGGAAATTGTTAACAGCTCGCCTATTGTACAGGTATTTGTTTTCAAAGTTTTTATTTCAGAAAATATTTTTTTTATTAACCGCTATTTTTAGAAATGTGATTAGTTTATATGCGAGCATTTAAATTTTTGCTTTCTTGCATGGTAAATGAAATCTTGTTGCATTGTTTGTAATAAAATTAAAATTGTAAGATTTTTTTTTTTTTGGGATAAGTAATTGGTATTTATTAACATTAACGCAATGAGTAATGTGAATCAAGTAAAATGTCATTGATGTTTAAAAATATATATAAATAATATTTTATTGAATTAACAACGTAATAATATAAAGCTTACCATATGTCAATTTTAAAGTTCTATATAATCAAGCAGTTTTTGGTGTGTATGTGTGGATGTAAATTTAAATTATTAAAACAATTTTAATCATGGATCATTGGAAAAAATTTGCAATAAACGACATGATTCCGTTACTATTGAAATGCTAATGAATTTTAAAAAAGTCCTTATAAATATTTTCTATAAAAGTTTTTGTTAACAGTAACAGATTAAAAGCTTTTTTCGTGAACATTTTATTTTTATTGAACCACCAGTAAAAAAACCAACTATAAGTACAAATACGTGAAGTATATAAAAAGTTGTGAATTGTTCAAATAATTTATATTAATAGGCTAGTGCTTACAAGCATACGCTCAAATTTAAATGTTATGTATACAGTTTATCGGAACATATATCCTAAGGCAACTCAAAGAAAGGCCTTGTTTTTCCTAAAAAAACAATAAATAACGAATACCCCACAGTAAAATATCCACTTTCCAACTTTCAGCAGCGTATTTCCAACATTTATTAAACATTTTTCTTTAAATATATAACACTTTTAAAGGTATGAGACGAAAAATATATCAGTATGTGATATTACTGAATATTTTATGTCATGAATGGGATATCATATCCTAAGAATATAGGTTAGGGTCCTATTACTTATCTGAGCACTTCTAGTAAATGTTTATTTATGTGTTATGCAGTATCTTATGGCAGATTTTCCTCAGGCATAAATATTCAATTTGTTTATTTTATACTATTCTGCAGAAAGACATTTTGAAAATTTAAATAATAGGAGTCATTGTTTTATTCTTCTCGCATATAAAAACATACGCATATAAAACTCGCATTTAAAATTAGAATGCAGAATGGTGCAACCTCCTATTCTTGGAACTTCCTATTTCATAACATTATTTTGAGCCTTGATTTACCGCTTTTGCGATTCACCAAATTTATCCTACCACAAAACTATTAAATTTATGCTTCAAATAGTATTGGCAGCTAGAAAGTTAGAGGACTCCGCTGCAATATTGCATCCAAGATTTAATAGTTTAGCTTAAAAATGTTCGAATCAATAACCATTCTAAAATGATAATATTTTGTGTGCGAAGTGTGAAGAGATGAAAGTACTTAGAACAAAAGCACAAATAAAATAGGAAACACAGAAACGCTTTTTAATCTACGCAGGAGGTGAGAGTAACTTGCCTAGTCAGGCGGGAGCGATTAAATACAAAAGCTTGAGTACGAAACTTCTTATCCTCTAGAAGTGGGGCTGTAGGGAGCCTAGTGGTCAAGATCTCGGTCTCGAGATCGGAAGGTTGAGAGATCGAGTCCCGGTGCCACTGAAGACCTACCGAGTATATGCGGAGTACGTGCTCGTTAAATCTGTTGGGTACGAAAGTCCTGTGGTCGGTCATTGCGCAGTTTACCGGGTACAGGTTCCTGGAGAAAATTTCCCTTCCCTTCAGGGACATGTCTAAATTGTGGAGGTGGCGCGTGATAGATGGCAGCATCCGTCACGTATATGTGTGCATGTGAGTGTGTGTGTGTTGTGACTGTCTTACTTGACGAAGGTTTATAAGCGGCTCTCTGAGCAAGCACACAAGCCTGAAAATATATGATATCAACCAATCAACTCTAGAAGTGGAAAGAACGAACAAAGTGTCTTTTTAAAAATTGCAAGACAGATGATTTTCATGATATAAAATGCATAATAGAAGTAGCGTAATCAAATCATCTTAGCGTATTGTTCAAGTTTTATATCAGCCCAGGACGTTTAAGGAGTGAAACGTAACAACCATCATCTGCTTTAACTTTAAATTAATTTGACTTCGAATCATTAATATCGACTTGTAGTTATGCAAACAAAGACCCGAAGCCAAACCGGTAGCCTCAAAGGTTAAGGATCTAGCCCTTGGAGCTTCTGGGTCCGGGTTCGTATCCCGGTCAAGCATGGATGTTCGTGTTTGTCGAATACATGCGAAGTACGTGCTTGTTAAATCTTTTGGGTCCAAACGTCCTGTGAGCGGTCATTGTGCGCAGTTTCCAACGGGTACAGTCCCCTGGAGACTATTTCCCTCCTATTCAGTGACATGTCTAAATTGTGGTGGCTCGTGATAGATGGCTTCAACAAGCCATTTTTATCAGACCCATAGGTAAAATTCTCCATCTAAACATTATTGAACGGATCCAATGCTCCACATATGTATACAGGACCTGTTACTGACTATTTTACTTATGAAAATTCAAACTCTGTAGAAGTTGTTTTTCTACTACAGTACACTAGTAGCAGCAAAACAAACTTGCGTTAATGCATTTGAATTGTAGCATTGCAAAAGGGTTGAATGGTTTTGGTTGGTTGGTTGGTTGGTTGGACATATTTTCAGGCTTGTATGTTTGGTCAGAGACTCACTTATAAACCTTCATCAAGTAAGACAGACGCAACACACATACAGGACAGATGCTGCCATCTATCGCGCGCCACCTCCACAATTTAGACATGTCCCTGAAGGGGATTGAATGGTTTTATCTTCTACGTTCTAACCCATTTGTTTTTAAAATTCTTAAAATGGTATGGCATCTGAGATACTTCTTTCTTTCCTATTGGATTTCTGTCTATACTAATTACAGCAATTTCCGTAGTTTTGTGGAAAGGGTAGTTTTTATTAAAATGTTTTGTTGAATTCGGTATTGTCTTTCTGTTTGCTTTCTAACGTTCAACTATTTTAAAAAGTTCTTTTTCATAGCTGATAAATTAAACCGATCGTCTTAGTGACATAGCATTTCTGAGTTTGAGTTCACTGGACATTCAAAAATGGAATTTTACAAGAATTAAAAAACAAATCCAGACTGGTCAGGAACACTTCGGTTCCCGCGAGCGTTTCTTAAATATGACAAATATACAGTACCAACTACAACAAAATTATAGATATTCTTTTGAAGTTCACTTGAGTTCCAGCTCAGGTGTTAACCTCTTCAAATAATTAACCTCTATAAATAATTATGGGGTAGTGCGGCTGCGTAAGAGCTCTTCTTGTAGTCTTTAAATAGACAAACTACAGCGTTCGAAAGAATTTTTTTTTACTTTTGATGTTGCATTTTTTGTGATTTCCAATCGCGTTTTTATCTATGATATGTTTTATACTGGCTGAATAAATTGAATACCCTCAAGTTTTATCTTTCACAATACGTTTTAATGTAAAAAGTGTAAGTTTTTGTAAAAAATATGTTGGCCTGTTAGTCTAAACTTCCCAATTCAAATTGAAAGTACTTCAATTATTGAAAAAAGCTAAATTTAGATTTACCATTAAAAAAATTTACAAGGAGATTTTCTATAATTCGTTTAAATTACTATTGATATTCGATCATCATACGAGATTCGTTATTTTTTTAAAATAAAGAAGTTAGTTTGTAACAGAAACTTTACTTTGAACTGCTTCCACACAAAATCCAAGTATTTAAAAAGAAGCACCAAATAGACAACATTTTGTCCCATATTTAATTTTAAAAGTCAAAATTATGAATAATATTCTTAACAAAATTAAACTATTCTTGCCCATCGTTTGTTTAATTTATTTGCATTTCGAAGAATAACAATTCAGCATTGCTTGCACTTAAAAAGAAGAAAAACCATTTCCTTTTAACATATGTGTTATTCAAATGGAATTGCTTTTTTTTTTTTTTTTTGCTTTTTCTGAATGACAGTGTAGGTAAATAAATGTAAATGAAAAATTACGCTTCTTTCTAAAATAATAAAATATAACGTCTCGTAACTCTCTCTAAATAAATGATACGAACACTTAAATAATCTCTTTGTGACATATATTAGGACATCATTTCAAACTTATTTATATCGCAATATAAATTTTATTTACATTTTTATTTCATACAAACTGAGTTCTTCATGCGATTCTTCATAAGTGGCAATGTGGACTTAATTTCATTTAAAATACCCGTTAATGCTTCTAAAATAAGTATAGAATTTTGCTTTTTTTAAATAATGGAAACATATTGTATCTTAATTCTGATTTTTTTAATGGAATCATATTGTGTGTAGCATTAGTTGTTTAGGATATGAAAATTCCACTTTCTAAATTACCACCGTAGTGTGGAAGCAAAAAAAAAACAATTTTTGTGATATGTTATTTTTGAAAGGCGTCATAATATTAACACTTTACCTCCGGGCGTCGACTGACCCATAGACTAAGAACACTCTAAGTTTCAAACTCTCATTGGAGAATTTCTACATTGAAATTGACATAGAAACTAGCACACCCCCTTTGTGTCTAAGGGAACTAATGTAATGGTTTCTGGCTGCCTATTTGCAGTCACCTTTAGGAGATTTAACAGAGCCAATGACATCTCGTAATTTGGAACTCTTATCAAGTGACGATAGGGATCTATTTTTTACTACAACTTATTTTCGACTTTATTTTTGAATATATACAGCTACTCATTGACTTTTATATCCCTCGTAGGCCCATCCTCAAGATATTTGACCTTGTGCTTCTTTTTCTCCATTAATAAACCTACAGACTGACTACGCTTGTCATTTTAGACATGGTCCCCCAAAGATCCACAAGTGATTCGATTGAATAACTCGTCAAATATTCATCCAAATGTAACAAAAACTTAGATTTAGGGGTTTTCGAGGGTTTTTCACATTTCTAAGTAATTAAAATTGGGTGTTGCTATTGAAAATTTTAAAGTTCGTAACATTTTTAATATTAAGACGGACCCTTATGCAAATTTTGTGTCATGCAATTAACTCAAAATGTTATTTGTTCACATAGTCAAAAAGGTCCGATGTAAAAGGATGACTAACGGTTGAAATAATCACTAGTGGGTAACTTTTTTTTAACAGACAACATTACGAAGAAACATTAGCCTTACAATTGAAAGTACAATTATACCAATCAACAAATCAACCTTTAATAGTGTTTTAGTTGCATTCGACACGTTAGAAGAGCTAGGCATTAGATTAAGTTGCTG
Source organism: Hylyphantes graminicola (assembly GCA_023701765.1). Lineage (NCBI taxonomy): Eukaryota > Metazoa > Arthropoda > Arachnida > Araneae > Linyphiidae > Hylyphantes > Hylyphantes graminicola. Next base: position 21,210,762 of record CM043116.1, read on the forward strand.
GTCTAGAAGATTTTTAGTCTACGGGTCAGTCGACGCCCGGAGGTAAAGTGTTAAAGAAATGAAGATTATTTGACAGTATGCATTATTTGTTTAGAGAGAGAAAGAAGGGCTTCTAGATTGTTTTAGTGTAGAGCAATTTGTTATCCTACTTATTTTCAAATTTTTAATTAAGTATTTTTTAAAGGTTAACTATTATTATTATATGTAACCATTATTTATTCTTTTTGATGAGGTGTTTATGTTACTTTTGTTTTTTAAATGGCATGTAATAATCATTTGGTTTATGTGGCATGTAAAAGATGTAGGAACCATTTGGCGTGGGTTCTCTCGGCAAAATTAAATCTCGACATACGAAACATCCACAGAGAGCTCAGACTCATTATAATCTGCACATCAAAATTGGAGCGATAGTCGCCTAGATGGTGCCACAAATAATGGCTCTCAGTTCTGGGGGATTCACTGAGTCTGCAAAGGCTTGACCGCCAATGTTGCAGATCCATTAGAAAGAAAAAGATAAAAAAATATTCATTTGATGCAGTTTGGTTTGATAGGTGATATATTTTGTCTAATTCTGTTGTATGTTGATATGAAATGTTTGGCTTGGAGGTAGGAATATTGAGTATTTATTCTTCAATATATAACTAAACTTAGCAAATGTCAAAAAATGGTTATTTAATTTTCTATTGAAGAAATATGAAATTAGAGAAATTCAGCATTTAAAAGTTTATGCCGAATGAAATGCTGTATTTGATGTTTTAACCCAAACAAAAATGTTAAGTATAAGTGGTAGAATTCACTACACTCCTTGTCAACCAAAGTTGTGTAAATAGATATATGCTATGGAGAAGATCCTTCCGCGGATGTAAAGAGTCATAAATTATTTGGGAATCCATCCAGGAAACATGTATAAAACATTAATTTAGCTTAAGGTCTAACAGATTTGAATATTATTTGAGAAAATTTGCCCATTTTATTGGAATGAAAAGTGTATTTTGGTTATATTGTATTCAGTTCATTTTGTATGTAAATATTACCTTACAATAGTTCCCAACTAACGGACGAATCGCGCTTTTCCCTCTGCCCTTTTACTCTTTGTTTTTATCCAAGTTAGGATAGCACGGAGTGCAAATCTGTTACAAACCTACTTGCCAACTCTTACATACCAATTAATAAAATAAATATTTGTTTAAAAAAATAATAATACGTTTCAGTACTTAACATAAATCAGTTGAATATCGTGAAAATCTCAATAAAATTCTTTCAATTGGAAATATGTTCCCATGAATCGCTTTAACTTTGAATTTACGCTTTCTATAAAATTGGGTTTTACGATATTTTATATAGCAACACAAAAATTATTATAACGATTTTACTGTCTTTTCAGCGCATTAAACAGTAATCATTGTTTCATAAAAAAGTATTTTCTCATCTCTTTTAGATCAAGGCTTATGTTTTACTGAAGTTGTATGATATGTGATAGTTATATTTGCATATAAAGCTTTTATTAATTGCATTCATATCTTAAATTTCTCATATGAATACGATAGTTGTTGTTAAAAAGTTAGATACTTTAAGAATTCATTTTATTTTTGTTTGATTACAATGCAAAAATATTAATTAAAAGATCCTGAACTCTTGTAAGGCAGTTTGATGCATTTACAAAGAAAAAACTACTGTAAGGTTGACGATTCAAAGTATTTGTTTTTTTGCAAGAAGTAATAAATTCGATTTTATGTAGTTTTTTTACAGTTAATAACTTTTAATGCATAGTAATTTTGGATACATTTTATTATTAAATGTAATAGATTTTTTATGCCGTAATTGTTTATATTAACGATAACTAATCATTCTATTGATTAGTCGACGCTGACGTTCAACTCTGACGTATTTAAACTTAAGGCTTTCCATATTAAACAAAAGGTATTTTTCAATTTTTCTGCGAAAAGTATCAAAATGTAAAGAGGTAAAACAATTACAAGTAATATAACGTTCCTATTCGCGATAATATAAAATAGTACTTATGAAAGAACCACTTTAGAAAATGTGATATAGTTAAAAATATTCTCTTTGAGGAGTCTGTTATTATTTAAAAAAAAAAAAAGATTAAATGAAAATTATCAATTTACGTCAATTTTACGAATTTATTGTAATAATTTAGATGTTATCAATTTGTTTATAAGTTTTAAGTTACGATGATATTGGAGAAATTCGGGATTTATAGTTTTGTTGTTTGAGAGATATAACATGATAGTTGAAAGAGGAATAGAAAATTGCTTCTCATTTTCCGTAATCGACGAAATAGGAAACAAAGTGTCGATTGAAAAATAATCAAGGGAAAGTTAGAAAATGTCTGCAGTATTTTTGGATAATGTTAGGTCACTTAATATAATGACGAAGTGAAAAGAACAAATCCTTTTATTCTCATTGGTAATATTAAGATAACAGTTTTTGTTTATTCTACATTCTTAAAAGTAGTTATTTTGTTCAAAAAGACTTTAAATTCTATAAATTAATTTCAGAATTTTCAGAATTCATTTATTCTTTTTTTCAATTCGATGTATTTTATTTTAATTTATGATGTTCTAAATTTAGCGATATTCTAAATTCAATAAAATAATTTTAATAATAAACAAATTAATGTAAATTTAATATTTTAATGGAATTTAAGCCTAACTAATTTTTACAAACATCATAATATTATTATTTTTAAAAGTATATACATAAAGCTAAGTTTTATATATTTTTAATTTATTGAATTAGATTTTTGTTTTATTAACTATATATTTTTAATGTAAATCATTGAATTACGCATTTTAAAAGTAAAATCGCTCCATCGGACAATCAAAAACGTGTAACATTTTAAACATTTTAAAATATAAATACTAATCGGCAACTTAAAAAGAATTTTCATCAATCGATATTCAAAGTTACTGTCGAGATGTTGCCAACATCTTACGAAAAATATATTGGAAAAACGGTTGACATGAGTACGCGGATTACCAGAGTTCACATAAAAGAACGTCGAGCTGCTTTTAGAATCTAATTAATATTGATTCGTGTCTCTTAATGAATAGGGAAATCAAAAGAAGTTTTCTCATCAACATATGTTGAGATTTATATGAATACTTATATTTTATTCAATGTGTGGCGTACAGCAGCGAAACCACTCAACTCGACTTGGAACCGGATTGAACTGGACTAGACCAGATTTGGACTGATTGAGAAAATATCTTTTGAAATGTTGAACTGTGTGATTTCTGGACTTTTCGGCTTGTAATATTTTAAACATTAATGTAAATTCTGAAAATAAATAGATAGGAGTAAACGCTGATTTGTGTTATATTCATCATCCGTAAAGAATCTGAATTGTCACACGAACTGAGCAACCCAAGTAAGCGGAATTCGAATCCTATAAATTTAGATACGTTGGGTTTTCGTGACATGGCGTCCGTGACAGGACGGATGATTTGAAACATTGAAACACTAAAGTAAGCTGCTTTATTTTTCCTTCATCATGGATGCATTGAAACAAAAACGAAAAGCAGTGAGATCGGCGTTCACTCGTCTATTTAACGAATTAAACGAAGCTTTAGATAAGAAAGTCGTGAATGTGTCAGAAGATGTCGACTGTTTGGCGACTTTACAGATGCTTAGTGAAAAGCATGATGAGCTTTTGAACTTGAACGAAGATATATTATCTTCTTTATTAAGTGTGAATAACGTAAAAGATAAAGATATTGAAGCTGAGACCGAAAAAGCCGATAGTTACGTCCATAAATTTAAGAAAATGAGTTTGCTGTGTAAACGAAATGTCAGTACACTTGATGATTTTGATTCTCAATCTATGATTAGTAGATCCGTCGCCAAACGGAAATTTAAATTGCCACCTTTAGCATTTAAGAAGTTTGGTGGAGAAATCAAAGACTGGTTGCCGTTTTGGGGACAATTTACTAAAATTCATGAAGACCCAGACATAGATGAAACAGACAAGTTTCAGTACTTGGCACAATGTACTGTACCCAATTCAAGAGCCTGGGAATTGATTGAGAGTTTTCCACAATCATCTGGTAACTATTACAAAGCAATAGAATGTCTGAAATCAAGGTTTGGACAAGATGATCTTTTGGTAGAATACTATGTGCGAGAACTTTTAAAGCTTACTTTGGCTTTCAACATGCAGTCCAATCATGTGAAGCTGTCGACTATTTATGATCGAATTGAAACTCAGTTGAGGTCCTTAGAAACTCTTGGCGTAACGACCGAAAAATATGCGTCCATGCTCTTCCCACTCGTCGAATCCTGCTTGTCAGAAGAAGTCTTAAGAACCTGGCAAAGAAACGGTAGGTCCTTACCCAGTAAAGAAGGCGAATCAAAACTAGACAGCTTAATGAAATTCTTAAAAAATGAAGTGGAAAGTGAGAGCCGAATAGAGCTTGCTATGCAAGGTTTCTCGCTTAAGGAAAATACAAAGAATGTCAGTCCAAAAAGGAAGCTGCCAACTGCAGCTGGACTGTTTGCCGGAAATAGAGAGGGAATACCTAAAAAGTGTGCATTTTGTGAAGAAACAAGTCATGATACAAAAGACTGTCATTCTGCACGCAATCTAGATTTAAATGAACGAATATCACGCCTAAAGAAGTGGGGTAGCTGTTTTAGGTGTCTTAGGCCTGGACATATGTCAAAGAAATGTAACGTTAGGGTCAGCTGTGAGCACTGTGGTAGACGACATGTACGGATTATGTGTCCAGATGTTCAAGATAATTCACCTCCTGCAAGTTCTAGAGAACCACCTCTCGAAAGAAATGAGGAACATTTGAATTCTCTGGCAACTCCTACTTGTTCTGCCAATGTTTTCCTTCAAACCTTGGTCGTCTTGCTGCGAGGAGAAAACAAAGAATTTGTTGTGAGGGCAATAATTGACACAGGAAGCCAAAAATCCTACATATCAAAGGAAGCTGTTGACAGAATGAAATATCCCGTTGTGAAAGAGACGACTCTGAATCATGTTCTCTTTGGAGGGATGCAATGCCAACAGAAGCATTTTGAACACAAGATTTTTGTGAGTGACGTTCAGAAGAAATATTATTGCACTTTCAACGTACTGGACCAAGAAAGAATCTGCTCAGAAATTCCCCAGACAAAAGCGTCATCCTGTTCGCAAGAATTGAAAGATAAGGGAATTCATCTCTCTGATATAGAATACTACCAACATTGTTCAACACCAACCATTCATCTACTAATAGGTGCTGATGTGGCAGGTAAACTGATGACTGGGAACATTATCAACTTGACTTGTGGCCTGACAGCTATAGAAACTTCTCTTGGATGGACACTTATGGGAAAATCCCCTGTGAATGAAGAAGTTACACAAAAATCCGAATGTATGACTGTAACTAATTTGCTTATTAAAGAATTCCCAATTAGTGATTTATGGAAGCTTGAAGCTATTGGTATCAATGATCCTTGTGAGTCCAAGAAAAAGGAAGAAATTCATCAAGCTACTTTAGAATATTTTCGAAGCACAGTAACAGTTGATGAAGACAAGAGGTATGAAGTTGCGTTGCCGTGGGTTTTTGAATCCTCTCGTCTCCCAGACCTCAGAGAAATGGCTGAAAGGCGACTAGCTTCCACCTGCAAGAGACCAGTCGACTCGCAAAAGGTTGAAGCCTATCAGGAAGTATTCGAACAATGGGTTTCAGCTGGAGTTATAGAAGAAGTGAAGACTGAAGGTGACAAAAATGTTCATTACCTTCCGCACAGACCAGTGTTTAAAGAGAGTACGGAGAGTAGTGCTACGACGAAGATTAGAACGGTATTTGATGCCATTGAGCAACCTGATGAAGAAGTTGTACCATTGTTGGGTCTAAACTGGAATACCAAAGAAGATACTTTGTCTTGCAAGATTTTTAGTCCCTTAGAAGAGAAGGTTACAACTAGAAAAGGGTTACGTTCATTGGCACAAAGCATATTTGACCCATTTGGTATTGCTTCTCCAGTTACTATTACTCCTAAGTTCATCCTTCAGGAAACCTGGAGTCGTGGACTCAAGTGGGATGAAGAGCTACCGGAAGATTTGACCAAGCGGTTTGTAAAGTGGCTGGAGAAGTTGCAGATGTTGTCAAATGTCAGAATTCCTCGATGGATAAGAATTGAGCAGGACAGTGGTGAAAATGTGAGTCTTCATGTGTTTTGTGAGGCGAGCTCCAAAGCATATGCAACTGTGATTTTTTTGCGTGTTGAAGTTGATCACCAAGTTTTCGTTCAATTTGTTCAATCCAGAGCAAGAGTGTCACCTTTGACGAACGTGACCATTGCACGTCTTGAACTGTTGTCATGTTACACAGGTGCCAGATTAGCGGTAAGTGTGGTGAAAGATTTACAGTTGTCGAATCTAGATGTATTTTATTGGAGTGACTCCATGATGGCTTTATGCTGGAATAAAAGAGAGGAGCAGTGGGGAACATTCGTGTTTAACCACGTGAAGGAGATGCGAAGCCTTTCCGAAGCAGACCAATGGAGGCATGTTCCGGGCCCGATAAATACGGCTGACCTGCCTTCCAGAGGGTGCACAGCAGAACAACTAGTCAACTTAAAATGGTGGGAGGGGCCAGAATGGCTGTATGGAATGACAGAAAATTGGCCACAGAGTAAAGAAAGGGTTAATGAAGACGCTGTCAACAGTGAAAAGAGAAAAACTATTTTGCCAGCTCATAACAGCGCCAAAGAAGATAGTGACTGGTATTATAGAGCATTCTCTTCCCATCTGAAGAATATACGTATGATCGCTTGGGTACAGAGATTTTGCATCAATGCCAGAAAAGTCTCTGTTGACACATCAAAAACTCTTTCCTTGGAAGACAATTATTGGGTATTGAATGCCAGAAAATCTATCCAAAAAGTTTTGAATAGTTGTGTTAGATGCAAACGATTTAATTCCAAGCCGTGGAAATTAAACATGATTGCATTACCAGAAGACCGTGTGAAAGATTCTACGGTATTTGAAGTGACTTTACCTGAAGAAGATATAAAGAGTTTTGAGTTTATTGAAGGAAGAAACTCAAAAGGTGGGAGTGTGGCGTACAGCAGCGAAACCACTCAACTCGACTTGGAACCGGATTGAACTGGACTAGACCAGATTTGGACTGATTGAGAAAATATCTTTTGAAATGTTGAACTGTGTGATTTCTGGACTTTTCGGCTTGTAATATTTTAAACATTAATGTAAATTCTGAAAATAAATAGATAGGAGTAAACGCTGATTTGTGTTATATTCATCATCCGTAAAGAATCTGAATTGTCACACGAACTGAGCAACCCAAGTAAGCGGAATTCGAATCCTATAAATTTAGATACGTTGGGTTTTCGTGACATGTGGCGTACAGCAGCGAAACCACTCAACTCGACTTGGAACCGGATTGAACTGGACTAGACCAGATTTGGACTGATTGAGAAAATATCTTTTCGAAATGTTGAACTTTTGATTTCTGGACTTTTCGGCTCGTAATATTTTAAACATTAATGTAAATTCTGAAAATAAATAGATAGGAGTAAACGTTGAACTCTGTGTTATATTCATCATCCGTAAAGAATCTGATTTGTCACACGAACTGAGCAACCCAAGTAAGCGGAATTCGAATCCTGTAAATTTAGATACGTTGGGTTTTCGTAACATGGCGTCCGTGACAGGACACGAACCTGCAATCTTCTGATTCGAAGTCAGAACTATGATGTATATAATGCGTAGAACCCACGCTATGGGAAATAAGATGTCATAAAATATAAAAAGTAATTATTGACTAATTTTAGAAAAAGTTATATCCAAACTATGTATTAGATTACATTTCTTAAATAATGATTTAATATAATAAAATGTAATATAACATAATATACTATAATATAATATAATATAATATAATATAATACAATGTAACTTTTTTCATTACCATTCCTTTCAGAATAGTAAAAACGAATACCAAATACATTTCTAGGCATTTATTTTGATAACGGTACATAAATATTAATATTTTATTTATGCAAATCCGGAAGAAATAATGTTAAAATGGTATTAAGAGTAATACATTTTCTTTAAAATGGAAGCGTTTAAGCACTGGTTACATGTTGCTAAAATTTCAGTCGTATGCAAAACTTTGCAATTGTCCAACTGGGAATTGAAAGCAATGCGTTTAAATATTTTACGAAGTTACTAAAAGAAAATGACTATATCTTTTCAGATTTTGATATCGTCATTATATTTAATGGCAAATATTTCAAGTGATTTTGAAAACAACTTAATTCTTTATCGAAAAAACGTAATACCTAGCTATCTTATTTCCATAGAAACATAAGTGGTACATTTGTCTTTACATTTTTAAATTAAGAATATTGAACTATTGCATTATTTGTTGCTAAGAAACGCATGTAAGTGTACTAGGAAAATGTTGATTTTGTTCGATGTCAGGAAGAAATTATACTTATGACACTTATCAAAATTACCTTTTTTAATTTAAAAATAGCTTTTGGAATATAATATGCTAAGTTTAACACATTTTGTTCCATTTAAATGAAAAAAATTATCTATTCATTTTGAAGTGCTTAAAATATTAAAATTTATTTAATTCTAATGTAATAAAATTTTATGTGTGTAAGCTTCATATTTTATGAGTAGTAAATTACCATTAAGACTGTGCTCTTAGGAAGTTAACACGATTTCTACATTTCTTTGCTTGAAGAATTATGTAACATTATTTTAGAAAAAATATGGAAAGATAAACTTTAATAGTTTTTAAGTCACTAATGAAAGGGGGTGAACACATATTTAGAAGTTTTTACTTTACAATTCGATAAATAATTTATTTTTGTTTGCGAATTTGACTTTAGAATTTCAAAAGTAAAACACGAATCTAAAAATCTAAGAAATTCTGAACTTCCTCATTATTTAAATTGAATTACAAGAACACAAATTAAGGCATTCGTTCAATAGAAATTTCAATACATTCGTCGAAATTATCTATACCAACAAACAGAACTAATCGAATATATTCAATCCTTTCAAAGATTGCGATCAAAATTATTCTCATTTAGAATTACTTCCTCTTCAAAAGTTTCGAAGAGCGTGCATTGCATTTCCTACACAATTTCCCCAACGTAGCACTGCATCCTAAGTATTCCAAAACACATTTGCATTTCATTGCAGGTGAAATTGAGGATCTGTGACCAGAACCTCACACTTCGACAAAGAAAGTAGGCGGCCATTAAACATTGGTTAATTTAAATGCAAAGCGTTCGAGAATCGAGTATGCAGGAGATTTATGAGATTAGAAATTGAAGCAAGAGCAACTCTAATTACGATCCTTTCACTTTCTTGGAAGTGGTTCCAAATTGCGATGCGTTTACTGTGATAGAACTTTGTACAGAGGCTGGAAATATGCAGCAGGAAGCGTTCACCTCAACTCAACATTGTTGGTGGAAATCATAAATGTTTGATTGTAGTGGAGGTTTAATAAAAAATGGAGACACTTGGCGCGAGAAAAAAAAATCTCGCTTTTTTTTTCTCTCTGGGGCTGCAACCTTGGCGGTCTAGCCTTTGCAGACTCGGCATATTCCCCAGAACTGAGAGCTATTTTTTTGCGGAACCATCTAGGCGACTCTCGCTACCAATTTTGACGCACAGATTACAATGAATCTAAGCTCTCTGTGGATGTTAAAGTATGCCGAGAATTAGTTTTGTCGAAAGAACTCAAGCCAAATGGGCCCTTCAGGGATCTTTTACATACCACATAATCATATGATATGCATGCCCGAGATTTTCCCATCCAGAAAATCCGGCGACTCAGCCGGGGCTCGAACCCATGATCGAAAAGTGATTGGTTGGTTGGTAGACATATATTTTCAGGCTTGTGTGCTTGGTCGCAAGGACCCGCTTATAAACCATCGTCAAGTTGGACAACACAAGACACACACAAACACATATGACAGATGTTGCCACCTGTCGCCACCTCCGCAATTTAGACATGTCCCTGAAGGGGAGGGAAATTTTCTCCAGGGACCTGTACCCATGTGAAACTGCGTAATGACCGCCGACACGACTTTCGGACCCAACATATTTTACGAGCACGTACTCCGCATATATTCGACAAACACAAACATCCATGCATGAATGGGATTCGAACCCAGCAGCTCCAGAGGCCAATGCCTTAACCACTACGCCGCCGGATCGGCTCGAAAAGTGAAGCCGTCGCAAATTAATTTTGTATGCACTCTACCAAAGCGTGACGCTTGCTCATCTTACAACGTAAGTCTAGAAAACTTCGGAATTAGAATCTTTAAGAAGCGTTGATTTTTCCACAGTTGTGGGATGTAGTATAGAATATGATTTAATACAAGGTTCTAATACTTTCGTATAAACGAAATAATTTAATTGATTAATAACTTCATTAAATGAAAATTAGTGCAAAATCATTCGCCAAGCGGTGTGTTGGATGCTTAACTGATTCGATGATGTATTCACTTGGGAAACCTGTTTTGAACTGTTTTTACACCACCATCATTTCTGTCTCACGTTAACTTACATAAACGGGCATATTGCTATATCAAAATCAATACAAAAACTTAGTTGCTTCTCACTTGATATTAATAATAAGACACTTAGTTCTTCTATGCATGATGTTCATTGTGACTATATCCTAACTTTCAATTATTTGCTGACCATAACGCCCCGATTCACCAATGGAAAAGTGGAGATAATATTATTTAATTTAAATGCTAAGTAACCCAATTCGACCATTCATGGATTAGAAATCGCATCCCCAATTAGAGTCTTTCAATTTCCTTGAGTGGAGAAGGGGATTTGACTTATTGTTTGTGGTTGCAATATAAGAAGTCACTAAGGAAAATTGGCCTATTTGAGTGAAACCAATTTGGTTGAAGTGATTAGGTTAGGTTTGAATTTTCGTTGTACTTGACGAGGGGTCGTATTTTAGAACCAGTCAAGTGACGAGCCGACACCTGAATAGACACCCAACGCAGGCGTTAAAGGTGACCTACACAACGTTAGGACTTTGAAGGATATTTATTGTGCACTCCCTTACTCGCTTTTTGGCTGCACGGGCCGTTTATAGGTCGGTAGTTATTTTGGCGATTCCCAGACCCGAATATGGGACCTTTCGCATGCTAGGCGAGTGCCTAACCGACTGGGATCCCCAGCATTTTTGTTGAAATGAAGTTTAGGGCGTATCCTTAGAGAAATTTTTGTAAATTGTATAAAAAGTCACAGACTTTATTAGTATTCGGTTACTGAGGTTACTACTTTTCCGCGTTGATTACTTAGTGAGAAATTTGATGATGATGAGCATTTCGTGAATAAAAGTTGAATAAAGTACATGAAAATGGATTTGTAGAACGTTAATACTTCTCAGCACTGATTATGGCAATGAGAAATACGAGCATGCGTAGAAACTAAATAAAGCCCATTCGGCGGCGCAATGGTTAGTGTGCTAGCCTTTGGAGCTTCTGGGTCCAGATTCGAATCCCAATAAGGAATGTATTTTTGTGTTTGTCGAGTTTATACGGAGTACGGGCTCGTTAAATCGGTTGGGTCCGAAAGTCCTGCAGACGGTCATTGCACATTTTCCCACGGGTACAGGTCCCAGGAGACTATTTTCCTCCCCTTCAGGGAGTTCTAAATTGAGGAGGTGGTGCGCGATAGATGTCAGCATCCGTCGCGTATTTGTGTGTTGTGTCTGTCTTACTTGATGAAGGTTTATAAGCGGGTCTCTGACCAAGCACACCCAGCCTGAAAATATATGTCTACCAACCAACCAACAAAATAAATCATGAATACGGTACAAGAGAAGTGGATTCGTCTTTTGTTTTCATTTTTCCCCCTATAACATACCTTCTATTTCATCGACAAATATAGGATCATGCGCAGGAACGGAATGAGTGAAAAGGGGGAGGGCAGTGACAAAATCTGAATTTAAGTACAAAATGTTTAAATACATATTAACCGATGCTTGGATGGTAGTGTTTTAGTTATAGTCAAATTAGGTACCAACTTATACAAGGTACTAACAAGCTAGTTGTATGATAGAGAAAGTATACCAAAATAAAATGTGTCTATTTAGAAATAATGATAAAATTACGCGCTTTCATAAATACTAGTTTAGATCAAAATTAATCTCTTTTAGAACTATTCTTCACTTTCCTTAAGAAAAGTTTGGTGAATTTTATCTTATAATTATTTTAATGCTACAGAAAGTTTTACAATGATGCTTACATAAGCAAACCTAAATACTGTAATATAAGCCTCCTTTTAGCGCAAACTAATCACATGTTAGTTGAAACTAATGGAATTATATAATAAATAGACTTAAGAAAATTCCTGTCATCATACAATAAAAGACGTAAGCTGAGATTACAATTCAAGCCACCTCTAAGCATTCATCAAGTCTTAGTACCTCTAATTAAAGGGGATAACTTATAAAGAATCCACTTAGATTCTCATCTTCACCTGATCCTCAAACCTGCGTTTTAAAATACCGCCCTTTAAACTCTCCTGATAATTAGAAAAATTCTTTAGGTTCGTTTGTCTGAAATTGAAGGCTTGTCGATCGCTGAATAAATTACTCATGTCAAGAAAGAATCCGGTATTTCTAGACCAGATTAGAGCATTAAGTTAGGTCAGTACCTTGTATACGGCTAATGATAAATTGACCTTTTTCATGTTCGTATTTCTTGGAAACTAACATACAAAACAACACGAAAAAATATTTGCATTATCTGCATTTGCATTATCTGAACAATACACTGAAATGAGATTTTATCAATATATAAAGTAGTTTTTTTAATTACAAGAAAAGAAGTTATTGAGAAAAATGTTATAAATTAACCTAAAAAAAAGAATTTTTTTCGATTACCTTACACTTGGACATTTTTTTAATAAAAACTTGTATATTTACACCAGATGTTAGAAGTTCACGGCACAGATATATATTGAATAGCATCTGTAAAAAATTTCAGGTAAATTAATGTAAAACTTTTTATGCTAGAAGGTGTTGGCGCAAACCCGTTTTTTTAGTTGAAAAACACTGTTTAAAATAAATCAATTATATTTTAATAAAAAAATTGCCCAAAAAGCATTGTTCATTATGGTTGAAATCACTATGCCAAATTTGGAAAAGATTAAAGTAATAGTAAAAATTTTAGAATTTTGGGTATTCGCCTACCTTAAGTTACATGGCCAACCTTAAATTGAACTGAAACTCTTGAAAGCGCATCTTATGGAAAGCTGGTGAAGCCTTTTTCTTGGGTAACTTAACGACAGCTTTAAGGATAATGACGTTTCTCACATTTGTCATGAACTCACCGAAAAAAAAATTATCTAAAAGAAAAGGTTTATTGTAAACACTCATTTTTTAATTCCTATTTTTTATATTCAATTTTTTAATATATCAACACAAATAACTTAGTTGAAGTGGTTAAATGTCAAATTGTTTAAATTGTTTCGTTTTCAGCAAAAATAAGAGTTCACCCTAGGAGGATGGAAAGAACAGGAGTAGTCATGTGGCCTTCGGCGTGAAGCGAAAAAGCTTTCCCCTCCCTCTTGGGAGAAAGGGACCTTTATCTACCCCACTTTTACATGGTGTTCTATGGGAGAATTTACGATTTTTCATTTTAAATGAAAAAAATGTGATCACATTATGGAAAACGAATACACATATGTATATTTCTAATAAGCTCAGTAGATATACATGTATTATTTAAAATACAATAACAAATAAACACCCAAAACTAGGCGATATTAATATTGGTTCTTCTGAAAATCTTAAAATTATTTTGTTATAACTTGATTTTTTAAAAAATCTTTTATTAAATTTTTAAAATCTACTGTTCATCATTAAATGTTTAATATTTTTGATAAAAGATATTTTTTTAACGAATATATATTATAACTTTTATTTAAGTTGCATATGAAATGCGAAATAAAGTAATCTTATTATTATATTTTATTCGTATTACTTGCGTATATTCTTTTTATTAAACAATTTTAATTAATGATAGCCAGTAAATGCTTAAAACTGATGTGATTACTATTTTTGATGTATACGTGTTAGTTTTAATGAAGTTAATATATTAAGTATTTTTTTTTACCAATTTACAATTAATTACTGTGATACTTATGCTACCAAACCACTAATACTTGTAACATAGCTAATAAAAATATAAGGTATATACAAAACAATAATTTATTTATGTTCCTGTTAATTAGTGTATACATGTAAAATCTATTCATTGAATCGATTTTGAGTACTTCAATTATATACATTCCGTTAAATTTTTTATATTGTAAAAGTTAAAAGTCCCTAATAAGAATCCCCTCTTGGAATTAAGTAAATAATTTAAACTATTATAGATCCAGTATACATTTAAAATCGAATGAATATTTTTTGAATATAACTTCAATTGTAAACATTGTATCATAGAATATTATTTAAAAAAGAAAGAAATCTTTATTAGTGGATTTTCTATTTTATTCATAAAAATAGTGACAAACATAACTTAAAAACCTGCTAATTAACTCTATTTAAGCAACTTTAATTGTAAAAATTCCATTTAATATATTTTTGATTAAAAAAATTATTAGTTGATTTTTTTTTTTATTTTATTCATAAAAATAGCTACAAGTTGATTTAGTAGCATAAGTATCTCAGTAATTATTTCAAATTAGTAAAAAAAATACTTAATATATTAGCTTTTTTAAAAAAACAAGTAGACACCAAAAAAGTAATCAAATCAGTTTTAAGCATTTATTGGTTATCATTAATTAAAATTGTTTAATAAAAAGAATATACGCAAGTTATACGAATAAAATATAATAATAAGATTACTTTATTTCGCATTTCATTTGCAACTTAAATAAAAGTTCTGTTATATATTCGTTAAATAATCTGTTCGATCAAAAATAATAATTTTTAATGACGAACAGCAGATTTTTAAGATTTAATAAAAGATTTTTTTAAAAAATCCAAGTTATAATTAAATAATTTTAAGATTTCCAGAGGAACCAATATTAATATCGCCTAGTTTTGGGTGTTTATTTGTAATTGCATTTTAAATAATACATATATATCTACTGAGCATATTAGAAATATACATATGTGTATTCGTTTTTCATTATGTGATAACATTTTTTTCATTTAAAACGAAAAATCGTAAATTCTCCCATAGAACCCCATGTTAACTAGGGGTAGATATTGATAACAGCCTTCCCCCGGTTCCCCTCCACCTCTGGCTTCACTCAGTTCCCGTACGTTTCAATCCGCGTGACTACTCCTGTTCTTTCCATCCTCCTAGAGTTCACCAAGAATAATTTAATGAATCTAAGATTTTAAGATTAATTCGGCAATTTTTCTTTAATCCATGCCTCTGAAATTTCATTGTATAAACCGCCCCCATATGTTGAAAAAGTTGGTGCGAATTGTCTATTTCAACTGGCAAGTATAGTAGTTGGTAATTAAAGTTTTGTTGATCTAACAGAGTTGGCGGGCTTCACCAAATCCATATGTTTGTTACTCTTTCCAGAGTCTTTGAGTTGAGTTCAGGGGATTAGCGTACCTAAATTCTTGCACTATTACCCTAAACAGTCTCGTGAAAATCTTAGTGCCATGATAACCTGTGTACACCCAAGCTGTTGAGCGTAAGGTTGATCTATATTAACTTAAAGAGCATATAATTGCTAACAGACCTAATCATATATCTTACTTACACTTCAAAAAAATGTGCATTTTGCAACTAGACATTTCATTTATTTGATAAAATCCCATTTAAAATATTAATAATAAATATTTTAAAACATAACAAAATTTAAACTGTAGATTATTTTTTTTCCCTAAAACCATCCTTAAACTTTTAATGTGAAAACTTTCGAAGGGAAAACAAAATAATCTCCAAGAAATAAGAACTTCAATTTCCGTAAAGTTTAAAATTTTTCAGAGAAGAAATTCAATACCTTTCACATAGACAAGCTATATTTTCGTCAGAAGAAGAATCAAAATATTTTTCTATGTGATATTATTACCAAAACATAAAACCATGAGTGTTTGAGGAAACTTTAAAAAAAATATTTTAGAAATATTGATTTTACATTTATTTAAAAGTAAAAAGAAACATTAAATATTATTTGATATGGAATTTAATGGCTGAATTCAATTTAATAGAATTGAAAAATAAGTACTTTCCTTTTATATTGATTGTATAACATAAATTTTCATTCAAATGTTGAGCATTTTGATCCATCTAATTTTTATTATATACTCATGTTCAAATGATTTTACTTTTTATATTCTTGCTTTATGTTATTTTTAATAATTCTTTTTCAAACAAAGGGTAAAAATTCTGACATAATTTGAAGTTTTGTAAAGTTTAAAACAGTATTGAAATTTTTTTTAAAGTGCTAAATAAACCATTTTTCGGAATTTTATTTATTATATCTATAAAAATGATTATTTTTTTCAGACAAGTTCACTTCAGAAAAAGCGATCACCAAGTAAATTAGATATCATTACTCTGGAACACGATGAAACAGGAAGTAAGTCAATAATTCTGTGCATCGTTATGAAATTATTATATTTATGTAAATGAAAAACTATGAAAATGAAAAATAGTATTATTTGATTTATAAAATTATTATATTTTCGTTAGTGAAATGCTACGAAAATTAAAAATATTACTTGATTTATGAAAATATTATGTTTCTGTAAGTGAAAAGCTACGAAAATGAAAAATATTACTGCTTGATTTATGAAATTATTATATTTTATAAGTGAAAAGCTATGAAAATGAAAAATATTATTATTTGATTAATGAAATTATTATACAGCTGTAAGTGAAAAGCTACTAAAATGAAAAATAATATTACCTTATTTATGAAATAATTATCTTATGTATATGAAGAGCTATGAAAAATAAAATTATTATTACTTGATTTATGATAATATTATATTTCTGTAAGTGAAAAGCTACTAAAATGAAAAAATATTATTACTTGGTTTATTATAAAGTTAATTGTAATTTAATCAAATAAATGTTCTTAATTAATTGTAACAATTAGATATGTATACACATTATCAGTTATCCTTTTCAAATACTTCCGTACATTTTGTTTAATAATTAATATTTAGAAAGTTAGTTACTAAGTATTATTTAGCTTCCAAATATATTGGCTAATTTTCAATTAATTTACTCAACGGCACAGAAATTTTTATCATATATCGCATTTTATCATTTTGGAACGTAACAAAGTTGCTATCAAACTTTTACAAATGACATAACTTTTGGTGTCCTTACACAGTTCACTCAGATGATAAAGTTAACTGAATAACTATTTGAACTAACATTTTAAGGAAACTTTGAAACTTTTCATCTAAAACCCGAATGGACAAAAGGACCAGAATCGTAAAACTGTTTTACTAGTCCTTTCCGAAAGTGTACTTGTTCTTTGAAGTTTAACATACTTAAGAACCGGCATAGGAGAATGTAAAATCCACTATGTCCGGTTGTTCGTCAACGGTATTTCGTTTATCGTTGAAAGGCGCCATGTATATTAAGGTCATAAACTTGTGAAAGAATTTTCAATTGCGAGAAGATGTTGTCACTATTTTCAATTAACCTTTTGGTTACATCTTATTTAACAAATTCCGCCACATTTTTACGTTAGTAGGATTAGATGTGAATTGTTATTTATAAACTCGTTTAAAAATAACTAAGTATTAACAAAGTTTTCAAATCATTTTTTGAAAAATTCATGTTAGAATATGACTTGAAAATATGCACCAAACTTTTAAAACCAATGAGATCTGTTTTAATAGTGGATGATTGTAAAAAAAAAATCAATGGTTTAACTAAGGATTAGATATTCCGCCTCCATTACTCCTTCATAGAATTTTTAGATTTTAATTAAATTTTTGAAAAAAAAACATATTACAATTAGACTTGAAAATATGCATTAAACTTTGAAAAATAATGAAAGCTATTTGAATAATGTGCGACTGTAAAAATTGCAGTAACTTAACTTTGGAACATAGATGAAATTTTTCCACCATTCCTCTTTAACAGAATTTTAAGTTTTTAATTCAATTTTGGAAAAATACATATTGGTATATGAATTGAAACTATACAGCAAACTTAAAACTAATGAAGCTATTTGAATAGGGGATGACTGTAATAATAACTATAACAATAAAACAATAGTAACGATAGCAATAACATCAACACTAATTTTTATTATCATTGTAATGAAAATAGTAATAATAATGTGAGACTGAGCCTCATTATATGTGTCTTTTTCACTTGATGTTCCAGAGTGCATCTACGTCAAGTCCGACGAAGGGGTGTATACTTTCACCTCTCCAGGCAGCTCCCAAGTTTGCGGGTTCTACGTCATCGCTGATCCCCAACACGCTGTACACTTCACCTTCCACGAGTTCAAAGTGTCATGTGAGAACGGAGGACTGCTGTCGGTAAGGGAGTTCTGGTTTTCATAAATGATGAGTACAGGGGATGAACCGCTTGATTTATTAGGAGTCTTCCCGTAATTGTGTCTGCTTGGCGGACATTGGCGACAGGAAACCGGTTTTTCTTTCGGTTCTTAATTCGCGGTACAAACGTGTGATGCGTGTCCACTGATCTCTGGCGCGAATGAGGGTGGCCGCGAAAGATAAACAAAGCGAGTAACTGGTTTCTTTGCACCAATTTTGGCGATTTCTTGCTATCATCGCCAAAGAGGCCAATTGAGGAAAGCCTTCTACAAAATTAAGCGGTTTTTTCCCCTGTACTCTTCAAATATAAGAAAGGGAAATAGGCTCAAGTACGAACTGTAAAATTTTGGTGCAATGATTGAAATCAGGTGATGATCATTCCAAATTTGGCGTAACTTTATTTTATGTAACTGTTAGAGGCTATGAAAATAGCAGCCCAATATTGTTTGGATGAGAAAAGAATAAATTATAACTGCTTTAACTAGTGTAATTCACAAATGCGCATTTAGCAGTAACTATTTAAAGTATAATTTGACGATATGGTTTATAGTATACATTGTAAAACTGTGATATAAATTTACTCCACAAAACTGGTGGCAGCAAACTGCTACCGTCGGCTTAATAGAATAGCGTTATACCATTTCGTACCCACAAATAACATACGAGTACTTTTTTTCGTAAAGCTGGAGACAGAGAGGTTTTCTTAATAAAATGTAGTCTTGTTTGCACAGAAATATAAAGAGTAAATTCCCTCTATATTTACCGAAAGCAAACAGTTTGTTTATAGCTAAACACACAGAAAATGCGTAGATACTAAACAGAAATACCATTGTTGCTAACAGAAATTCTAGTTATCATGTCTGGAGATGAAATTTTATGAATTTTGCAACTAAGTTAAATTAACTTTCATGCAGTTAAAGAGACATATTTTCATTTCCAAAATTTTCAAACTCTGTACCTTATTAATATTTCCTAATAAGTGAATCAAATTATACGTGCTTTTCACGGAGAGTCGTGACCTAAAAGGGTTTAGATTTACTTAAAGTATAACTTTTGTAACGCCTTGAAATGAACTAACTCTATCGAAATTATCTCCATACTAGCAACTGGGAGCTAAAGATTTTGCAACTTTACCCCCAAACTATGGTCCATCTCTATATTAATTTTTTAGGATAGGAATGCTTTTAGTATCTCCTTTCTTATAATGCCCGAAACTTTGTAAAAACATTTGAGTATCACATTTTCACTTACATAATTTCGGGAGTTTCTGTTTGCATACAACAATGAAATTTTTGTTTTCTTGTTTATTAATGACTACTTATCATTTATATTTAAGTGTGATATTTGACTTGCTTGTGCCATTTTACACAATTGCAAATTAATTTAAAGCATAGATTTAAAAAAATTTAATACTGAAAAATGTGCATATAGTTTATATAATGATGTTGCATTTGTTCTGATGCATACTAGTATACAACTTTACGTATTAAATCTCATGAGGTGCAATCCGTGATGAGTGTAATGATCTTTATTTATTTTAGTTAAGTTTTATATTATCAGTTTTATCTTTACTTAAATTTTATGTTACTAGTTAAGTGTTTTATTCACAACTTATTTTAGTAATATATTTTTAATTTTTATACAACCTTATTAGTTATAAATTTCTGTTGATACTTTATAAATATGCTTGAATATTTAATACATATATTTGAAATTTTGGTATTTTGTTAAAAAAAACACATCCTACGTATAGATATTGAAGTAGGATATTGAAAATATTGCTTCCTTCGGTTCTTTGTTAAAAAATATTGCTTACAAAATTTTTCCAGTCTAAAAAATTTCTTAACAATGAGCATCCCCTGAATATATCGCACTATACATAGAAAAATGTCGTTTTCAGTGTTAACTAAATAGATAAAGTGTACCTTTTCTACTTACTGTGCGATATATTCCATTAAGTACACAATTGAAAGACCGTCGTATCTCGTTTTTAGTGTCATTACAAACCATTGAAGGTAAGTAAGATAAGTTTCCCACCTACAATTTTATGGCTGACTGTTTCCAAAAATATTGCGTAGTCGACCATTAACAGATAGCACAATCAATAACTTGTTGCTGTACAAGAAAAAAAATGCATATCAGGGCAGGGATATTTTATTTAGTGTATTTATTCTATAAATCTAAAGTTATTAGTGTATGTGATCTCTAAAATAGTTCCTTTTTAAATAATATTAAGTATTACATGATCATAATGGACAATTATCACATTTTTTTTTCTTGTTTTTAAATGATTCTAAATGACTTAAAACCCATAAAAAATGTATTCATTCTTCTTACAGATTCGTATTTTGCTTTTAATTTAAATTAATAAAAGAGCAGTTTCGGTTTTCATTCGATACAGAGAGTCACGTGATATGACGTAGTAAGGTCTTCTCCCACCGAGAAGAAGCGAACGCACACGCAGCTCTTGCTGCGTTCGATTTTTCGCTTCTCTTATATCCTTTCTTCAAAGCTTATTTTTACTTCAAAGCTTATTTTTGCTTATTAAGTACTGTATTGTGCGGAAATACTTCCCATATTATACTCCTGACAAACTATTTCTAAATGTACCGAGGAATAAAAAAGATAGACTGAGATGGTGCAGAGCTATGAAAAGAGATCCCAAAAAGAGCGTTCCTTTGGCCTCGTACCTTTGGAATGTAATATTGAAACAGAAATATCAAAGTTGGTGATTAGTATTGAAGTACTATTTAGTTTTGGTGAGGTTCTAAAAACAAATAAAGGTTTTTAATTTAAAACTAATAATATTCATCCTTAATAGAACAATCACTTCGATATAGTTTTACATTCTAATGTAGCCTTATATTGTACCGAACATTAAAATAGAAGTCTTATATTAGTAGAGTACTCAAGTATACTATTCAAGTTATCTGGTAAGGTAACAAAAATTTACGTTTAAGCATTAATTTTTAATACGACAATAACTTCTAATTTAACTAAATAGCCCCTTTAAGGGGGTTCGGTACGTTGTATATCGGTAATGTTAAATTGGCCAATTGCAATGTACCTTTTCACAATAACTACTGATCAGATCATCTTAAAA
Organism: Hylyphantes graminicola; assembly: GCA_023701765.1. Classification (NCBI taxonomy): domain Eukaryota; kingdom Metazoa; phylum Arthropoda; class Arachnida; order Araneae; family Linyphiidae; genus Hylyphantes; species Hylyphantes graminicola. The sequence continues at coordinate 21,232,398 of CM043116.1, forward strand.
TTTTCTGTGTGTGTTATACCAACCATATACATTAATCTGAGGTTAAATTTTTTTTTAATAGCTGTTAGATTTTTTAAAATAAAATAAGTTTTAAAGTACCAAAAAATCCTGAAAATTTTCACTTTTTTGCCACATAACTTTTTTTTTCACTTTAGTTTTATTAAAATTTATAACCTCCGATTAATCTATACTATGTATTACATCATATAAAAAAATTTTACGAGAAAACATAGCATAGTTTTTGAGAAAAGGTACATCGAAGGTCAAAAAATCAAGTTCTGAGAAAAACGCGTTTAAAGTTTTTGTTGTTAACCCATTTCCTTACGAAGCCATGACATTAAAATGGCTTTTAACGTCAAAAATATTTTTCCAATCGTCTTGATACTTTGTGACATTATTAATAAAGGTTGTTATAGTATTTTAAGCCAATAATTTTTGTTTTGATTTTTTCACCGATTTTGGGGTACTGAACCCCCAAATATATTTAAATAAATATATTAAAATATATATTAAAAAATATATATTAATTAAAAATATATTAAAATAAATATATTTTATATCATCCCCTTAAATATATTTTTAAACAGTTAAGCATGTAACTAACTATAGAGAAAAAGAATTATCTACTAGTAGGAATACCAAGTTTTGATTTTAAAAAGTAGTCTTTTTTTTATCAGACTTTTACTATATCATAAATATCACATAAACTTTATTCTTAAAATATATAGTCATAAAACATATTTATGCTATTGCTATATGTAATATTTTTTTTTATTTCCTATAAAACATAAATTAACTAAATATCTTGGAAACATCTTACTTTTCAGCTTTGATACCTTTCATTTCAGCTGACAAAGAATCCAAATTTTCTTTGAAAAAATTGATTATCATATCTTCGGAAATGTTTGGCAAAATATCTCTTTGTGCTTTGGTACCCTGTTCAACAGCCGTTGGAGAAAAATATTTTAAAAACTCAAAATAATACAAAAATCAACGCACGTGCAATTTCGCTGCGCTGTTCTCAAGTGGTCCCGTAAGGGAGGAGAAACGAGAAGACCTTTCTACGTCACGACGTTCCTAAAGTGACACGGCCCGTTTTTGATTGCGCCGCGGCTCTGGTTTTTTCAACTTTGAATAACTCGGAATATATTACGTTAAAAAAAATTTTAATGATATTTTTGGACTACCAGACATCTTAATCTACAAAATTATCCCATTTTTAACAAAATTTAAAACATGTGATAATTCTCCATTACAATATATTATATTACACGACCGACACCTATTGGAACAGAGGAAAGAACTGTTTATTTTTGTGCTAATTATGAAACGTAATATTTTAAATACTCAGCTCAAAATTTAATACAAATAAATTATACATCCTATTTTATATTAATTTATTAATTTTGAAGAATTACTTCCTTGAGTTTGATATTTTGATTCACTAAGGCTGAATCTGTCAAATAAAACTGTAATTTTAATGCTTCAACTATTTGCCACACACATGATAGTGTGACTCCAAGCTTGTTGAAGAGCTAGAGGACCGACTGATGGAAATAATCAATGAAATGTAAACGAATTGCAATTAAATGGCGGAGATGTATTAGATGCTAAAGTTACAATAGGCATTAAGAAGGCATGGAAAGAAGTGTTACTAAAAGCATAACATTGTAGATCGAAAACAAGAGGTCTCCTTCTCCTCTGAGTCCGGGGTTTTTCTGTCTGTAGCAAGAAGCTGCCCTTAACCGAGGTTACTGAGCTGAGGACAATACTGGAAAAATAGGTTTAAACGCCACATTAGCGTGGGGTTGTCCACGGAACGTTGTCACACAGGTTGAAACCTCAACGATGCATGTGACACCCCTTAGAACTTTAATAAAAGCTCATCTCTTTATCTAAGCCCCTTTCTCTCTATCTTAGATTTTTAATACTCTTACATATTTCTGCCGGGCATCGTTTCTCTAAAACTTGAAACATTTTTATAATTAAAAATATGCGTCTTTATAGTGTGGGATACTGGCACAATGGTTAGTGTACTAGCCTTTGGGGCTGTTGGGCTCGGGTTCGCATCCCGGTAAAGGCATGGATGTTTGTGCTTGTCAATAATTGTTGTTATTTGTCTATGTGTTTGTGTCGTCCTTCTTTGTGTGTCTTTTGTGACTGTCTCTTCTGGCGAGCTGGGTAATGGGTTATAAAGCCAATACTCTCCCTTCTAGAGGGCGCATTCACTGTCATTTGTCATATAGTGTGGGATACAAAAAAAAAAAACACCTACAAATTCAACCATTCATCCAGTGTTCGTTCTATTTTAGTTGAATTATTCAACGAGGTATCTTAAAATTTTATCAGCCTTTTTGAAAGCATATTGCTTTTCATTTAACAAGGATTAAAAAAAACATACATTTCAATGATTCTAGGTTGTGGACGGCTGGGAGCTGAACGGTCAGTTCTTCCCGGGCACCGAAGACCACCCCAAGACTGAAGACCACCGATTCGCCGAGTACTGTGGCCAGAACAGACCCTGGAAGACCCAGGTCTCCTCGCAGAACGTAGGTCTGCTCGAGTTCAGGATTCCAACCAAAGGGGAGGGGTTCGCAGTCGCAGTGGAGTTCGTGCCAAACCCGAAGCGTATGTGTTTTATTATTGTTACTTTCAATAGTATTAGTGGATAAGTGTGCTTTTCGTCTACCTCGTCAAATCATAACTTATTATTATAACATTCATTTGTATTCCATTAAAAAGCTATTGATTATATATTATAGATCATAACATCTTGATTATACATGCCAAGAAGATCATCAAATGTACAGAAGAGGATTTTTTTTTAACAAAAATGATATATAGCTTGCACATTAATATTTTTTTCCGAATTTTTTTTATCATTTTTAATTTATCATTGTTTTCAATACGAAGATGGCGTTTTTCACAAAATTATCATAATGATATAATATGGTGACTGATTCCAAAGTATTACTGAACAAAATAAAATGATTAGTGTTGTGTGTTCAGCATAATCTGCTTATTCGTGCGTAAAATTTATTTTTAACTAATTTTTTTTTTGGAAAATCTATTTAGTCCGCGAAGTTTCATGGGTTATGTACCTGTTGCGTTTCTGGTTGATTATTAAAAAGCAACTTACTTATTCGAGTTAAAAAAAAAGCATTTTAGTTATTTTACTTAAATAAATTATTGTTTAAAAAGTTATTTATAATTTACCCAAATTTAAGCAAAACAGCATTCTATAGCATGGCATGAAATTTACTACTTAAACTTTTAATACAAATTAAGCGACTTAATATTTTGTTACTTAATGTAATTATCAAAGAGAAAATAAGTGTTATTTTAGAGTTTAAGCGTTGAAACATTGGAAACCCTCATTATTATATTTCATAGATTATTGAAATTTTATCTTTTCACAAATTAGTGCTAATTGAACTAGCGTAATTAGAGCAAAATATGCAAATAACTTGACAACTGCAATACCTATTAATGCACTTAATCTCTAATTTCAATTCATTTGGGAAAATGAATTCGTTGAATTAGACTTTTACAGCGAAAATGTTAAAACATTTCATACATTGTTCTACTTATTAAATTAATATTTAACAGAGAATGCCTTAACAATAATTACATTTAGAGAATTACATTAGAATATATTATCTGCTATACTATTTTTTTGTTGTTGAAAATAATGCAGAAACAATAATTTTAACTACCTTAGAAAAGTTTTATAATCATAACATTTTATCTGTATTCTTTATTGAATTTTGATAACAATTTAGCTGTGTGTGAGTCAAAAAATAAAAATTAAATGAAAAAATTGTGTCAAGTGTATCTTTTAGTATATCATATTGTAAAAATATTTATTGTGGTCTGTGTGATTGCTCGTAGCCTTCCCTGGAAAAATTATACTTTTAAGTATTCATTTTACGTATTATTACATATAATATTTACGTTATTACGCTTATATTATATGTTAAAATTATAACTAAAACAATAAGAGTTATAATAAGATATTTTTATGATATACCCTGTCATATTTTTTTAATTAAATTGTTGAGGAAGAATTCTTTAAAATATCTTAAGATGCCCTCTTTACCTTAGATTCCAACATGTTGCAATTTACCATGTAGGTCTCTGGGGGGAAAAACTAAATTGCACAGAGAAAGAACCAGAGACACAAGGAAAGGAAATACACCCTGGGTGAAGGCGGGAATCGTACCCGCACCCGTTTCAGCGCGCAGACTGCTAGCGTAATTTTCTGCAATCCAAACCACTACACTCTAAAAAAATATCTGTAAGGTTACTAAGAATTATCTAGGAAACTCAGCTTCCATAAGTGTTTTTAGTAATGTTACATAAGAAATATGTGTATATATTACTAATTAAAGCTTAGTAAGTTATGCTAAGGAAACTGTAGTAGATTTGCAAGGGATTTTCTTGTATGTTTACAAAGAGACTGGTAGTAAACTGGTTACAAAAGTTTAAAACCAGAGGGCACCACTATTTTTTCTGTTAGTCAGGTTTTATATCGAATTTCCAGAGAAGAAGTAAGGACCGAACCCAAGATCCTCGGTATCCGCATGTCTCGCAACGTAGAACTGCGCGTTAGTCCTCGCTGCTATCGGGGACTTGCATTTTGATTGCGTGTAAATAAAGAGATTAAAATCTTGATCGTTAAAGGTGTTTTATGTTATTGATTAAGAAATTTTAAGATTCGTTTTTTTTGGGGGGATGTGAAGTTTTCGAAATAATTTAAAGTAATTTTTGTACACTAAAATAAAAAAACCCCACGTTTTTAGGTTTTTTATTGTTGCGATATCGATTCGTCATAATCTCTAGAAAAGATAGCCAGGGGACGCTGTAAGCGTTACATCAATTTACTTAGTATTGCTTAGTATTACTACAGTAGTTTCTTTAGGTTACAGATGATTTTCTAGTAAATAGTGAAAATCTGTAAAGTTACTAAGTAATCGTTGGTAAATTCAAGCCAAATTTTTTACAGTGTAGGCCAATCTAACAAGGAGTTTCTCAACTACGCCTTTCATATATTTCGTTTCTTTTTTTTTTTTTTTCAAGCTTGCAACGCGGTGCTTCAGCAGCCATCCGGAGTATACACTCTTCGAAACTACGGGCAGAGAGTCAATTGTACCATGTCCATCATTTTCCCGGAGACGTTCCAGATATTGGCCAGCAGCGTCGGGAGCCAGTCAATGCCAATCACGGGAAGGACCATGGATGTGGAGACTGGTATTGTGAAGAAGGTAAACTGCAAACTGAAGGGATTTCAGTTTAAGGAATTATGACAAACAGAATAAAAACTATTCTTTTCGGAAAACATCTAAAAAAATACTATGATGTAGAAAATAGCAATGATTATCTAAAAAAAAGTATTATGATGTATAGAATAGAGATTATTATTTCCATTCTTTTTTTTAAATAAAAATACTATGATGTACAAAATAAATAATATTTTCAATTTTCTTTTAATAAAAATTACCGATGTACAAAAAAAGATTTTTAATTAAAAAAGTACTATGATGTTCAAAATATAGATTTTTATTTGAAATTGTACTATGATGCACAAAAAAATTATTTTAAAAAGGTACTATGATGTTCAAAATGAAGATTATTATTTAAAAAGTACTATAATGCACACAATTCAAATAATAATTAAAATAAGATTGTTATTTCCAATTTTCTTTTAATAAATATTCTACGATGCACAAAAAAAGGTTTTTTAATTAAAAAAGTACTATGATGTTCAAAATGAAGATTATTATTTAAAAAGTACTATAATGCACACAATTCAAATAATAATTAAAATTGTTATTTCCAATTTTCTTTTAATAAAAATTCTACGATGTATAAAAAAAAAGGTTTTTTAATTAAAAAAGTACTATGATGTTCAAAATAAAGATTTTTATTGAAAAAAGTACTATGATGTACAAAATAAAGTTTATTATTCTCAAAAAAATTCTTAAGGTACTATGATGTAAACAATGAAGATTATTATTTAAAAAGTACTATAATGTACACAATTAAAATAATACTTGAATTAATATTTACGAAGAGGTGACCTTAAATACACAAAAATGGAAAATGAATGAAATTGAATTGCGGTGTTTCAATAACAGCTGCTTTTCTCATCATTCTCCCACTTTATTTGTTCTTATTTAAATTGAGTTCGGCATTTGCTAGATATTTCACGTGCTACTCATGGTAAAATATTTTGAATTACTTTTTATTCGACTAAAAGTTAGCTCCCCTGAAAGGCATTTTTCGAAAGTTATTTCAAAAGATATCAGAGTTATCTTGTTTTACAAATTTAAAACTGAATAGTAAATATTTGAACACATAGTCGGACATGCACGTGTACAAGGAATTAGATTCCAGGAATATTATTAAAATCTTCTTTAGTGCTTGAGATATTTTTCATTTTCGATTTGTAACGCCAGCATAAGTAAATGAGCTATTTGTCTTTCGGTATTTCTTAACCCGCATGTGTGAGAATTAAGTTCTTGGATTGAAATATTCCTTTAAAGTTGAGAAAACGGAACGCAATATTTTTATGTATTTTGGAATTAAAATTGTATGTCTGTCTATTTCAACAAAAATATAAATATATATTGTGTTTTGTATTGATAGCATTTGTTATCCTACTTAAAAAAAAAGGGGAAAAAGCCCGTATATTTTTTTACATCAAAAGTTATTACAATGAATCGTTTGTGAAATAGTCTGAGCCATGTGAAATAGTCTGAGCCATGTGAAATAGTCTTTCAAAACATTAAAGTAATAATATATATCGAAACAGCAAAGATATTGAGGAGAGGAGGGTAATGAAATACCATTTATATTTTTAAGAGTAACTCTTTTGGATTCAAATAAAAAAAGTCTACACAATCATTTTCAGTAATAATATAACTAATGGTAATCATGGTGAAACAAAACAGAATTTATTTTTTTATGAAAAAATGTAATTTAAAAATAGTTACAAGTGGAGGGTAATGTGGAACAGTTGTTTACATTTATTGAAATTTTTTTTGATACTGCACAGAACATAGATAATTTCAGGGGATTTCTTAGTTCTTTTCATGGCATTTCCACGTAATACAGCACGAGAATAGGCACGGCCAACTTCAATAACAAGTCCAGCAGAAGCTCTCCGAAACATGAGCGTAGACGTAAATTTTGACGTCACTGTTCTAAATGCCGAAGATCGAGAAACTAGTTTGGAACCTATTTGGAACCCGAAAAAAATGTGGTCAGCCTTAAACGAGTGGTTTCTAAAAGGTTAAGTGCCAGGTTTTCTTCATCTTCGGAACAAAGTCACTCAGAACTTTGAAGTCAACATTTCCTTCCCGAACTTGTTTGAGAAAGCATCTTCGGCATTAGTAGTTGAGTAGGCCGTGGAAATGGCTGAAAGTTTGGTATTCCATATTACCCGACTATTCCATATTATCCTCTTCTACTCTACCTATAATTTTTTTCTCTGCAGTGCAAGAAATTGGGATCCGAAGACTATGTTGAGGTGAGAGGAGGCGACGGTCTCGATCCAAGCATGATGTCTGTTGCTGAGGACTTTTGTGGCATGGACTCAGTTCCAGGTAAGGCCTCCTTCATTAGCAGCAAAGCTAAACTGAATGGAGAATCAGGTCTTGGACATCCCAAAAATTTTCATCGTACTCAAACTAGTTGTTTAGAAAATTACTTTACTGTGTTTATAGCATGTTTTACCATTTTTATAGCGTGTTTTACCATGTTTATAACATATCGTAAGGATTGGTTTTTGTTCCATTAAATAGCTATCGGCAATATTTTATAAATCATAAGATCTTAATGCTTAATATCAAAAGGAACATCAAAGGAAATTCTTTAATGAAAATTTAGCATTGCAACAGATTTTCATTAAGCATGTCTTCCCCGTACTGAACGCAACTTGAGTGAAGCGGGGAAAATCGTTACTACTAATTCAAAAAACAAAAACTTCGCCTAACCCTTCGACAAATTAGATCACCATTTCTACCTTAACACTCGAGTGGTGCATCCAAAGGTGTTGTATCACGTAAGTATTTTATCATCTGTCTTCACGAAAAACCGCTTGTTATCGAAACTTGAAATTTCCATGTAGCTTGGCTTTGATGGTGTAGAGGTATCGTGACCATCAGTAACGCCAGGATAAAAGATGCGAATTCAAGGCAAATCACAGGATCATAGTAGGAATCTTACGATTTTCTCAGGGAAACGTCGTTTTAAGGATGTAAAAATCTTATGTAGGCGCGCATGTCATCTTAGGTCACCCTTTGGAGATCCATTAAGCCCTCTTAGCAAAATTAAATATTGGTACACTTAAATACCCACAGGCAGCTAAGATAACTGCAACCTGAGCTTCAGAATTGGTTAGAATTAGACCATTAGTGAAACTATTTAGTTAGGGACTTAACTTCACAAAAAAAAAGGTTTTTAGCACCTTTGAACGAAAAGTCTGGAAGACTAAATTGAAAAAAAACCTTGACGGTTCCATTAGTAGAAGGATATTTAAGATAAGTTTTTTTTATTCTGTGGTACAGTATGAGGTTGAATTAAAAATTTTGTTTCCTTAAATAAAATATAAACGCTCGCATTTTCTTCAAAGCGTATCTCTAAAATCTGTGCATATTTGTAACTTCAATGTGATCTTTTGTAAAACATTGGTAAAAAATAGCCTACTTTCATTGCCAGGCGTAGCAATATCTTTCTTCAAATCAGCGATTCTTCTAGTCCAGTTCCAAACGGACTTTTTACAATTGAATAAACGTCCACTACATTTCGAGGGATCGATTCAGTTCCATGCAGCTAATGCATTAGTTTTGAAATCACAACTTTTGCAAGAGAATTGCTTTGCTACTTTATACCATTTTCACCAGGTATGGGAATCATCAGAACATCAATTTAAATTTAAAATAAAGTCAGAAAGAAAATAGCATCCAGTCATTTAATTATTAATTGATAAAGTTTTAAAATAGTGTCGCTATCTGCTGTAGATTTTTGGCCTTTTAAAACTTCAAAAACATATAATTAAATAACTATATAACATTTTCGTTTTAAATTTGTTTTTTTTTTTCGATGTTAAGTTGATTCCCATACCTGGGGGGAAAGGACAATCACTGCATAACATTAATTCTGCGGAAGTTGTGACTAAAAAAATAATGCATTAGCTCTATGGGGCTGACAATTCCTTTTTATGTCATTGGTTTCAGGTCGCAGCTCAGTCGACGTGGCATGCGGCAACTCCGCTGTCCGTCTTGTGTCCAGTGGCAAGTTCGAGAACTCGGTGACCGTGAGTTTTGATCTCCTCATGGACTGGGGATCACCTGCTCTCGTGTGCCCCACCCTACTCGAGGCAGTCAACTGAATACCCTCAGTTAAGTAAGACAAAGTGGATGCAGTTATTTATGGGCTAATTACATGCTACTGTAATGTAAGCTACAATTGAATCGGTGAGTGCAGAAACCACTTCAGTCAAAAAAAAGTCCGAAAACTCGTTTTCAGTGAAAATAAGCGTAGAAAGGCAATATGCGTGTAGGGTGCAAAAACTACGTTAGTCTGTTAAGTAGTTCCGTAAATACAGGACGTTTGTTTTGAGTGTTTAGTGCAGAAATAGAGGAGGAGCTATTACGTTTTTTCTCCCTCCTGAAAAATTTGAAATTTGTGACTGACGTTGTTTCTGCACTCACCGATTCAATTTAAGAGGAGATAACAAGCTTTTAAAATTTGAAAAATAAATTAGATAAATCACGTTACATTATTTGGTTTTAATAAGTGTAGATTAGCAATTCTGCTAATTTTGTTCATTTAATAATAAAAGTTGTAGTTATAACCATTTTTCAAACATGTGACTTACAATAAAGAAAGGTTAATGTTGCATGTAATGAGCCTATGACAAAAGAAGCATCTTATCTTCAATGAGGCCTTTCAGGGCGAGCATTGGACCCCAAATTTCATCGGCTTTAGTGTTAAGTTTTGTGGACCTTATTTTTTTTTAACCTCTCAACACCTTCAGCTAGTTACGGACAAGTTCATCCATGAAAATGTGTATAAAAACGTATTGTTTATGTAATGTTTAGTATATGCTTCAAGAAGATATGGGTGTCATAAACTGGGACTTGAAAGTTATCTGATGTTCAAGCCTAACTTTAGGCAAGACAGTATTCTGAATCAATATAAAAAAAGAGGAACTTTACTTCGCTAAAACAATGAAAGCTTTTAAGATATGCTGTCACAGTGTTAACGAAGTAATGTTATACCACAAAATTGGAGGAAAGGTTAATTTTTTTCAGCCATATATTAAGGTTAAGTAAAACAGTTTGGTTGCATTCGCCGTTCTTTGTAGTAAAAGATCATGCCTCCTTTAGCACTTCAGTTATGGACCAGGTTTAGTGTTTAGTTTTTGCTTCAAAGACATACGGTTGTCATAAACTAGAACTTGTGAAAGCTATCTTGTGTTCGAGCCTAACTTTACGCAAGACAGTATTCTGAATCAATATAAAAAAAGAGGAACTTTACTTCGTTAAAACAATGAAAGCTTGTAAGACATGCTGTCACGAGTGTTTACAAAGTAGCGTTATACGGCAAAATTGGAGAAAGAGTAAATTTTTTCAGCAATAGATTAAGTTTAGTAAAACAGTGTGTTGCCGTTCTTTCTGGTTAAAGATCATGCGAAGTAATAAGTGCTTATGTAATAACTTAATTAATAGATTTATTTCATTCAGGTCTATTGTTATAAAATACTCATGTTTAAGGATATCTTCGCTTAAAAAAATATTCAGTCTATTTTATTTTTCAGGTTCAAGGGAAGAGCACAACAAAAATATTCATCTCAAATAGATTTACCAAATTCCATAGAAAAACAAATGAATGTTACGAAGAAAATAAGCATTATGTATGGAGAAGTTATCATAGATAATTTGTGTTTGAATATAAAGTCCAGCGTCTCAAATTGTATATTGTCTCTTCATGTATGTTATTAAATTAGATTAGGGAAATTGTTTAGAGCCTATTTCTTTACTGAACATAAAACCTTTTTTGGGCATAAAACCTTTATTAAAGGTTCCTTAAATCACATACGATAAACTTCAGTAAATGTAAAATAGTTTTTAAAAAGTTCAGGAGTCAAATAATATAAACTTTTACTTTATTTTATCAAAATATTACAAATATATAAAAATCTACATGTAGTCCAGTGAATAAAGGAGTTTTACCATACAAAAGGTCCGGTATCGCTGATTTTTTTATATGTTGTTTTTGACCCCTAGGTAGTAATAAATGTGAGTTTTCGTCATCCTCGTTCTATTGCTTTTTCCGCCATCTTGAAAAAACGTTCGAAATTTCGCCCATTTTCCAGTTTTTGGCCTATAACTTTTTTCCTAAGCATTTTTGAATGTAACTTTTCGACACAAAGTTGTAGAAAACAAAATTTTCTTTAAAATAGGTATCAAAAGTTTTTATGTACGACAATTAGTTAAGGAGCTACGAATCAGCAAAAAGGGTGTAAAATCGAGTGTTTCGAAAAAATATTAGGTTCTAACGACTTTCTATCGCCGTAACTCACATAAAACTTCATTTTATCAATGGACAATGATTTAACAAGTCGTAGAAAATTTAATTTCCTATAAAATACACGTATCAAAAATAAGTTTCTTATATATTCCAAGAAGAAAGGTTAAATTTACAGAAACCCAAAAAAAGTTCTACTTTCACCCGACGATACAATGTTTTATTTTTTTGAAGGTAGCTCTTTCCCATTGTAATTTTTTACTATTTTTGTGAATACAAAACTAGCAGAAAATAATTTTTCCTACAAAATGGTTCTATTTTGTGTTTCCTACGATAGAATGTAACGGAGATACGTGGTTCCAAAGACGACTTAAAATCTTGAATTTCGCCAAAAGATCTTTATATCACTTTAAATTCCAATAATTAAAACAAAAAACTTCATTTATGTGGAATATAATTATTTTGGAACTTGAAGACATCATTTACTATATTGGTACGGTCATAAAAGTTATTTCAGATTCAATTCCAAAGAATTTAGTTACATTAAAAAAACGAAGATGTTTATTTATTCAAATGAAAAATACTTGTGATTTGATAAAAGATTTCAATTTCATTTCAACAAATACTTTAAATAGAACTACTATGAAAAAAATATGGGAAGTGTATAATAGAAAATGATTAATTTTCTATTGTACACTGCATTACGTTACAATCATTACGTTTTTCAACCAATTTAAATACTGATGTTTTACCCCCTCTGAACGTTGCTGAATGCTGACGTAGTATCGCAGCCAGTTATTGCACATACACCACACACATGTAATTAAAAAAATATGATTTTGACAGTTTGGATAAGCAGATAAATTCTTCGATGAATATACTTTTGATTATTCATGAGTATTACTAGGTTTCAAAAAATAAACAGTCTTTATCAAATGGAGTTCGTACATTCAGTAGTATTTTCTATTAGTTTTATTAGATAATTTTCTATTCAATAAAATTGGTAGGAATAGTTCACATAAAGATGCATCGGTTATCTCCTATATAAGAATCCTCATCTGTTGCATTTGAATCAACATTTAAACAAGATTGGCCATTTTGGTACCTACTAAAGAACAATATAATCCAACTTTTTTACAGCCACAGTTTGCACTACAACCCTTTTTGCAATTACAAAATATAGTATATTAAGCAGTTTTTCTGGAGCAGGTGGGAGTAAAGTTTGAATTGGCTCCAAAATATTATTTAATAATTTAAAACCCCAGTCTTCAGGGTTCAGTTGATTGCCTATAGCCACGCTTGAACTTGATAGTATACTCGATACAAGTGTTGATAAGCAGAAGCAGATGTTGGAGGAAAGCAAGATAGTTGAACTCTTTTATTGTTCCCTACCTTTTTTTTATATAAAACTTAAATATCTATTATTAACTATTATCCATATATACATATTATTAAATATTTCTTTCCTGCTGGCTAAGTCATTTAGGCTGTATTCTAATGAATGGTTCCTTGGCCACCGGTTGATGTTCACTTCGAGTTATATCGGGACAGTTTTTTTAAGAAAAGTATTGAAATGAATCGAGACTACTAAGAAGTTCGAGTTAAGGTATCCGATTACCTTTTTTCAGCAAAAATCGACTAAATATCAAACATTTGTATTTTTTTGCATTTTAATATAAAATAAACATTTAGCTTTCTAAATCTGTTTCATTTTAGTTTTTAATAGAACCGAAGTTATAGCACTTTAAAGCTTTTTTTGCTTGTTTTTGCATTTTTTTTTCAAAACGCATTACGCAAAACATAAAAACTGAAGTTCTTTATTATCAACTGCTTCCAAATTTTTACAGTAGTTTAATAACAGTATGAAGAAGGTTTTGAACTAGAATCGTGTAAAACTATTAAGAATGGGATATTTTAAAACCATTCATATGCGTGTTACTCTCTTGTTTGTATGTGTTTTCGATATAATGCTTCAAACTTTTGCCTATAAAAAAATTGGGAGCTGATATCTTAACGATTTGAGTTCATGAACTATATTAATGTTTGTTGAGCATATATAAATTTAAACGATTGAAAAAATTAAAAATTTGTAAAGATATCATGTTTGATTTGTAAAGATATCATGGAAGCGGTGATTGTTGAAGCATATTTTACTATAATTGTTCACAAGTTCTGAATACTTTCTTAAAACTATTTTTATATTCATAACTACTCAACGTCATGGTTGTAATAGAATTTTCAGAAACTTGCTGTCAAAGGAGATCGGTCACTTAAATGGATTATTCGACTTATTGGAAGTCTAGTTATCGAGGTTAGACTGTATTTGCGAACTTTGACCTAGAATAAATTTTTTAGCAGACATGGGATAGGTGAGGACTTTTTATTTACACTATAATAGCGTACCAATGACCTATACCAAAATTTAGCTGTATGCGAATTTTATTTAATTAAAATGTCTATTTTGACAGGACGTGGTAGCCATCAAATGCATCAATTATCGTAGATACATAATGCTTAAGAATGTACTTCCGATAATCAGTGTAAATTTCAGAAAACGTCGCGTTTCGACTCCACATCATTTGGTGGAGTAGATATCCACCATCAATAACAACTGTGCAACGATATCTAATATATATGTTTTTTTATTAAAAGCATCGATATCGTAAGATCTTTGGAGCTAAAATTATTTCCCTTCTTTTCTCTGTGTCTTAGGCAAAACATATAACGGCTTCTACTCATGCTTTTCGAAAAATGTACCAAAATTCTTTAGTTGAATCTAAAATTTCCTTGAGATCTTACTAATATAATAAATGATGTCTTCAAGTTTTAGAATAATTATGTATTTTCCACTAAAATGAAGTTTTTTGTTTTAATTATTGGGATTTAAAGTGATAAAAAAACTCTTATGGCAAAATTCAAGATTTTACGCCATCTTTCGAACAACGTAGCTCCGTTACATTCTATCGTATGAAACACAAAACAGAACCATTTTATAGGAAAAAATATTTTCTGCAAGTTTTGTATTCACAAAAATAGTGAAAAATTACAATGGTAAGGGGCTACCTTCAAAAAAATAAAACATTGTATCGTCGGGTGAAAATAGAACTTTTTTGGGCTTTCTGTAAATTTAACCTTTCTTCTTGGAATATATAAGAAACTTATTTTTGATAAGTGTATTTCATAGGAAATTAAATTTTCTACGACTTGTTAAATCATTGTGTAGCGAAATTATTTCATTATTTTGTGCGGAATTATTTCACGAGAGTATTTGTTTAATTTTCTCTCGACGACTTGTCTATCGTCTCGCGCAGTTCTATCTTTTTGAAATTCAGTTTGTCTTTGGCGTTTAAAAAGTTAGTTAGGTTTTTTGGCTCTTAAGAATTTAATAAAAGTTTCTATCTTTTGAATTCTGTCATTTATGTCCACTGTATTTTAAAGTAACATTGCTATAAATTGGCGCTCCAACTCGTGGCCCGAATCTACGATATTTGAATTAGTTTTTAGTGAACTTTGAACTGGTAGAAAGAAGTTAGCTTATTTTCAACGGAAGGAAACGATGCAAGATGGCTACTTTTCAACGGTTCCGTTATAGAAGTTCGTCGATTGGGATATCAAATAACGACATCACCCGATGTTAAATGCTGATGTATAACTCACAATAGAAGAAAGATAAGTAAAATCCTTTTACTTTTTCTTGCTAATTGAGAACTCAGGAACTAAAGGTAATTGAATTATCCAATTCAAATTTCGTTTAGGAACATTTTAGAACCTGAAGAAGACTATTTTAGAATTTCTGATAATTTTAATGAGGTTATAGTGAATTGTTACTTATACGTGGTCATACTTAAAACAAGAAGGATTTTTTTTGAACAATTTGATAGCATAAAATATATTTTGACGCCATGTCATTCTTTGCGAAAGCAAAAAAGTCGGATTTGCAAAGATTAGCCGAGGACTTAAATATAGAGTATGATGTAACTAACAAAGTCATAGAAATGAAAAACAACATTCAGAAAAGTGAAGCTTATAAAGAAGATCTAGAATATGTGAAATCGCTTCTTGAAGAAATCATTTTAGAAAGAATTGCTAAAGAAAAACTTGAACAAGAGCGATTGAATCTTGAACAAGAGCGATTGAATCGTGAACAAGAGCAATTGAATCTTGAAAAAGAACGATCATTCGAACTGGAAAAACTGAGATTGCAATCTCATTCAGAAAATCCAAATTCCTCATTGGGTTCTGCTTTGTCAAACGACACCGAGTTTCCTAAATTTGGATTCGAGAAGTTGATTCCTAGCTTCGATGCAAAAAGTGATGATATCAGTTTATTCCTGAACCTGTTCGAAAGACAGTTAACATTTTTAAAGATACCAGTCACAAAGTGGGTTGTGTATTTGGTCGGTCTTCTCCCAAAAGACATTGCTAAACTTATTGCTCAAGAAAGTGAAGAAAATGTTCAAGATTACGACTATGTGAAGCAAATACTTTTAAAGCGTTTTAAGATGAGTGCCGAGAAGTTTCGCCAGTTGTTCACACAACATCGCAGAAGTCCTGACACTACGTGGCGTGATTTCTACTTTGATTTGCAGAATTTTTTTGACGGATGGATATCAGGACTTGGAATTACGGAGTTTAAACCTCTGTGTGACTTGGTGATCAGTGATCAAATTAAGCGTCGCGTTCCACCCGATGTCCGAGACCATTTCCTGGACAACTGGTCGGATTTGGTAAATCCTATTGAACTTGCGAATAAGTTGGACTCTTACGACGAAGTTAGAAGCGTAAGGCAAAAGGCTACATCTCAAGAGCCTAAGAGGAATGAATTTCCGAAGTGTCGTCAAGGTAACGAGTTTAACCGAAATTCCAAACCTGGTCCACAAAAAACGAAAACGTTCCCCTCTAACCCTAGAAATGAAACTTTAAATGTGGAAAGACCAGCTGTCAGTTGTTATGGATGTGGCAGAATAGGAGTGATTAAAACTAAATGTCCCACCTGTTCACCAGGAAGAGATGAAAAGTTTGCTGTCAACTTCTTGACCATGCACGCCTACCACACAACGAACTCACCACTGGCTTTGATTGACACCAACATATCAGGAGTAAATGCTCGAGTTTGTGCAGACACTGGCGCTACCAGATCGGTCGCTGGGGAGATCTTATATTCCTGTCTGCTGAACAATGGTGTAAAATTCCAACCCACAAAGATTGCGATGACATTGGCAAACGGATGTAAGTCAACGGAAGAAGCGTACACCGCCAAGGTGAACATTAGGGTGGAAGATAAATCTGTACCATTAGATATTCTTGCTCTGCCAAGAGCGAAAGGAAATCGAACTCTGCTTGGGACGGACTTCCTAGAAAAGACTGGTATCGTACTCAACATGAAGAACAAAAATTGGCACTTCTGTGAGAACCCAAAGCGGAAGATTCACTTCCAAGAAGATATACCGGTAAGCCTTTTACGGCCAATAGAAGCTGTTCTAGAACCAGTCCTGCAACAAGATGTCCTTAAATCGGACGTCCTGTCTGAAGACATAGCAGCATCCCAGATTGAAGTTGTTGAGCCACCAATCAAATGTCAACTTCAAGAAGACGAAGGACAAGGCTTGAATCCTAAGCAGCGAACCCAATTGAACAAGTTAATAATGGAGTTCCAGGATACCTTCAATTCAGGGGGAGGTCCTACACCATATCTGGAGCATCGTATTGACACCGGAAATGCGCCCCCGGTGGCCGCTATACCGTATCGCATGTCACCCGCGCGCCGGGAGGTGCTCAAGAAGGAATTGGACTCTCTTCTTGCCTCTGGAATTATAGAAGAGTGCGACTCACCATATGCGGCACCAGTTGTGCTGATACCTAAACCGAATGGAGAATTCCGATTATGTGTAGATTACAGGAAATTAAATTCCGTCACGAAAGCTGATCCTTACCCATTACCGAGGATGGATGACCTGCTACAAAAAGCCTCAGAGACTAACTATATGTCCACCATCGATCTAAAAGCTGGTTACCATCAGGTCAAGATGTATCCACCGGATAAGGACAAAACGGCTTTTGTTTGCGTCTTTGGAGTTTATCGCTTCACTCGAATGCCTTTCGGATTGAAAACCGCTCCAGCAACTTTCCAAAGATTGATAGACATTTTCAGAAATGGGCTAAAGGTCAATACTTTAGCTTACTTGGATGACATAATTGTCATGTCCCCAACGTTTGAACAACATCTCGAGGATTTGCGCCAAGTATTCAAAAGACTTCAACAATTCAAGTTACAAGCAAATCGGGAAAAGTGTCACTTCGTTTGTCAAAAGGTCAAATACCTTGGACATTACATCACAAGTTCCGGAATTGAAGTTGATCCTGCCAAGGTGTCAGCCATTATGGATATTCCACCTCCGAAGAATGTAAAGCAGGTTCAATCATTTCTACAGACATGCAGTTGGTACCGAAGATTCATAGCTAACTTTGCTGGAATATCAAAACCACTGAGCAATCTCACACGAAAACGAACTGCCTGGACATGGGGTTCGGAAGAGCAGAACAGCTTTGATACCTTAAAGAAAAGCCTGACTTCATCACCAGTCCTTAAACAACTAGACGAGAGCCAACCATTCCTTCTGAGAACGGATGCATCAGCCTATGCTTTGGGAGCTGTCCTTAGTCAAGGTCAGGGTTCGGAAGAACACCCAATAGAATACGCAAGTCGTCTTCTTAATACAGCTGAGAGAAATTACTCAACCACTGAAAGAGAAGCGCTAGCCGTCGTCTGGGCATTAGAGAAGTTTAGAGGATACATCGACGGTGCTGAAATCCGGGTTGTTTCGGATCATCAACCGCTGAAGTGGCTCTTGAGCTTGAAAACACCAACAGGACGTCTAGCTCGTTGGGCCCTACAAATACAATCATTCAACTTAAAGCTTGAATACGTGCCTGGGAAAGCAAATGTAGTTGCGGATATGCTATCTCGACCTCAGTGCACACATGGTGAAGTAGAGTGCGAGTCCTGTGCTGTTATGGTAGACCTCCCCACCAGGTCACCTAAAGACATTAGGGAAGAGCAACTCAAAGATGAAAACTTGAAGACAATAATAGAGACTTTTGAACAAAGTTCCAAGAACGAGAATTTCCTTAATTGGACGAATCGTGGTTACCTCATGACCCAAGGAGTGCTCTACAGATACTCACCAGATTCTGACTCAGAAGAAGCGCAGTTGGTAGTACCCAAACAAGAATGGGATAACATTCTAAAAGAACATCATGATGCTCCAACCGCTGGTCACTATGGTGAAGAGGGAACATTTCAGAGGATCTCCAAAAGATACTACTGGTCAGGAATGAGAACCTACATCTCCAACTACGTCAAGAAATGCCCTGATTGCAGTCGGTATAAAGCCGAAAATCAGAAACCTGCTGGACTTTTAAGAACACCAGTGTATTCCCAGCGTTTTGAGACTTTGGCAATTGATCTTTTTGGCCCTCTACCCGAAACACCAGATGGGAAAAAATGGATATTCATCGTGGAGGATACAGCAACGAGATGGGTAGAACTTTTTGCATTACAAGAAGCCACAGCCCGAGAGTGTGCTATAACCTTACTAGAAGAAGTAATTTTAAGATACGGACTACCGAGACGTCTCATCTCTGACAATGGCTCTCAGTTCGTCAGTGCGGTGATGCAGCAAATCTGTAATCTACTGGATATTGCTCAAATTCTTACTCCAGTTTATTGCCCTCAAGCTAACCCAGTTGAGAGGAAAAATAGAGATCTAAAACCTCGTATTGCTATCCTAGTTGGAAGCGGCATTCACACAGCTTGGTCCGAAAAACTTCCCATGATTCGTTTTGCCATGAATTCTGCTCAATGCTCCTCAACGGGATATTCTGCTGCCTTCCTACAATTTGGAAGAGAAATGCGCACACCTGACGACGTGAATCACGACTTACGGAGTGTAATTCACAACGACAACTTCGTAGCGGAAATCACACCATACTTGTGTAAGTTTGCAAATTTGAGTCGGGAAATAAGAGACCGAGTGGAGGAAAAACAAGATCAGCGAAAGGAGTATGCAGACAAAAAGCGCAGAAATGCAGTGCAGTACGCTCCTGGTGATAAAGTCTGGGTCTCCACTCATTCTATAAGCAGCAGAGCTAACAAGAAATCTGCCAAGTTCATGCCACGACGCGACGGACCGTATATAGTGAAGACCCAACGTTCGCTAACCAGCTATGAAGTTTCAAATCCAGAAAATCCGGACGTGCCATTAGGAGTGTACCACACATCCGCTCTACGCCCGTGCCTTGAGGCTCACGACTACGGGAGCCCTGTAAACCCTCTACGCAAGAGAGGCCGTCCCAAGAAAAACTGAACTAAGACAATCTTGCTGGATCCTTGCCGGGACGTCGGCGAATCCAGAGGGGGAGTTCTGTAGCGAAATTATTTCATTATTTTGTGCGGAATTATTTCACGAGAGTATTTGTTTAATTTTCTCTCGACGACTTGTCTATCGTCTCGCGCAGTTCTATCTTTTTGAAATTCAGTTTGTCTTTGGCGTTTAAAAAGTTAGTTAGGTTTTTTGGCTCTTAAGAATTTAATAAAAGTTTCTATCTTTTGAATTCTGTCATTTATGTCCACTGTATTTTAAAGTAACATTGCTATAATTGTTTATTGATAAAATGAAGTTTTATGTGAGTTACGGTGATAGAAAGTCGTTAGAACCTAATATTTTTTCGAAACACTCGATTTTACACCCTTTTTGCTGATTCGTAGCTCCTTAACTAATTGTCGTACATAAAAACTTTTGATACCTATTTTAAAGAAAATTTTGTTTTCTACAACTTTGTGTCGAAAAGTTAGATTCAAAAATGCTTAGGAAAAAAGTTATAGGCCAAAAACTGGAAAATGGGGGAAATTTTGAACGTTTTTTCAAGATGGCGGAAAAAGCAATAGAACGAGGATGACGAAAACTCACATTTATTACTACCTAGGGGTCACAAACAACATATAAAAAAATCAGCGATACCGGACCTTTTGTATGGTAAACCCCCTTTTTGAGTCTCTATTCACTGGACTAATGTAAACTAGACACATTTGTAGCATGGAAATTTCCATTCTTGATATATGAAATGCAAAAGTTCAGTATATGTATTTTAGTCTGTTTTCGGTAACTTGATATGATAAATATGACAATATTAACATAAAAAATCAAATAATATTGTTATTTTTAAATTTTATGATAAATTGCGCTAAAGGTGAATCATAAAATTATAATTCTTTAGTAAATGATCAAATTTATTACTTAGCAATTTTATTTATTTGGCAGTTTTGCAACTTTCAAAAATGTATTTTCCCACAAAATTTTGAAATAAAATTAAAATTAATTTAATTCATTTCAATTAACAAATCATTATAGTGATTTTAATAATCATAGCAGCATTAAATATCTAAAAACGGTTATGTAAATTTTAGGTTTAGTTTCTTTCTGTTGCTGATAAAGTATATTTTTGTCGTATTCAAAGCATAACGTAATGAAATTTTTGAGGGTAATAAATTAAATGGGAAAATGTAAAATCAAATTTGCGAAACAGATTTCTTAAAATCAATTTTCGCGCAATAATCGTTTATACAAATAAAAACCTATAAAAGCAATGCAATCAAAATACTTAATTGGATTTATGTGACATAGAAACATAATTAAAAAAATTCTTATGCATTATTCTAACAATTTGGTCCTAAATTGTGCCAACTAATTTTGCAAGTGAAGCATGCTGGAACTTTGCTTAGGACAGCATACCCAAGGTAGGAACCATCATGTATTATGATTATGCTGTTTTAATGCAATATTAATGATTATTATTTTTTTTATGAAACCTAATATATTATTATTATTTATGGGGTATTTTGCTTTTTTAATAGAGTTGGGGTACTTTTTCCATTTCGCTGGTGTAAGCGCTTACGTCGCCAAGAATGTACAACAGCCGCCAAACAGAATATTTCAAATGATAACCTTTAACTATGTATACTACGGTTTATTAACTGTGCATATATACTCTATTTTGTCCCCGAAAAATTCCGTTCGTAGGTAGGTAGGTAGGTTTGAATAATCGTCGCACTAGAGGTACACGAGGGCCATTGGCGACGGGCGTCCTAATTTAGAACCACAGTAAGTGACGAATTCCGTTCGTAGTCAAAGATTCTGCTTGGCGAGTCTTGCTCCCTCGAAATGGTAACGTACCACAGTCGGTTTTAACAAGAAACAATTAGTACACAACATTAAACCATATAAAATATCTTATGTACATTGGACAAGATTCCTTCACAATACATCAAGCTTTCCACGTATTCTTTCAATAACGATACACACAAAAACATTTACTAAAAGTAAGGATTTCTTCACTAATATCGGCTACATTGGCACAAACTTTCAACGTTGAGCTAATAAAACTGTTCTGATATTTCTTCCTCTTCAGCGAATGTTGAAGTCGTCGTCTAGACTAGAAGGGTTGTCGTAGCAATGGTTGTATCCTCTGTGGTCGCGACTGTCACGTCGCTTCTTGGGCAGTTGCTGTTTTGGATATAAATTAAATATTAACAATGTAAAATATGATACATATGCGTGTAAAATTGTGCACTGTTAATTCACTCTTTAGAGACATTTGAGAAGAAAATTTCCAATTAATGAATTTGCAAATAAATATTAACAATGTAAAAAAATAAATACGAAAAATATAATTTTGCTCTGTTAATTTAGCCATTAGCAAATAACATTGCAAAAAATTATTAACAGTGTAAAAAATAAATATTGAAATTCAAATTTTGCACTGTTAATTTGGCCACTAACGAAAAATATTGTAAAAATATATTAACAATGTAAAAAATAAATATCGGAATTCAATTTTGCATTGTTAATTTACCCATTAACTTCAATTGGCAAGAAAATTCGCCACTGGAAAGTGAGCTTTCTGCTTAAGTTTAATAAACATAATGTAAAATCTTTCTGCTTATGTTTAATAAACATTATTTTTTTTTATGGAAGACAAATGAAGACCATAGTCCTGAAATATTTATGCAAGACAAATTAAGTTACATGAAAAAGAATTTAAAAACTCGTAGTTGAAGTATTTATTCTGAAATGATAGTGTTAATGGTAATCCAACTGGCTTTGTTAATGGGTAATTAAAACTAAACTAATTTAGACATTGTTTATTCTTTGTAAATATACCTGCGAACCCCTCCTCCAAAGAGAGATAGATAATGATTCTTAAAAATACTGAGCATAAATTTACAAATTTTATTTATTTTGTACATTTCTAGCAGTAAATTAGAAATAACTATTGCTTAATAATAACAAAAGTATCAGCTTAAACAAAGTATATAAATTGGTTTGATAAATTTTCTATTATCTTGAAATAAGCATTTGAACACTTACATTTAAGTTTAGCAGCAGACATACAATACTTGTTAAAAGTAGGCATCAATTTTAAATAAATACAAATGTATTTAAATTCAGATATATTGCTTCATTACAAATATCCATATTGCAATAATCGGTAACCACCAATAATTTTGCCCTAAACCTTCATGAAACAATTCCACATGAGTTGATGGCCTGCACAAGGCTCAAGTGCCAATAACATTATCCATTCATCACTAAAGATATTTATCACAAAGGCATTCTGTGGAATCTGGATTACGGGTATCATAATTCATATTTGGGGACAGGGACGCAAGCGATATTGAAGGGTGCAGTAGCAAAACTCACATTCCCAAAAGAATAACTTAGATATATCAAGATGTAGGATTCAACTGTATTTGGCAAATTTTTTAATTGCAAGAACAATTAATTAATTGGTAAATGTAACCCCAACAACTAACAATTCATCAATTGTAATTGTGAAAATTACAATTAACAAGTATTTAATTGTTAATTGTAGTAGTACCAAATAATTAATTTTCAATATTTTTTAATTTTAATTTTAATTAAAAATAACAATTAACCACTTTTATTCGTCTTAAGTCTAAGACTTACAGCTTAATTTTCCTAAATCTTTACTAATTCGTTTCAATACATAATGTTAATTGTTAGTTTTAATTGTTCCATAAAAAAAAAACTAAAAGAAATTAGTTGCAATTATCTTTGTCAATTGTGAGTTACAGTTGGCATACGATAATCAAATTATTTTAATTGCCAGGTTAATGTGCAATTAAAAGTTCATTTGCTATTTATTTAATAGTAATTAATTTAATTGCAATTACTTTTTAAATTACAAGATAATTGACAAATAATTGATTAGTGCCCTACACAGGATTCATGTAGCGTAAAATTGTATCGTATTATAAAGGTTTTATATATTCATGCTGAACCGGGGAACTCCTAACTCAAGTGTCTCTATGTTAATCCAATGGGGGAAAAAACTATTTTCAATGCCACATTTCTCCGGCTGTATTGAATATTTTTACAAGCTTTTTTTTTAAATAAATGTAGATAACTTACAAGCCTCTATAATACAACTTTTTTTTAAATTGATTCGAATACTTTTTGTTAAATAATTTATTCAAAATTTAAAAAATAATTTCGAACCCATAATGCGGATTGTCGGGACCTGTAAGTCAGTTACATTTATCACATAAAAAATCCGTTTGTAAAAATATTCAATGCAGCTGGAGAAATGTGGGATAGAAAATATTTATTTCTCTATTGGATTAACACTGAAGCACTTTGTTTTGGAAACCCGTGATCCAGCGCTCCCATTATCCTTTAAAAAATAAACGTACTTCATAAATACTTAAAGAGGGATCCTTTTTTATGGAATCACTGAAACTCATGCTCATTAGATCCTCTGCTTCTACTATTGATTGTTCCTGTAAATAAAAGCACAGATTTTATCGTCAGTTAGAGTTCAGATACTTTTCCTGTACAATTTTGACTTATTTCCCTAATTCATATGTGACTTTACATTTATAGTTGTAATAACATTAAATTAAAATAAAATATTTTATATGAATAAAAAATAATTAAATTGTAGCAGTTTGAAAAAAGTTTGTTTCTCTAAATTGCTTGATACTTTGTTTGACAGAATAACTATAGTATATTTTATTCACAATCAATCAAATAAATTCTTTTTAATGCATTAAAAATTTTGTGTTTTGTTATATCTTATTAATTAAATAACTTTAAGATATAATTACGAAAAAAATCATACATTCTTATTTTGAGGCTTATAAATGCAGGTGATTAAAATAGTTTTTCGAATCCTTTTTCACTTATAACAATAATACTGGTAAAATACATGATAAATAAGACTTAAAGTCTTATGTAATTCTAAGAAAAAATAGGATAAAAGCATGAATATTTACATTTGACACTGCATTAAGGCCAACAAAATATGCCCGTAGCTCGTTTATTACTGGAATTCGATATTTCATTCACAAGTAGCATAATTAACACTCTTTTCGTAAAAAAATTATTTTTTTAACTTAACGCTTATTTTGTACAAAAAAAAAAATAAATGGACAATTCAAACTCACATCGCAAGCACGTCTTCGTGTAGAGGGCTGTCTTGATCCTGGTACAAGATAATCTGCCGGGTTCCGGAAATTTCTTAAAGATGCTCGGATGGTGGTTTCATCATAAGACCGACCAGTTTCGGACCAAAGGGGGTTTCTGTTGGAATGGGGAAAATATTATATTTAATAAA
Source organism: Hylyphantes graminicola (assembly GCA_023701765.1). NCBI lineage: Eukaryota > Metazoa > Arthropoda > Arachnida > Araneae > Linyphiidae > Hylyphantes > Hylyphantes graminicola. The sequence goes on from CM043116.1 coordinate 21,257,628, forward strand.
TAAGTGTATGTATTATCATAATTATGAAACCAATATTTTTTCTTTGTATTCTGTTTAAGAAATATTTCGTTATACATTTAAACCAGATAACTGTACAAAAGTAATTTCTGTACATTAGTCAAGTGTCCTTCACAGTACATCAAGCAATCTACATACTCATTCAACAATGACACATACAAATACATTTACTAAAGTAAGGATTTCTTCACTAATATCGGCTACATTGGCACAAACTTTCAACGTTGAGCTAATAAAACTTTTCTGATCTTTCTTCCTCTTCGGCGTATGTTGAAGTCATTGTCTAGATTTGAAGGATTGTCGTAGCAAAAAAATTTACAATAAAATATTTTTTGTAAATCTTTAAAATTTGTTGTAAATCTTATTAATTAACGATTTACAATAAAATATTTTGAATTATAAAGAATGGGATATAACCCCAAAAAGGCTGAAATTCAAAACTGATGTTGTATTAACAAATTGGGGAGACTAGGGCAAACTTTCCAGAAGGGAAGGCTTTTAAAAATTTATTCACAAATACGATCCTCCAAAAAATGCCTAGGAGCAACTGGCTCAAAAAGCAACTAAGAATAACATCCTCTGTGAACGTTTAACTTTAGCCGGTACTGACACAATGTCAAGATAGTTTTCTTTAAGTTGACTATCCTCACTGACACTTCAAGGAAACTTTTGATGAAATGTGGTATCGAAGCTTGATGTCTTGGAAATTTTATCTAATATAAATTTTACAATAGGTGATGTTCATTGCATTGACCGAATAAAAAGTACAGGATACATTGAGTTGAGAGTTTCTTTTAGCAGGGTTTTAAAAGTAAATTCCGATACCTTTTTTAGAACTAGTTTAAATATTTGCCAGCATTAAATTATGTTCTCCCAATTAACCAAGTAAAAAAACCACCTTTTTTAACTTCACCCTCTGAATGATAAATGACCTGAATCGTAAACTTGTTTTCAATGCATGAAAATAAATAATTTTAATTGAAAATTTATGTTCTTCAAATTTTTTAAAACTTTATTCTTTTATCAGAAGATTAAAAAGGATATCTTTATACTTCAAATTTTAAAATTTAGCGAAATCATAAAATGTATAAATTTTTAAAAATTATATGTGTTGCCAGACTGTTAGGTGGCAGGTTTATACGTTAATTCCTCACCGAATAATACTGTTTAGTTGTTTATTCTACCTTAGGATGTAACTCCGAACCTTCATCAACCCCAAACACACCGGCCATATTCGGTTGCCTCTACCCTTCCACTACTAGACCAGCACTAAGGATTCGATAATGATATTGCCGACACATATTAAGCTGTAACAAAAAGCCTGCGCAGCGAAAGTGTCAAGATAACCCACCTCTGCCTGTTGATCGTAGCAGCCTGATGATGCACTTCACCCATAATCTCGCTTCTGCAGTCCCTCTTGTACATGTCTGGGTCCATGCTGAACGCGTGGGCGAGCGAACTGTGGCACCTGCTGGCCGCGTACTCGTTGTAGGTGCCAGCTAGGGCCGCCCTGGAGCAGCCCCCCTGGCTGCTGGTGACGGACGCCCGACGGCCCTGCCTGCGAGATGAAGAGGGGGGAGGGAGGCGGATGTCGCTCAACTAGGTAGAGAATTGGGTTGTTTTAGATGACGTAATTATGCTGTTTTCATGTTAGCGCTTACGTGATTTCATTGGTTGGTTATGTTTCACGCTCAGTGTGAGAGTTTTTGTCTCCTGTGTAGGATAATAGTGTTCTTTAGTTGCAACTTGTCATTATTATTGCTATTTTTAAAGCTTTATCGGTATTAGTTCGATAAAATTTCAAGTATTCAAAGCACCACCAAAACGGCAACTATGTCGAAAAACTGTTTTGTAGTTGCTATCCTGTCTTATGAGGAAAAATTAAGTGAAGTTGAGGGGAAAAACTTGTCTCGCGATTCACTAACAAAGAAAAGTTTAAGTTCTACTAAAATAAAAGTTTGTACACTACATCCGTTTGAGTAAGGTAATTAAATATTGCGTTATCCAAAACAACTATAATTCTAAAAGGATCAGCAATGACAGAAATACCGCTGGAAGCTTTTGACTAAATGTTCCTCAAATATTTGTAAAGTTTGGTGCGTTTACATCACACATTTACAACACCCCAACCACTATATGCATACAACTATTTTTTTAAATAAATATTTAGATAATGTTCTACCTGGGAAATATAAGCTTCAGAAGGAGCTTTGTTCAGATGGCTAAGGCTGCCTTGTCGCATACTGGGATACATGGAAGAAGCCTCACAAAGGAGTGAGGAAGTGCTGTTTCTTCTAGCTGGCAGGGTGGTGAAAGTGGAACAGCTATTGCGACCACTTCTTTCGAATCCCATCTGCAAAAACAGAATAGATATTTTAAATCAAGATTTCAAAACTATCTAGTAAATAATAGTAGTGAATAAACAAAAAGCGTTGAATGATACATATCTTGCATGACGTGTTGTAAAATTTTAATAAAAATTGGATATTTTACTATAATACTGCATAAAATGCTGCTGTATAAAAAATAAAAGAATTTTACAATCATTGAAATCCATAATTAATCCATATTTTTCAATTAATTAACAATATGCCTTTTTAGTTATTGCAGATTATACGTCATAAAACATTTCGAAAATATAATAAAAGTAATGTATAAATACATAATTTTTTTTTTCATACAATACTCAGCTTGTATGGATTATTAAGATTATAACTAAGATCATACAAAACTCAGTTGTTTATTTATTAAAATTAGATACATAGAGAGGAGAGATTATCAAGATTATAGTTACCTCATACGACCAATAAAGTAGACGTTCCAACACCACGTGATAGTCCAATGCCCAATCAGAAGAGACGAATGTGCATAAGAAAATGCCATCACCATGATGGTCGTGCTCACCATTTCCGCCACCTTCTTTTCACCAATTCCATCACCATTATCACCACTATTACTTAAGTTATTTAAAAGTACAATCGCATAAACCAGATGTCCACATGCGTTAAAAAATAATGGAAACTAACTTTTTGTGCAGAATAACCAAAAATATATGTCAATATGTATGTAATTTAACAATGAAAATTATTGTTATGAAACTCAGGTAGGCTTTTAGACCATAAGTTTAGAGCAATATAAAATTCCTTGAAATATCAAACTAAGACTTCAGAAGAACAAAATTCGTGTTAAATGAAGTTGGCAAAGTTTTTTTTAGTAATTTTATTCCTGCACCTGTGTTTCATAAAAAGTTGAGATATCCATTATTTTTGCGGTCTGATAAACCGTTAGAAAATCTGTTGCACAATTGAAAATATGTATTTAGCATTAAGAGATTTGTGTTACTGACTACATAGAAATATGATAGTCAAAACTAAGTAAAACTTAAAAGGTTAGATGGAGGAAAAATTTTAATAGATAACCGGTAAACTTAAAATAATTATATTCGCCGTCTTATTATTTTAACAACCGATGGTTGCTTTTGCAAACTACAACTGTTGGCTTGTTTCAGCTGAAGTACTTGCTTTCAGTTTTTGTTACTGAATTTTTTTTTGATCGGTGTTTCAACTTGTGCTCTGCTCCAACCCGATTCTGTATCTCGGTTCCTCGATTTATCAATCGAGGACGAATTTATTAGTATTCATCTTTTATGTTACCTCTCACTGAAACATCTTTAATACTGTATTGTAACTTATTGTAATTTACTGAAAATATTTATTAAAGTTCAGATTCTATTATATTTCAATTGTGCATCAATATTTTTCAAAACCACATTCCCAATTAAGTGTGTATAATTAATTTATTAGAGAGTAGTGCCACAACCTAAATAATTTACCAAATGCAAATTAGAGCACATTTACTTTTTTACTAAGTTAATTTACGCTTTTCAGTTATGAAAATTTCATAAGTAAGTTTTACAATGAAGTAATATATAGGTTTCCACCATTTTTTATGTGCTTCAAAGATGGTTTATGTTTGAAAAAAGAATTCAATAAAAAGAATAAGAAAAATGTGCATTAGAGAAGAAAGAAGAGAATACCATACCAATAATAACAAAATTTATTAAACCTATAACATTGGCTTATTACATCACTTATAACATTTTTGAGATTTCAAACTCATACTAATTCGTAAAACCATATATGAAGAATGGAATGCTGATTTTTAATTCATTCCACTACTTCAAGTGAATTATTACAAATTGTATCACTGGACACAGATTATTTCATTTCCATTGCTTAGTACTGCGTTAAATATATGCATCATTCTTCAAAGTAGTATATATGTCTTAGCATAGTTAAAGTCAGTTATTTCCACAGTTGTTAATGTTTAAAAAAATATCACATGGCCGATTAATAAGAAAAAAAAAATTGCTGTAATATATTTTTAAACAAATACGAATTTTTTTTTTGTCTCTAGAGCAACAGAAAAGCTACTCTCTTGCAAGTAAAAATTAAGTTTAATGAAGCTAGTACTTTAAGTTTATGTGATTAAAATACATGAATAAAGATTTAGGTTTTATATAAATAGATAAACATAGATTAAAATATGCTTTGAGGAGCATATTGGGACAAACAATCAGAAACATACAATTAACAGACTTTAAAAATGCTTGTTCAAAGTTCCTTACGTATTATGAACTAATATTTGATAAAAAAATTATATAATGGCATTTAAAATACCCGAAAAAAATGTCCTGATTTATTCAAAACACTTTATTACACTTTCATTCTTGCTCAACAATAAAAAAAATCTAATTGGCGCGCTTAATTGCAAAAAAAATCTACCCACTACTTAATTTACATAAAATCTCAAAAGTCTAATTTACATAACAAAGTCAAAGATTTCAATCCTTCGTTATATGTACAATAAAAACATAAAATTTGCAGCAATTTTCTTAAAACTTAGCAAACTTTTTTCACTGGATTGGCATTCTCTTTGGCGAGCAATATCTGCCACCGGGAACTTTGACACACAAAAATGATTGCAAGGGTCTTTAAGGTTTAAGCACTCTTATACGGAAAAACTTCAGACTTTTTTTGGTATGAGCCAATCGTTAGTTTTTGAAAACACATATGCTCATATTAAGTCAATCAAATTACTCTTTTAATCAAGTAACATGATACAGAATCTGCGTGTTTGTCTTCCTAAAACAATGTAATTTTTTTATAGCTTTATCAATCATCGTTGTTTACTTTAATCCAAAAAAAATTCTTAAGCTTTTGAAGGCGAACGGCTAAAAACATCTATGAAGATCTTTTGATCTATTACGATTTTCCAGAAAATACGTCACATTCTTGCCGATAAAGAGGAAGTATATTAGCTAAAAGAAAATAAAAAGTTATAACCTGAAATGTGTAGACTGCAAACGATAGATGGGCAGAGTTGTAAAACATCGAGTTACACCCTCAGAAAACCTTAAGAATTGAATTACTGAAAATCATATTTTCAGGGCTTATACTTGCTTTCATCTCCACCTAAAGGATATTTTTTAGCCGCCACCAACAAATCCAATACCAGAGTGCCACCACCTTAAAGACCAATATGGAGTAGAGAGACTAAGTCTTCCAAGTTCATACACAAGACGTCACAACGTGATGCAAAAACTGACGCCATTAAAAAAATTGGTTGTGTTGTTGGAGGATTATTTGTGATAAATTAGAATAGCAGATATGAAGGGTGAACTTTCAAAGCACCCATTTTTCAAAGTATAACTAAGATATAGAGTCCAGTACCTTCATTGGCGACCTATGATAATGAATAATCCAACTGGGCTAATCACAAATGAAGGAACCGGCTCCGATATTTTAGTTATGCTTTGGAGAATGTGAGCTTTTCAAGTAGATCCTTCCTACATCAGTAAACCTCCTGTATTACAAAAGGAAATGTGAAATCCTCTTATACAAATATAGCTATGGCCTCATTTTACAAACATCCATCCAGTTAGACTGCAGAACTTTGAGAATACCTTGCCTCTCTACTACTCCAATCCATCTCTCACTGAAGAAACAGCACCAGATGAAATGAATGAAAACAAAACCATGAAGTGCATGAGTGAAGTGTCTATAGTGTGTCCACACTAGTGGTGTCTAGATGTGTCCACACTAGTGGTGTCTAGATGTGTTCACACTCTCTATTCACCACCTGTCGTGGTCGTGCGGAGGGGGCATCCTGTAGTTAGGGTACGGGGGTGCGTTTACCTGCTTGGGGTGGCTTTTTAGGCCTAACTTTAGGCAAGACAGTATTCTGAATCAATATAAAAAAAGAGGAACTTTACTTCGCTAAAACAATGAAAGCTTTTAAGATATGCTGTCACAGTGTTAACGAAGTAATGTTATACCACAAAATTGGAGGAAAGGTTAATTTTTTTCAGCCATATATTAAGGTTAAGTAAAACAGTTTGGTTGCATTCGCCGTTCTTTGTAGTAAAAGATCATGCCTCCTTTAGCACTTCAGTTATGGACCAGGTTTAGTGTTTAGTTTTTGCTTCAAAGACATACGGTTGTCATAAACTAGAACTTGTGAAAGCTATCTTGTGTTCGAGCCTAACTTTACGCAAGACAGTATTCTGAATCAATATAAAAAAAGAGGAACTTTACTTCGTTAAAACAATGAAAGCTTGTAAGACATGCTGTCACGAGTGTTTACAAAGTAGCGTTATACGGCAAAATTGGAGGAAAGGTTAATTTTTTTCAGCCATATATTAAGGTTAAGTAAAACAGTTTGGTTGCATTCGCCGTTCTTTGTAGTAAAAGATCATGCCTCCTTTAGCACTTCAGTTATGGACCAGGTTTAGTGTTTAGTTTTTGCTTCAAAGACATACGGTTGTCATAAACTAGAACTTGTGAAAGCTATCTTGTGTTCAAGCCTAACTTTACGCAAGACAGTATTCTGAATCAATATAAAAAAAGAGGAACTTTACTTCGTTAAAACAATGAAAGCTTGTAAGACATGCTGTCACGAGTGTTTACAAAGTAGCGTTATACGGCAAAATTGGAGAAAGAGTAAATTTTTTCAGCAATAGATTAAGTTTAGTAAAACAGTGTGTTGCCGTTCTTTCTGGTTAAAGATCATGCGAAGTAATAAGTGCTTATGTAATAACTTAATTAATAGATTTATTTCATTCAGGTCTATTGTTATAAAATACTCATGTTTAAGGATATCTTCGCTTAAAAAAATATTCAGTCTATTTTATTTTTCAGGTTCAAGGGAAGAGCACAACAAAAATATTCATCTCAACTAGATTTACCAAATTCCATAGAAAAACAAATGAATGTTACGAAGAAAATAAGTATTATGTATGGAGAAGTTATCATAGATAATTTGTGTTTGAATATAAAGTCCAGCGTCTCAAATTGTATATTGTCTCTTCATGTATGTTATTAAATTAGATTAGGGAAATTGTTTAGAGCCTATTTCTTTACTGAACATAAAACCTTTTTTGGGCATAAAACCTTTATTAAAGGTTCCTTAAATCACATACGATAAACTTCAGTAAATGTAAAATAGTTTTTAAAAAGTTCAGGAGTCAAATAATATAAACTTTTACTTTATTTTATCAAAATATTACAAATATATAAAAATCTACATGTAAACTAGACACATTTGTAGCATGGAAATTTCCATTCTTGATATATGAAATGCAAAAGTTCAGTATATGTATTTTAGTCTGTTTTCGGTAACTTGATATGATAAATATGACAATATTAACATAAAAAATCAAATAATATTGTTATTATTAAATTTTATGATAAATTGCGCTAAAGGTGAATCATAAAATTATAATTCTTTAGTAAATGATCAAATTTATTACTTAGCAATTTTATTTATTTGGCAGTTTTGCAACTTTCAAAAATGTATTTTCCCACAAAATTTTGAAATAAAATTAAAATTAATTTAATTCATTTCAATTAACAAATCATTATAGTGATTTTAATAATCATAGCAGCATTAAATATCTAAAAACGGTTATGTAAATTTTAGGTTTAGTTTCTTTCTGTTGCTGATAAAGTATATTTTTGTCGTATTCAAAGCATAACGTAATGAAATTTTTGAGGGTAATAAATTAAATGGGAAAATGTAAAATCAAATTTGCGAAACAGATTTCTTAAAATCAATTTTCGCGCAATAATCGTTTATACGTACAAATAAAAACCTATAAAAGCAATGCAATCAAAATACTTAATTGGATTTATGTGACATAGAAACATAATTAAAAAAATTCTTATGCATTATTCTAACAATTTGGTCCTAAATTGTGCCAACTAATTTTGCAAGTGAAGCATGCTGGAACTTTGCTTAGGACAGCATACCCAAGGTAGGAACCATCATGTATTATGATTATGCTGTTTTAATGCAATATTAATGATTATTATTTTTTTTATGAAACCTAATATATTATTATTATTTATGGGGTATTTTGCTTTTTTAATAGAGTTGGGGTACTTTTTCCATTTCGCTGGTGTAAGCGCTTACGTCGCCGAGAATGTACAACAGCCTCCAAACAGAATATTTCAAATGATAACCTTTAACTATGTATACTACGGTTTATTAACTGTGCATATATACTCTATTTTGTCCCCGAAAAATTCCGTTCGTAGGTAGGTAGGTAGGTTTGAATAATCGTCGCACTAGAGGTACACGAGGGCCATTGGCGACGGGCGTCCTAATTTAGAACCACAGTAAGTGACGAATTCCGTTCGTAGTCAAAGATTCTGCTTGGCGAGACTTGCTCCCTCGAAATGGTAACGTACCACAGTCGGTTTTAACAAGAAACAATTAGTACACAACATTAAACCATATAAAATATCTTATGTACATTGGACAAGATTCCTTCACAATACATCAAGCTTTCCACGTATTCTTTCAATAACGATACACACAAAAACATTTACTAAAAGTAAGGATTTCTTCACTAATATCGGCTACATTGGCACAAACTTTCAACGTTGAGCTAATAAAACTGTTCTGATATTTCTTCCTCTTCAGCGTATGTTGAAGTCGTCGTCTAGACTAGAAGGGTTGTCGTAGCAATGGTTGTATCCTCTGTGGTCGCGACTGTCACGTCGCTTCTTGGGCAGTTGCTGTTTTGGATATAAATTAAATATTAACAATGTAAAATATGATACACATGCGTGTAAAATTGTGCACTGTTAATTCACTCTTTAGAGACATTTGAGAAGAAAATTTCCAATTAATGAATTTGCAAATAGATATTAACAATGTAAAAAAATAAATACGAAAAATATAATTTTGCTCTGTTAATTTAGCCATTAGCAAATAACATTGCAAAAAATTATTAACAGTGTAAAAAATAAATATTGAAATTCAAATTTTGCACTGTTAATTTGGCCACTAACGAAAAATATTGTAAAAATATATTAACAATGTAAAAAATAAATATGGGAATTCAATTTTGCATTGTTAATTTACCCATTAACTTCAATTGGCAAGAAAATTCGCCACTGGAAAGTGAGCTTTCTGCTTAAGTTTAATAAACATAATGTAAAATCTTTCTGCTTATGTTTAATAAACATTATGTTTTTTTTATGGAAGACAAATGAAGACCATAGTCCTGAAATATTTATGCAAGACAAATTAAGTTACATGAAAAAGAATTTAAAAACTCGTAGTTGAAGTATTTATTCTGAAATGATAGTGTTAATGGTAATCCAACTGGCTTTGTTAATGGGTAATTAAAACTAAACTAATTTAGACATTGTTTATTCTTTGTAAATATACCTGCGAACCCCTCCTCCAAAGAGAGATAGATAATGATTCTTAAAAATACTGAGCATAAATTTACAAATTTTATTTATTTTGTACATTTCTAGCAGTAAATTAGAAATAACTATTGCTTAATAATAACAAAAGTATCAGCTTAAACAAAGTATATAAATTGGTTTGATAAATTTTCTATTATCTTGAAATAAGCATTTGAACACTTACATTTAAGTTTAGCAGCAGACATACAATACTTGTTAAAAGTAGGCATCAATTTTAAATAAATACAAATGTATTTAAATTCAGATATATTGCTTCATTACAAATATCCATATTGCAATAATCGGTAACCACCAATAATTTTGCCCTAAACCTTCATGAAACAATTCCACATGAGTTGATGGCCTGCACAAGGCTCAAGTGCCAATAACATTATCCATTCATCACTAAAGATATTTATCACAAAGGCATTCTGTGGAATCTGGATTACGGGTATCATAATTCATATTTGGGGACAGGGACGCAAGCGATATTGAAGGGTGCAGTAGCAAAACTCACATTCCCAAAAGAATAACTTAGATATATCAAGATGTAGGATTCAACTGTATTTGGCAAATTTTTTAATTGCAAGAACAATTAATTAATTGGTAAATGTAACCCCAACAACTAACAATTCATCAATTGTAATTGTGAAAATTACAATTAACAAGTATTTAATTGTTAACTGTAGTAGTACCAAATAATTAATTTTCAATATTTTTTAATTTTAATTTTAATTAAAAATAACAATTAACCACTTTTATTCGTCTTAAGTCTAAGACTTACAGCTTAATTTTCCTAAATCTTTACTAATTCGTTTCAATACATAATGTTAATTGTTAGTTTTAATTGTTCCATAAAAAAAAAAACTAAAAGAAATTAGTTGCAATTATGTTTGTCAATTGTGAGTTACAGTTGGCATACGATAATCAAATTATTTTAATTGCCAGGTTAATGTGCAATTAAAAGTTCATTTGCTATTTATTTAATAGTAATTAATTTAATTGCAATTACTTTTTAAATTACAAGATAATTGACAAATAATTGATTAGTGCCCTACACAGGATTCATGTAGCGTAAAATTGTATCGTATTATAAAGGTTTTATATATTCATGCTGAACCGGGGAACTCCTAACTCAAGTGTCTCTATGTTAATCCAATGGGGGAAAAAACTATTTTCAATGCCACATTTCTCCGGCTGTATTGAATATTTTTACAAGCTTTTTTTTAAATAAATGTAGATAACTTACAAGCCTCTATAATACAACTTTTTTTTAAATTGATTCGAATACTTTTTGTTAAATAATTTATTCAAAATTTAAAAAATAATTTCGAACCCATAATGCGGATTGTCGGGACCTGTAAGTCAGTTACATTTATCACATAAAAAATCCGTTTGTAAAAATATTCAATGCAGCTGGAGAAATGTGGGATAGAAAATATTTATTTCTCCATTGGATTAACACTGAAGCACTTTGTTTTGGAAACCCGTGATCCAGCGCTCCCATTATCCTTTAAAAAATAAACGTACTTCATAAATACTTAAAGAGGGATCCTTTTTTATGGAATCACTGAAACTCATGCTCATTAGATCCTCTGCTTCTACTATTGATTGTTCCTGTAAATAAAAGCACAGATTTTATCGTCAGTTAGAGTTCAGATACTTTTCCTGTACAATTTTGACTTATTTCCCTAATTCATATGTGACTTTACATTTATAGTTGTAATAACATTAAATTAAAATAAAATATTTTATATGAATAAAAAATAATTAAATTGTAGCAGTTTGAAAAAAGTTTGTTTCTCTAAATTGCTTGATACTTTGTTTGACAGAATAACTATAGTATATTTTATTCACAATCAATCAAATAAATTCTTTTTAATGCATTAAAAATTTTGTGTTTAGTTATATCTTATTAATTAAATAACTTTAAGATATAATTACGAAAAAAAAATCATACATTCTTATTTTGAGGCTTATAAATGCAGGTGATTAAAATAGTTTTTCGAATCCTTTTTCACTTATAACAATAATACTGGTAAAATACATGATAAATAAGACTTAAAGTCTTATGTAATTCTAAGAAAAAATAGGATAAAAGCATGAATATTTACATTTGACACTGCATTAAGGCCAACAAAATATGCCCGTAGCTCGTTTATTACTGGAATTCGATATTTCATTCACAAGTAGCATAATTAACACTCTTTTCGTAAAAAAATTATTTTTTTAACTTAACGCTTATTTTGTACAAAAAAAAAATAAATGGATAATTCAAACTCACATCGCAAGCACGTCTTCGTGTAGAGGGCTGTCTTGATCCTGGTACAAGATAATCTGCCGGGTTCCGGAAATTTCTTAAAGATGCTCGGATGGTGGTTTCATCATAAGACCGACCAGTTTCGGACCAAAGGGGGTTTCTGTTGGAATGGGGAAAATATTATATTTAATAAATAAGTGTATGTATTATCATAATTATGAAACCAATATTTTTTCTTTGTATTCTGTTTAAGAAATATTTCGTTATACATTTAAACCAGATAACTGTACAAAAGTAATTTCTGTACATTAGTCAAGTGTCCTTCACAGTACATCAAGCAATCTACATACTCATTCAACAATGACACATACAAATACATTTACTAAAGTAAGGATTTCTTCACTAATATCGGCTACATTGGCACAAACTTTCAACGTTGAGCTAATAAAACTTTTCTGATCTTTCTTCCTCTTCGGCGTATGTTGAAGTCATCGTCTAGATTTGAAGGATTGTCGTAGCAAAAAAATTTACAATAAAATATTTTTTGTAAATCTTTAAAATTTGTTGTAAATCTTATTAATTAACGATTTACAATAAAATATTTTGAATTATAAAGAATGGGATATAACCCCAAAAAGGCTGAAATTCAAAACTGATGTTGTATTAACAAATTGGGGAGACTAGGGCAAACTTTCCAGAAGGGAAGGCTTTTAAAAATTTATTCACAAATACGATCCTCCAAAAAATGCCTAGGAGCAACTGGCTCAAAAAGCAACTAAGAATAACATCCTCTGTGAACGTTTAACTTTAGCCGGTACTGACACAATGTCAAGATAGTTTTCTTTAAGTTGACTATCCTCACTGACACTTCAAGCAAACTTTTGATGAAATGTGGTATCGAAGCTTGATGTCTTGGAAATTTTATCTAATATAAATTTTACAATAGGTGATGTTCATTGCATTGACCGAATAAAAAGTACAGGATACATTGAGTTGAGAGTTTCTTTTAGCAGGGTTTTAAAAGTAAATTCCGATACCTTTTTTAGAACTAGTTTAAATATTTGCCAGCATTAAATTATGTTCTCCCAATTAACCAAATAAAAAAACCACCTTTTTTAACTTCACCCTCTGAATGATAAATGACCTGAATCGTAAACTTGTTTTCAATGCATGAAAATAAATAATTTTAATTGAAAATTTATGTTCTTCAAATTTTTTAAAACTTTATTCTTTTATCAGAAGATTAAAAAGGATATCTTTATACTTCAAATTTTAAAATTTAGCGAAATCATAAAATGTATAAATTTTTAAAAATTATATGTGTTGCCAGATAGGTGGCAGGTTTATACGTTAACTCCTCACCGAATAATACTGTTTAGTTGTTTATTCTACCTTAGGATGTAACTCCGAACCTTCATCAACCCCAAACACACCGGCCATATTCGGCTGCCTCTACCCTTCCACTACTAGACCAGCACTAAGGATTCGATAATGATATTGCCGACACATATTAAGCTGTAACAAAAAGCCTGCGCACAGGCGCGCAACCACGGGGGGGGTTTCTAGGGTCAGAACCCCCCCCAGAACCCATATTATAGTCAAATTTTATTTTGTTATTAATAAAAAAATTGAAAGTGATGAAAAAAAATTCCATAGAGAAACACCATTTCGCTAGCCGCCAACAAAATAAGAAACTGTAGGGATGGCGGTTTTTCAGAAAAAAAACCGATGTTTCAAAAACCGGTTTTTCGGTTTTACTGAACCTTGAGACTGGTCTTATGAAAAACCGGTTTTTTGGTCGAAACCGAGGGCAAAAAAAACCGGTTTCAGTTTTCCATCCCTAAAGTGTTTCAAATATGGGTGGCGGGAAGTTTAAATCTGTGTAAAACAAAATATTTCTAACGAAACTGTTTTCAAATGTGGGGGGGGGGTTGAAAAAAGCGCCAGCTCTGATAAAGTGACATGTCTTGCCAAATTTATTCATTTTTTGTCGTTTTTTATGAGTTGCTCTAATATTGTGCATTCAAAAAATCAGTAAAGGTCACGGTACTACGCAATGATTAAGATACAGAAACTACATCCCCCCATTCCTCGGATACTATTTTAAACCAATAATACGCGTTATCTTTGGATTACTGTACTTTTTTCACCGTTTTATTTTTAAGGTTTTTATTTCGCGTCTTTTCTATGTAATTTCTATTGTAAAGTGACTGAAGATATGAGTATGTTGTACGGAAATTCACTTTTTTTTCTCTCTTTTTACTGTTTTGTCTGAATGCTTAATATAAATCTAAAGATATCTGTTAAGTTCAGTTTTCATTGCATTTTAATTGCTTTTTTACATTTAAAACATGTTTTATATCATTTTATTGATATTGTTATATAACGACATAAAAACATAAATTTTTTTAATTATTGCACATCGGCGATTTGTCTTCACGACGTCTTAAATGTAGTTATAGATATAAGTAACATCGTTGAAGTTTGGAACATTGCCCGAAAATAATATATGTTTTGACCAAAAAGGTATAAAAATGGTTAACCGAAACCTTAGTTATAGTTAGTATACTTAATAAAGCAATCCTTTGTAGAGGAAGTGTACGTTAAATATGCTAAAAGTCCTGACGCTGCGTACGATGTCGCCCTTAACGGTTGCGTTGGGTGCCTACTCAGAGGTACGACGGCTCGTCACCTGACTATGATTCTAAATTACGACGCCCGTCGCCAATTGCTATCGTTGTTTTGCTCTAGTGCGACGATCATTCAAATCTGAACTAAAATTATAATAACAACTTTTATTATCACAAAAACAATATCAAGAAAATAAAGCAAACGAACGCTAAGGGAAAACATGAAATTCAAAAATCAAGTCATCTACTATTGACGACTGAGCTTGGTGCCAACGAGACTGATATTATGAATTGCATTACCCATAAACAATTCTAATCATTCTGAAAAAGTCTAAACGTTTGCAACTGGCGTAATAAATTTCTCTATTTTTTTTTCGAATATAGTCGAAGGAAGTATAAAAAAAACCCCATAAATATAAAATATTGACTGATTTATTTGAAATTGGCTTTTTTTTCATCGTGTATACTGTATTTTTAGCTTGCTTATTATACATACAAGTAAAATCAGTGTACTACACGTAAGGAGTTTTTGCGCGCCTTTTTTTTATCGTATTCTATTCTAAAATCTGGATTGGATATATGTCATGAGCAACATATCGGTAAGTTTGATTTCTTCTATAAAGTATCTGAATATGAGTATGTTTGTAGTTAACTTGGGCGCGTTTTTTTTATATCTTTCTATTGTTTTTATCTGAATGCTTTTAACATGAATCTAGAAATGGCTGCTCAGTCAGTTCTGTTTTCATTACATTTAAATGAATGTTTCATATTTAAAGCACGTTTTTTAATAATTAATTGTTATTTTTGTAATTGTAATTTGTTATTTATGCATAAATGCATACAATTTTTTAAAAATTATTTTACACCGGAGATTCGCCTGTCCTGTATGACGCCAAAAGTACACTTAACAACATGAATTGCTTTGCTTCGTTGAAGTTTGAAATATTAAATCATTAAATTGTTTTTTTTCCTCTTTAAATATGTCCGATTTCTATCAAATTTATTAGTTAGTTATCGGCCAAAACGCGACGTGCTTATAAAGATTGTCCGATTGTTTTGTTTTATTAAAAGCCAATTCACTGCGTCCTTAGATACTTCGCGATTTGGCCGGCCAATTCGCGAAGTGGCCGAATTCGGCTGTGACCGTGACATTTACAATTTCTTTAAACAAAATTGTCCAATTAGTTTTGTAATTATAGAATATTTTTAACATTTAATTTGTTTAAATTTAAATGAATGTTCAATTTATCTTTACTTTTACCTCATTTTAAAATAAAAATAGTAATTTAAAAAAATAATAATAATCTAACTAATTAGATAATACAAATCCGGTGATTTAAATTATCTAATTAGTTAAATTATAAATAAAGACATACAATAATTTGTTATTTATTACACTTAATTTTTATTTAAAAAAATAAAGCATTAATTAACTATTAAATACAAATATGAGTTTCGTTCAATAAAAACTAATGTTTATAAATAGTAACTAGTAATACTAAATTAATACCACAAAACTTGCATTAAAACAAAAAAAGTAACTTAAATTAAAATTCAATTTTAATTCAAATAGATTGGATTGAAAAAAAATAATTTTTAGAAAAAGTAATTTTAATTAAAACTAACTTTTTAATTACAATTAATTTTAATTACAATTAATTTTATTAACAATAAATTTTAAGTACAATTAATTAAAATTACAATTAATTTTAAGTACAATTAATTTTAATTACAATTAATTTTAAGTACAATTAATTTTAATTACAATTAATTTCAATTACACTTAAATTTAATTACACTTAAATTTAATTTAAAATAATTATAATTGAAAAGTAATATTAAAAAAATTGAAACCCCCCCCGGGATTTTTTTCTAGTTGCGCCCCAGCCTGCGCAGCGAAAGTGTTAAGATAACCCACCTCTGCCTGTTGATCGTAGCAGCCTGATGATGCACTTCACCCATAATCTCGCTTCTGCAGTCCCTCTTGTACATGTCTGGGTCCATGCTGAACGCGTGGGCGAGCGAACTGTGGCACCTGCTGGCCGCGTACTCGTTGTAGGTGCCAGCTAGGGCCGCCCTGGAGCAGCCCCCCTGGCTGCTGGTGACGGACGCCCGACGGCCCTGCCTGCGAGATGAAGAGGGGGGAGGGAGGCGGATGTCGCTCAACTAGGTAGATAATTGGGTTGTTTCAGATGACGTAATTATGCTGTTTTCATGTTAGTGCTTCATTAATAGGTTAAGTTTAAAGCTTAGTGCGATATATTGTTGTATCCTATGTTAGATATTACGGTTCTATACTTGCAACTTGTCTTTTTATTGCTATTTTTATAACTTTATCGCTTTTAGTTCGATTAAATTTCAAGTATTCAAAGCACCACCAAAACGGCAACGATGTTGGAAAACTTCGATTTTTTCGTTCTTCTAAAATAAAAGTTTGTTGATTAAGGTAAGTACATATTACATTCTCCAAATCAACTATAATTCTAAATGATCAACAATGATAGAAATACCGCTTAAAAAATTGGACCAAATGTTTCTGATAGATTTGTAAATTTTGTCGCGTTTACATTACATACATACAACACACTAACCTTTACATAGATACATCTATTTTTTTTAATAGCCGGTCCACTGGCGCAATGGTTAGTGTACTGGCCTTTGGAGCTGCTGGGCTCGGGTTCGAATCCCGGTAAAGTCATGGATGTTTGTGTTTGTCAATAAATGTTGTTATTTGTCTATGTGTTTGTGGCGTCCTTCTTTGTGTGTCTCTTGTGACTGTCTCTTCTGGCGAGCGGGGTAATGGACTATATAGCCTACGCCCTTCCCTTCTAGAGGGCACAATCACTGTCATTTGCCATTCTTTGCTTTTTTAATAATTATTTAGATAATGTTCTACCTGGGAAATATAAGCTTCAGAAGGAGCTTTGTTCAGATGGCTAAGGCTGCCTTGTCGCATACTGGGATACATGGAAGAAGCCTCACAAAGGAGTGAGGAGGTGCTGTTTCTTCTGGCTGGCAGGGTGGTGAAAGTGGAACAGCTATTGCGACCACTTCTTTCGAATCCCATCTGCAAAAACAGAATCGATATTTTAAATCAAGATATCAAAATTATTTAGTAAATAATAGTAGCGCATAAACAAAAAGTGCTAAGTATCAACTTATCATGTATGACACTTGGCAAAATGTTAATAAAAATTGGGTATTTTACAAAAAAATTGTATAAAATAATACTGTATCAAAAATAAAGAATTTTACAATCAATGAAATCCTTAAATAAAATTCATATTTTTTCAATTCGTTAACAATTTGCTTTTTAGTTATTGCAGATTATACCTCATAAAATATTTCGAAAATACAATAAAAGTTATGTATGACAACATAAATTTTATTCATGCAATGTATGAAAACATAAATTTAATTCATACAATGTTTGAAAACATAAATTTTATTCATTCAAAGCTTATATGGATTATTAAGATTATAACTAAGATTATACAATACTTAGCTGTTCATTTATTAAAATTAGATACATAGAGGAGGGATTATTAAGATTATAGTTACCTCATTCGACCCAAAAATGAGACGTTCCAACACCACGTGATAGTCCAATGCCCAATCAGAAGAGACGAAATGTGCATAAGAAAATGCCATCACCACGATGGTTGTGCTCACCAATTCCTCCACCTTCTTTTCACCAATTCCATCACCATTGTCACCACTATCACTTAATTTATTTAAAAGTACATTCGCGTACACCAGATGTCCTCATGCGTTTGAAAATAATGGAAACTAACTTTTAGTGCAGAATAACCACAAATTTATGTCAATATATTTGTAATTTAACATTATTTAACGATAAAAAATATTGTCGCTAAACTCGGGTAAGCTTTTAGATTATGAGTTTAGAGCAATATAAAATTAATTTAAATATTAAACTAAGACTTCAGAGAAAAAAGTTCTTGTTAAATGAAGTTGGTATTTTTAGTAATTTAATTCCAATCTGCACTTGTGTTTCATAAAAAGTTGAGGTCTCCATTATTTTCGCGATATGAAACCGTTAGAGAATCTGTTGCACAATTGAAAATATGTATTTAACATTAACGGATTTGTGTTACTGACTATATAGAAGTTTAATAGTTAATACCAAATTAAACTTAAAAGGATCGATGGAGAGAAAATTTCAATAGATATTATCATCTTACAAATACTAGTAAACTTAAAATAAAAGTTTAAATTCTCCATCTTATTATTTTAACTACCGATTGTTGCTATACCTTATAATTACAACTGTTGGCTTGTTTCAGCTGACGTAATTACTTTCAGCTTTCATTTTTGATTTTTCTTTGATTTTTGCTCTGTCCCAACGTGATATTGATTTATCAATCGAGGTTCAAGAGATAATTTATTTGTATTTAGCTTCTCTGTTGCCATTTACTGAAACATGTCCAATACTGTATTGTAACTGATTGTAATTTACTGAAAATATTAATTAAACTTTATATTCTATTATAATTCAATTGTGCATCAATATTTTTTAAAACCACAATCCCAATTAAGTGTGTATAATTAATTTATTATAGAGTAGTACCACAACCTAAATAATTTACCAAATACAAATTAGAGCGAATTTACTTTGTCACTAAATTAATTTATACTTTTCAGTTATGAAATTGAATTTGAATGAGGTAATATTAAAGTTTCCACCAGTTTTTAAGTGCTTCAAAGTTGTTTTATATTTGAAAAAAGAATTCAATAAAAAGAATAAGAATATTGTGCATTAGAGAGGAAAGAAGAGAATACCATACCAATAATAACAAAATTTATTAAACCTATAACATTGGCTTATTACATCACTTAAAACATTTTTGAGCTTTCAAACTCATACTCATTTGTAAAACCATATATTAAGAATGGAATGCTGATTTTCAATCCATTCCACTACTTCAAGTGAATTATTACAAATTGTATCAATGGACACAGATTATTTCATTTCCATTGCTTAGTACTGCGTTAAATATATGCATCATTCTTCAAAGTAGTATGTATGTCTTAGCATAGTTAAAGTCAGTTATTTCCACAGTTGTTAAATGTTTAAAAAAAATATCACATGGCCGTTTAATAAAAAAAAATTGCTGTAATATATTTTTAAACGCATACGAATTTTTTTTTGTCTCTAGAGCAACAGCAAAGCTACTCTCTTGCATGTAAAAATTAAGTTTAATGAAGCTATTACTTTAAGTTTGTGTGATTAAAATACAAGACTTAAGATTTAGGTTTTATATAAATAGATAAACATAGATTAAAATATGCTTTGAGGAGCATATGGGGACAAACATTCAGAAACATACAATTAACAGACTTTAAAAGACATTAAAAATGCGTGTTCAAAGTTCCTTACGTATTACGAATTAATATTTGATAAAAAAATTATATAATGGTATTAAAAATACCAGAAAAAAAATTCCTGATTCCTCAAAACACTTTATTACACTTTCATTCTTGCTCAACAATAGAAAAAAGTCTAATTGGCGCGCTTAATTGCAAAAAAATCTACCCACTACTGAATTTACATAAAATCTCAAAAGTCTAATTTACATAACAAAGTCAAAGATTTCAATCCTTCGTTATATGTACAATAAAAACATAAAATTTGCAGCAATTTTCTTGAAACATAGCAAATTTTTTTCACTGGATTGGCATTCTCTTTGGCGAGCAATATCTGCCACCGGGAACTTTGACACACAAAAATGATTGCAGGGTTTTTAAGGCTTAAGCACTCTTATACGGAAAAACTTCAGAATGTTTTTGGTAAAAGCCAATAGTTAGTTTTTTTGAAAACACATATGCTCATATTATATCAAATTACTCTTTTGATTGAGTAACACGAGACAGATTCTGCGCGTTTTTCTTCCTAAAACAATGTTAATTTTTGATATCTTTATTAATCAGCGTTGTTTATTTTATTCCAAAAAAATTCTAAAGCTTTTGAAGGCGAATGGCTAAAAACATCTATGAAGATCTTCATTTTATCTATTACGATTTTCCCCAAAATACGTCACATTCTTGCCGATAAAGAGGTAGTATATTAACTAAAATGAAATAAAAAGTTATACCTGAAATGTGTAGACTGTAAACAAAAGCCGGGAAGAATTTAAAACATCGAGTTAGACCCAGAAAACCTTAAGAATTGAATTACTCAGGATCTCATTTTCAGGGCTTATACTTGCTTACAACTCCACCTGCAGGATATTTTTAGCCGCCACCAACAAATCCAATACCAGAGTGCCACCACCTTAAAAACCAATATGTAGTAGAGAGACAAAGTCTTCTAAGTTCATACACAAGACTTTACAACGTGATGCGAAAACTGACGCCATTAAAAAAAAATTGGTTGTGTAGTTGGAGGATTATTTGTGATAAATTAGAATAACAGATATGAAGGGTGAACCTTAAAAACTCCTATTTTTCAAATTATAACTAAGATATAGGGTCCGGACCCTTCATTGGCGACTTATGATAATGATAAATCCAACTGAACAAAACGCAAATGAAGGAACCGGCTCCGATATTTTAGTTATACTTTTTAGAATGTGAGCTTTTCTACTAGACTCTTCCTATATCAGTAAAATTCTTGAATAACAAAAGGAAATGTGAAATCCTCCTATAGAAATATAGCTATTAAAAAAATAAATTCCTTTCGACTGTTTTTCAATGGCCACATTTTACGAAAATTCTTCCAGTTAGACTACAGAACTTTTGGAATACCTTGCCTCTCTACTACTCCAATCCATCTCTCACTGAAGAAACAGCACCATATGAAATGAATGAAAACAAGAACCATGAAGTGCAATAGTGAAGTGTCTATTTAGTGTGTCCACACTAGTGGTGTCTAGATGTGTCCACACTAGTAGTGTCTAGATGTGTCCACACTAGTGGTGTCTAGATGTGTCCACACTAGTGGTGTCTAGATGTGTCCACACTCTCTATCACCACCTGTCATGGTCGTGGGGAGGGGGCATCCTGTAGTTAGGGTACGGGGGTGCGTTTACCTGCTTGGGGTGGCTGTGCTTGGCTCTGGGGATGAGCACAGTTGGAACCTGGAACTCGGAGATGTGGTCATCCATTGGGTCGTTACGACGGCTGCGCTTCATGGTTGAGTTGGTCAAGTCGTCCTGTAGGGGCGAAACATATTATATGAGTGTCTGGAGACACAGTAAGATATTTCTTATTTTTAACAGTGATATACTTCTGATCTGTAACTGTGATAGACTCTATTGTATGTAAAACTGTTAATAATCTTTTCTCATGTTTCTCTTTGTGGTCTCATTTCTGACACCAAGATCCAACTAAATTCTTTAATTGAATTCAATTTGTTCAATTGCCAAACTGAGGGCTAAACAATGTTTAGTAAACACTTCAAAAGAATCAAAATATCACTCGATGGCTATTGAAGTTACAAAAGCTGTCCTCTTCTGATATCAAACTTTTTACAGACCATATATTGTCGACTGTACTGCAACATTGGCCAAGCTAACTGGTAACTAACTTTTGGTAATACCTGGCTTTTAGCTGTAAACGTTTAGACCAAGACAACCCCAATTAACTTTTTCATTCAGCCTTTTTATTAAAGCACGTAATTAGTACATTAGCTCATTGCTTCTGTCAAAATACATTTTGTCGATTCTGTGATGGTAAAATACTTAATTCATAATGGGCAGTTCCGTTTGATTTGAGCTCGTCTACTTATTTAAAATTACTCTCCATCTCCATATGCAAGCCTGATTGTGATACAATCGAAAGATCTTACAATCCATAAAACCCACTTCCTTATCACTCCGAAACTACCTCCACTCCAGAATTATCACAAACCATAATAAATAATTACTACAATTACGCTGAAGCGTGTGTACTCACGCTGAACCCGTCGTATCCATGCATAGGCGGCGGATGTGGCCTATGCTCGCCAGAACTCTCACTACTTGAATCCAGGATCATTGCTTTCCTGTCCAGCGTTCCTGGAGGCGCCATTCCTTTGAAGACGTTGGCGCCGGCCTTTGGCGGTTTCTGGGCGCGCTTTCGGCGAAGCCTTCTGCACCCGCACAGTAGGCAGAACATGGTGAGAATGAGTAGTGCGAGGGCAATTGGCAATGCGATGGCGAGTACTGGAAAAGAGGATGTTAGTAAAAAAATGTTGGTTGACACATGATATTTTTTGTCTGTAAATGTTTTTGATACGGACTTTCGTAAAAGTTTCAGATACATTTATCTATTAACGCTTTAGATACTTTTTCTGTAAGTCTTCTAGGAACTTTTATCTGTAAAATGTTAAGATACTTTTGTCAGTAAATGCTTCAGACAATTTTATCTGATATGCTTCAGATACTCTTTTCTGTAAGTGTTTTATATACTATTTTTGTGAATTTTTGAGGTACTTTTATTGGCTAACGTATACTGTATTTTTAACTTAAAACTAAAACATAAATTAAATATTAATATTTGACGCAAATTAATAATCCATAGAGAAACAATAATTAACGTATTATGAGAAATAAAATTGCCATAAAAACTCTAGAATATGATTTCTTACCCAATCCATTTATTTCGCATTGCTTGCCTAGGTACATTCGGTAACACCTATTTTAAAGAGAACAGTTATAATTGGAATAATTTAATGATTTTTTACAATAACTTATTTAAAGAGTGTAGTATTATTATAAATAATAATTATTTATTCTGCTCAAACTTACCTGCAGAATTTGTTATCATCTTCCGTCATTATACAAACTCCGCGGTTATTACAATAGTCACAATCCTTTATTTCACCTGAAATTGAAATTTTGTCTCTCAAATTTGTTTTCATACTTCGAAGTAAAACATGCTATAAAAAATGTAGTTGCAAATGCGACTTTCACTAACGGAAAATTCAATTGGACAAAATCGCCAATGAGCGAGCCTGACCCTATCTTAGTTATGCTTTGGATAATGAGATTCGCATTGTACATCTTTAAGTTAAAGCACTGCCACCTTTAAGTAAAATAACTGCACTGCATTGGAAAAAGAACTGCGCATCTATGTAAATTCAAAGGAATAATCGTCATTTTCCTTTGTGCAGTAGATTGAAATTAAAAAATATATATATCGTATCTTACACTGAAAAAAAAATTCTTGCAAAAAAACCATAATTGTTTGGTAATGGTATTTCTAGTAATAAAACCAGAATACCACGTACTTAAACCATTCAATTAGTAACCTTACTATTCGTTTTGGTAACCCATTACTAGAATTTCTGGTATCTAAAATTATAGCTCTGTTACCCGTACGTTTGGTAAGATTATAAGTATGAAAAGTAAGTTTACCATACGCTTTGTTTTTATACGAGAAGCATGGTTGAAATACCAAATTAATTTCCAGGAAGCATCGGTCTTTTACCATACGCTTGGTGATCGAACCATGTTGAGCGCAAAGATACCTACCAAATACCACGGTATTAGCTGAAATTTTGACTACCAATACGTATGGTAAATCTCACTCATCAAACACGGTGCTGTGTTGCAGTCGTTTGTGACAACTCGAAAGAAGTCATATAAGCAAACTAAACTGATTATACTAGTACTATCGGGAGTCCTGTGGTCAGAGTATCTATCTCCGGATCGGAAGGTTATGCGATCGAGTCCTGGTCACTGAAGACCGGCCGAGTATATGCGGAGTACATGCTTGTTAAATCTGTTCGATCCGAAAGTCCTGTAGGCGGTCATTGCGCAGTTTCACTCGTTTACAGGGCCCTGGAGACTATTTTCCTTCAATTAAGGGACTACCTCATAAAACTACATTTTTTAATAATATTGCCATCTTATTTGGTAGTGATACCTTTGTGTACAGACCAAATTACCTACCAAACAATGTGGTTTACATAATCTTATTTGGTAATATTAACTTTGTGCACGGCGATTATACTATTGTATACAGTAATAAAACCACTATATGCGGTAATGAAACCACTATATATGGTAATAAAACCACTATGTAAAGTAATGAAACCAAATGTGCTACTAAACATCATGGTAATGAAACCATACTTTTCTAGTAATTTTACCGTAAAGTAATTACCAAACAGATACTGGTAGATAAACCACATTTTTTGGTGTTCCATATGAGCCAGAAAATACGGTTAGATCAACCGTATTCTGGTAGCTGGACAAGAATTTTTTTTTCAGTGTATGTTTACATGGCATGTAAAAAAATCCTTAAATCACCTTAGCAGGATACTTTAGGAAAAAATTAAATACGCCATACTTTAATCTCGGCATACTTAGAGAACTAGATTAATTTTAATCAGAGGTTACAAATTTAAAAGCGAAAGACAAAAACGCTTAGATAATACCTTAATAACTGATCTCAGTTTAGAGTTATTCCGTATTCTGCATAGGCCCAAAAGCAGCATATCAGAAAAAATTACCAATTTACAACTATTTTGGATGATAAAAGTATAACTATTTTTACCTGAACATATTCGACCAGGCAATTGTGTCTCCAAGTCCTGATAACCTTCTTTGCATTCACAAGTGTATGAACCGGGCAGATTGATGCATGAGGCGCTTCTGGAGCAATCGTTGAAGTTGTCATCGAAGCATTCATCGAAATCTAGGAGAAAGGGTAAAATAAATATTTGAATTTAAAGGTTTTCATCTTTTTTTTTTATCTTAATCTAAACTTTATTGATTTGTTTTAGTGGAAGCATGTTGCATGTGTAATGCTTTATATAAATTTTGATCTTAGTGAACTAAAATCTACTCCAAGAAATAGCTATATTTGAAAACTCTCATTGTGTTTATTGCATCAGCATATTTTGTAAATTTCGCAGCTTGCCCTTATTAAAGTTTTTAGAATTTTTAAGAAAATGTGTTACCTTCTTAGCTCATTATTAATCGAGATCAATCATCAATTATCACATAAATTACATTCAAGGTTGTACCGATACAAAAGTTTGATGGCTGAATCATGTGACAGCGGAATATGTTTAATATTTTCAGCCAACGTAATTTCAATGCTATATTTCTTTTGATATTGAGAACAATTGAGCAATCATAGCTCAAAACTTAAAAATTCCATCCAGAAATGTGACGTTAAATAATCTAGTCAGGAGATTGGATATTAAAATAATCGTTCTTTAACCATTTCATCAACTCTTACGACTGTCGTACTTAAACAGCACCGGAATGCAAAGCTGCGATCTGGATATGATTCTGGTAAGACTTAGCTGTAAACGGTAACCCTGAGCTCTGTGATACGGGTAAAAATCTCTTAGACTGTTTTCAAATTAAGTAATTTTTTACCTTGCACGTCCTCCACCCTCTGTATGATAGGACTGACCACCGACTCATTTGCAAAGTTTATCTCCGAAGCCGCAGCCTCCAAGGATTGTGCCAGCTCTTCCTTGAGGAACTCTTCGTTGGCGGGTTTTTCGCCCTTGAGTTGGACCGTGAGGTTGACCAGAACCCCTTCGTGGCCCAGTTTTCGGTCTTCTTGGTGCACACCAATTATATTCGTGGACACGTAGTCGTCTCCTACGCTGGACGTCTTGTAGGCGTCGTCGACCTAAAAGTTAAAATATGTATTACTATTTCAATGAAGTTGCAGACTGTCTGCGTGAAGAACTTCTGAGAGTTAAATCGTGAGTCGAATATCACAGCTAGTTAATTACAATTGAAGAGTTTAGTGGAAGAATGCGCTAAGCGACATTTTTGAAAAAAATATTAGAATTTTGTGTCAATGAACATATTACTACCTTCGCTAAGGATAACAAGTTTGCTCTTTATCATAAACTAAGCTTAGCATATTTTTACGATTTGCAAGTACTGTTTTCAACAGATTTGAGTGCAAACTAGAAACTCTAACTCTAATTTCCTCATTTTCACCTTTCTGTCACTTAGCACATTCTTCCACTAAGCTCTTTAATTCAGTTGCTTGGTGCAAAACTTTAATTATTGTTTTTTTCTTTTTCAAGCTTTATAATTCTGTTTTTATTTAATTATTACTAAGGTAAGTAAACTAAATAAGGTTGAATACTAACCGCTTTTCTTGCAGTCGTTGTAAGGTTTTGATACTCTGGAGACAGATAATTGTTTAGCTCCGGTTGGTAATGGACCTCGTTGCCTCCCATTTTCAAGACACGTACCAGAACGACGTACGATTTTACATCTGAAACAGAAACGTTGAAGGATGCCTTTAGGTTAAAAAGCAATAAATGTTTACGTTTGTTACAGTAGGGGAAGGTGGGTTACCTTGGACCTATTTTGACTTTTCAATTTTTATTTTCTTAATTACTTGCAAAAAGTGAATAAAAATATTTTTACTGAATACTTTATGTTGTTATATACAAAATATATTTGTTTTAACATGTTATTTAAATTATTTCAACTATTAAAAAAATAAATACAGAAAATTGTAATTAGGACCAAGGTACGCCACGGGTGGTGTACCTTGGTCCAACCGGTAGTGTACCTTGGACCAATTATTAACAGGTAGAGAGACTCGACTTACAGTCCGAAAACCAATATTTATTAGCCACAAAAAATTCAAATAATACATTTTACAACCTACTCTTATTTCTAGCCAAGATTGTAGTAATTGGTTATATTAGGTCAATTGGCTCAGTATGGAGTTTTATTGCCTTAGTTTTTTTAGTGCCCTTTTGGTTTTTTCAGCTGCAATGCAATCTTTCTCGGGTGTATTCGTTAAAATGCAGCATAAAATTAAACTGTTATTTCATGCCATAGAAAAACATTTGGCTATCTTTCTGTCTTAAATTTGAAAAAAACAACTCAAATATTTCCCCCTATGTTTATTCAACTAGGCCTAAACGTAAAAAGGATGTTCTGCTTAGATATTTATTATAAAAAATATCTTTTTAGATGAGCATGCAATAATTATTTTCTATATTATATCAATATGGTTAAAATATTATAGGCTTCCATAAATCTAAATAATTAATTACAGAAAAAATTCTTTATCACATAATATCAAAATTTCTTGCAAATTTCCATTTTTCTAGATTTTACAAATCAGGGTTGCATATTAATAGCTTAAAATACTTAATTTTTCAAAGGGAAGAATTTACTTGAATTTTAAAAAGGGTTTTCAACAATCTGAAGCATATAAGACCTTTAGTAGTGTACCTTGGACCAGTCCAAGGTACACCACTTGTATTAGGTTCGAGGTACACCACTTGGACATTAAAAACAAAATAGTTAATCACCAAGTTATGGTTAGACCTAACTTAATTTCAAGCACACTGTTTTATAGCTAAAACTTTGCTTTATATTGCATAACCTTCGTTTCTGAATAAACACTACATGTTTGAGTAAAAAATTACACTAAAGAATCTGACAAAAATTTACTTTTGAACTGTGAATTTAGTTTTTTGAAACCTCTTTAATAAATTGACCTTTTAAACAAACAGATAGAACTTCACTGAGATCCCTGGTAGCAAATACTTTAACTGCATGTGGTGTTGCTTCAATATCTAAGCTAATCGAGCTAGAATCATCATAGGTTCGAGGTACACATACGTCCAAGGTACACCACTTACCCCTATATTAATATACTACTGGCTCGATTGCTTTTCTAATTGTTTTACAAAAATTTATTAAGGTTTATTAAAACTCAAAACATAAGCAGTTTTATACAAATCGTGCAAAAAGCATACACATTCTAAACAAGATTCCGAAATTTCGATTCAACCCTTTCAGTCCCAAAAAAATACTACACTACAGAAACATCTGATATTCACAAAATAAGCTTATTTTAGGTCAAATATACGAATTCCATAAGAAAAAAAATTCATTAAAATTTTTTATAAGGTTTTCGAAACAATGCCAAAATTTTTTAACTGTGGAAAACAACAAAATGAAAATATATATATTACCTAAAAACCCTTCGAGTTATAGATTTTAAGGTATCTGACCATATTAGTAAAAAAAAATTAGTAATTATTTTAACCGAAATAGTTTAAAATGTGTTTTAAATATGTGGAACTGAAGTGAACTTATCAAAAATCAGGAGAAACGCTTGTTGACTATTTTCTAAATAAAAAAAATAGTAGTTCTGACTTCTATTGAGATTAATGTAAAATATTGTCTGATGGAACAAAGTGTGAAGATTCGAATGATGAGTGTTTGGATGTCATAACGGGACATAAAAATTTTGAAAAAAATATTGAAAGTGATGATGCCAAATGGCATCACTGGGACTGAAAGGGTTAAGAAATTACTCATAATTTATAAATTAAATATAAAATATCTTTACCCGTGCATTCCCCAGATCCTTGCTTCTTAAAGAATCCTGGTCGGCACTGGCAAGACCACGACCTATCTTGGTTCTGCTTGCAGACTTCCTTATTCTTCAGGTTGCATTCTCTGGGACATCCATCAGTGATGGGATCCAGGGTCTTTCCTGGTTTTCTGAAGGATTTCCTGGTCGTAGTTGGCCTGGAAGGTGGCTGCTTGGTAGTAGTGGTCGGGGGTTTGGTTGGGAAGAGTTTGAGGGTAGGTCCAGTTCGAACTGGTTTGGGTGTGGTAGCTTCGGTGGGTCGATTTCCGGATTTGAAGAGCTGGATTGGTTTTCTGGTGGTAGGCTTCTCAGGGGGTTGAACTGCAATGCCTTTAAAATGGAAAGTTTACAATATAAAATGTCAGGAATCAAATGTAAAATACTTAAAAGAAAAATACATTAAAATGCAAATATATTTCATTTGATACTATGAATTGTTTCTGTTGAAAACGTTTGTTAGAATAAAGAGTAAAAGCAACTTTTCAGTATAAATTTATAAATAAATATGAAGCCAATTTCGATCAAATCTTTATTTATATTTAGTTATTCGGTATGCATGTGAATTAAATGCTCTTAGTTGACCTTAGAGCTATAAATTAATGTAAACCTAATTTGATTTTAAAATTTCAATTGAATTTAAATTCGGCAACTATTATGACACCTAATGGTATAATAAAAGTTAGCTTACCTCCTAATTTAACAACTTCCGTAGCAGCATTTGTTGTGGGCCTTGTAGCCTGAATGGCATTAGTTGGTATCACTAAGGTCCTAACGACTGTCGTGGCTATTGAGTTGAAAATCAAAGTCGTTGTCGTAACTGTCGTTGTTGATTCGGAAGGTTGCATAGTCGGTATAACCTGGACTGCCTCAGTTGGCTCAGGCTGGGTGCCCAATATCGTTCTGGAACCTATGATGGTGGAAACGAATGTTCTTGGTGGTATGGTTGTTGTAAATACAGAAGTTACTGTAACTGGTGTATCTTCTGTCTGGTACACACTGCTTGTTGTTAGGGTGAGTGTAAGCGTGACACTTTCTACGCTGGTCACGTACCGCGTTCCAGGTTGGAGATTGTTTTCTACAGGAACAGGGAAGAATATGGTGGTCTCTCCAGAAGAACTACTGGTGAAAGAAGTTTCTTTATTGTTGGCGTTGCTTGTCTCGGTTACAGCAGGGAATGTTCCAAAGATTGTAGTGGCGCCTGAAACATTTATTTGATTGGTGCCAGGAGCGTAGAAGTCTTCAGGAGAATCGAAGAATATTGTCTCGAAGCCAACAATAGAGGACGTGCTCACAGAACCTTGGATATGGTGAGTTGTTAGAGGAGGCGGTTGTCGAGCATCA
This sequence comes from Hylyphantes graminicola, assembly GCA_023701765.1. Lineage (NCBI taxonomy): Eukaryota > Metazoa > Arthropoda > Arachnida > Araneae > Linyphiidae > Hylyphantes > Hylyphantes graminicola. The sequence goes on from CM043116.1 coordinate 21,287,966, forward strand.
GGGTATCCAAAGAATATAGTTTCGTGTCCGGTGATTGGAGATGTGCTTTCTGTTGGTATAATACCAGGTGTGGCTTTATGGTTTTGATTGTTATCTTGGTTAGATACGCTTCCTTGCAGTCCAACTCCAAGTCGCGTGTTGTGGAATGTTCCGTCGTTTCCGGGAAGGTTGATTGTTGCTGGTCTTCCAGATTCTGTTGCTGTTGGATGGATAAATATTGTGTTTGATCCGAACAGTACGCTTGTGAGAGTGCCCCCTGATTCTTCAGTGATAACAGATGGAACTCTTCCTTTATCGTCTTCAGCGTTTTCTCCTTCAGAAAGCATAGGAGTGAACCCTGATAGTATGGTACTAGGTTGAAGAATACCACCAGGTCTAGTTTGCTGTTCACCAGAAGAAGGTCTCGTGCTTCTGCCAATTGCACCAATTGGAATGTAAACAGGTTCTTCATCGCTGGTTACTGTAATTCCTCCACTCGGAGGTACAGCGGATGAATCGGTCGAGCTATCAATGGGCCTCGAAATGTTGGCTCTTGCTCTGTTACCATTGGCAGCGAACAAATTAACGATATCTTTAATTGTTTCTCCCAAGTTGCCTACAAGATTTGTGTTTGTTAAAACATCCGAGAGATCAATTACGGCTCCCGGTTTGATGCCTTGACTTTGAGAAGATCCATATTGCGTTGTTGTGGGGCGCAAAACCATGTGATGGGTAGCGACATTGACATCAGTTAACCGGGTTGTTGCCAAGTCAGACGCTGAATCACGAGCAGATGAAGGAGTTGAAGGTTCGTGAGGATACATTACTGCACCATTTGGTAGAGATGGTGTTTCAGTAGAAGAGAAGTATGTCTCCCCTGGTGCTGATGGAACAATAAAGTCCGTAAACAGAATGTGAGTGGCGCCGTTTGAGTCAGTTGTTGGGAAGCCCGTTAGAATAGAGTTGGTCTCTCCACCACTTTCTATTTTAGTGCTTACACCAATTATTTGTAGTTCTTCGTTGTTTATTCCAGTATCGGGTTTATTGTTATTTTCACTGCCACTGGGTGTACTTGTACTGGAGGAAGAAGTAGTTACAGATGTTGGTTCAATTCTTATTTCCATATTGTCCACTGGTCTGTTAAAGGTTGGTGGTTGCGAAGTACTTGGTCTTTGAGCATTTTCAGACGGCGAAGCTTCAATCGTTACGTATTGTGTAACAACTGTCTCGCTGTCACTAATAATGGTTTCAGTTCCTCTAAATAATGTTGTGTAGTAAGTGTAAGTGGTGTAAAAAGTAAGTACTTCACTTTCAGGTTTAGCTGCAGATGCCTTCACATCGTTAATTGGTTTAGCTGGTTTGTTTTGGGTATGTAAATTATTTTGAGTAGTAAAAGCAGTGTTTGGTTGTGTAGTAGTTGCTCCTGGTAAAGGCGCTGGTACAAAGAGAGTTATATAAGAAGTTGCCACCTCTTCTCTGCTGGATAGAACAGTACTGGAATCAGTGAAAAGAGTCGTGAAATAAGTAAGAGTTGTAAACTGTGTTCTAATAGATGGTACCAAGTCCTGGAAAGTTGGTTCAACATTTTGAGAAGTATAGCTTGGAGTTACATCTGTAGCAACTGTACTGCTTGGTGAAATGAGAGTTGTTGTAGGTGCTTGTAATTGCCTCACAAGTTCAGTAATTACGCTTGGTGCTACTTCAGTAATGGAGGATAATATGGATTCAGAACCACTGAACAGCGTTATATAATGCGTGTTGGTTGCTTGGATAGTTCTGGTGGTATAAATATCCTGAGTCATAGATGGTCTGACGTTAAGCTCATCGAATGCATTGTCCAACGTCATTGTCACAATATCAGTTTCGGTTTCTACCAAAGGCGAAACGATTGATTCAGTTCCTCTGAACAGGGTCACGTAGTTAGTGAGTGTCCTGAAAACCGAAGTAGTGGTCGTTCTGAGTGATTGAGGAATGGTAGCAGCGGCCGTTGGAAGAATCGTCTTCGTAATGGTGTACGTCTCGGTGGACGTGTCGACAGATGAATGCAATTCTTCCAGAGGAGTGACAACTGTCTCAGAGCCATTGAACAATGTCGCGTAGAAGGTATGCGTCGAGTACATTGTTTTTCGAACTAAATTCTCGCTTGTCTCTGTAACAGTGATGGGTTCGTTCGGAGGCTGAGTATTGGAGGCAGACTGAGTAACTGGAACTGAATACACGTTGGTGATGACTTGTTCGGACGTAGATATGGAAGGAGTTCCTCCAGAAAAGAACGTGGTGAAGAACGTGAAGGTGGTGAAGAAAGTCCTCGGTTCGTAATGGGTGGTGACGCCTTTGTTCATCATCAGCATGGCATCTGTAACCATGGTTGGCTTCAAAGTGATCGTAGGATTGGATGGATCTGCGTCTCCATCGGATGCAACGATGAGAGATACACCATTAGAAACTTTCGTAACGAGATTCTGCCTGGATCCCATGTTCAGTTGGTTGTTCACTACTTGCGGTCTCATGGTGTGAGCTCTCTGCCTTGAATCAACTGGTGAAGCTGAAAATTAAAGTATATTTAAATTATTAAAATGGCAAAAAGGCAGTTATACCTATGTAAAAATAATTGTATTTCTTTAAAAAGCCCATGACGTTAAATTTGTATGATGTAAAATAACAAAAAAAAACCGTAGAATTTAAAGTTGAACAGCGAATCAAATTATAATTCTGATATGAATTAAACCAAGAAGTAGATTTTTAAAAAATGTATTTTGTTTTCTAATGAATATTAATTTGATATTTAAAGTAGTTTCAAATTTTAATACATATCAGCACCAAATGCTTAAAAGAATCAGTTAGCTCTTTTACACATTTAAAACAACTAAAATGATTGTTTATGTTTATTAAACTTAACAACAATGTTCATTTAAGTAATCTTATAATTTTTAGGGGGAGAAGTCACAAAACTCACACTCTCCAAGCGTAACTAATATATATTGGGAACGTTAAATAGCTTAATGGTAAATTCAATTGGATGAAGTCGCCAAAAAACGCGAACTCTAAATATTAGTTATGTTTCGGAGAATATATTAGTTTGGCAACTACACCCTTCATTTAATGTCTAACAATAAATAAATGCATTAGGAAAATATAATATTTTACCTGGATTATATTGAGGTGAAAGGGCATCTGTATAGTCCACGGTTGTAGTAGAAACAAAAGACAAATCTGCATCAGCATCTGAAAAATAAAAAAGTTGAATATTTGTTTGAGAAATAAAAAAATTAAATAATTTTTATAAAAAATAGGTTAATTTGCTTTAGTGTAATCCCACTTTCTACTGTTTCCAGTATGCAGTTTATATCTCTAGAAGTTTAAGATATCGTAAGATCACTTTTCGATGTTGAGTCGATATTTCAATTTAAGAATGATATTATATTTAAAATTTTAAGAGCTTAACATGATATGATGTGTTTTTAGGAAGGTTCTAAAGTTAATTGCGATTTTTATTGTAGCTTAATTTAAAAAAAATTGAATGAGTCTCACCTAAAGTTTCCGTGGCTACCCTCGAGTTGGTTTCCTCCAGAGTGGTGAACGTCGAAACTCCATCCACAGTATAAGGAACGGTATACGTAGTTGTCGTGAAGTATGTCAGCACCACCGTCTTGCTCGGCGTCGGTACCGACGTAATCAGAGAGGAAGACGTCACCAAAGCGTTCCTGTAAGTCGTGCTGAGTCCGAAGACGACTGGAACTGACGTCATCTTCGTGTACGTCTCGTATTGCGGCTCGGCTGAGGACGGTCTCAGACGTCGGCTGACTTTGACAGAGACTGGACGCTTGGGTTGGCGTTGGTTGACGCCACCGTCGGGTGACGCTGTGCGAGTGACGACATAGAAGCGTGGGCGAGTGCGCGTTGGACGCACGACGCGAGATCGTGACGCACTGACGCCTGGGGAACGACGGATGGTTATTTTTAGTCGTTTTCTGCCAGGTGGGGTGGGATCTGGATAAGACAATAGAATTAAATTTAATTTAAATTTTGAAATTTCATATTTAAAATAATGCTACATTTTTTTAGACGAAAGCTCTGGTCAATGTATTTTTATACTTATACGAAGAATTTGTATTGAGAAGCTTTATTGAGGTGTTACTCAGTTAAGTTTAAAAAAATAAACGTCAATAAAATTCATTAACTTGTTTCTTAAAAAAATATTTTTTAATAATTTGTTTTAAAAATATTTATTAATAACTTGTTTTAAATATATTTATTGACAATATTTTGATTTTTATATTTATTAAGACCTTTGGGCATTAAAAATACTTTTAGACTGTTAGAAATTGAAATTAAATATCTATTTGTTTTTAATTATCTAAACTAATGACGTTGCTAAAAGATTAATATGATAATCCAATATTTTGAATTAACTAGAGTTAGTAACAGTTTTAATTTTTTTCAAAATTGAATATTTATAGAAGTTCTTAAAATATGTGTATTCTAGTTAATGAATACAAAATAAACCCCTTACCTTGGTTTGAATCCTCTGTTGTTGTAACTTCTTCCTCGGTCGTATATTCCTCGCCATCTTCAGTAGTATCCTCCTCCTCATCTACTTCTTCAGTCGATGGCTCATCTTCCTCTACATCGCGAGATGAATCTGAGTCAGTCACTACCGAGTTTGGAACTGGCTTTACATCCTCAATTTCAGATTCAAGGGATGATAGAATTCTGGTGGACACAGGTCGAACCCGGACTCGAACTCCTGGCCTGTTGGCAAAAGTCCCACTTCTCAGGCTTCCTGGCCTCTGGAGGACTGTCGTGGCTACCCTCAGTGGACCTCTCTGAGCTTGCGTTCGAATGACTCTGTTGTTGTCTGGGATCTCAGGAGTGGCTTCGGTGCTTGACGAAGACCTGAGGCGATTGGATGCCGATCCGACGTCTGAAGCGAAAGATGGTTGAATGGGCAACGTCTGAGGATAGGTTTGTTGGTCCTGTACTTCAGCATCATCAGGTTCCAGATAGTTGTTGTAAATGGATCCTGTTTCTGATGGGCCAACTTCCACAAGAGTGGGTGTGATGCTTCCTCGGTCAATCACTGCATTCTTTACGTTATCGAAATGGACAATTGTTTTTAGTTCTAAATTGACTTCAGTCGTGGTTCCCCCGGCTGTTCTCAACCCAAGGTTGACTAACTGCTTATTGGGTTTCAAGGTCAACTGTCCAGACCCATCGATGGTGCTAGCAAAATCTTGCGTCAGGAAGGGAGTCGCTTGGGTTTCAATATTTGTTACAGTTTCTGATCTCTGTGAATGGGTGCTCTTGTCTCCATCTCTAAGAGTATAATAGTAAGTAAATAGAGTATAATAAGTTTTTGGTAAAGCAGCTACATCCGTTATGTGCACAGTAGAAGGTGCTGCATCAGCTGGTTTCAGTTCCTCCTCGTCTAATTTGTTACCAGGTAGAAGCTCTGGTAGTTTCGATCCGTAATAAACATCGCTGTTATACAATTGTACTCGGGATGCCAAATTCACAATGGTTGTTGTTGCACCTTGTGCTCTAGAACCAAGGGGAACAGCCGTTTGGACACCATTTTGAGTGGTAAACCCTCCTCTAGATCTTATTAGTCCAACTAGTTTTGGATTCAAAGTTTCAGTAGCAACGTTGGAGACAACGGCTTCTCGTGTGGAATATGCCGTCGATGGACCATTCAGGAACGTTGTCATGTAAGTAAAGGTAGTGTAATAAGTTAAGGGTACTGCTGCAGCAGGTTTAGGTCCACTGTTGACGATGTCGTTGTCTTCGTTGCCCCTTATTCTGTTGGGCCTCCTTGAGTCTTGTGAAGGGGTGGCTGGTCCTCTAGCTCTTAATGGAGAACCATATTCCAATTCTGCATCGTTATCAGGGACTGCATTTACGATAGGTTTTCTGTCCAGTAGGTCTTCTTCGGGCTGCGGTCGGCTTTGCTGCGGAACTACGGGTCTTCGTAACCTTATGACTCGTCTGGGCGATGGAGTTGAAGTGGATGGTTGTCTAGTTGTCCTAGCTGGTGCCCGATTTCTAGGAGGCCCTACTTCTGGTTGTCGTGACGGTACAGTAGGTTCACCGTTAGTCAGTGGTGGAATACTTTGTCGCGTTGGGGAATAACTTGGAAGAGTTCGAATAGCATCATATCCATCTTCCTGGTCAGAAATGCTTGGTCTGGTTGCGGGATTTCTAATACGAGGTCTCTCCGGTTGTCTGTTAAGTCTTGAGCCCGGCACATAATTTTGGGGATCCCTTACTCTTCCGTAGTTATCTTGTGGAAAATCGGAAGGAAAATTTGGCCTATTTGGTGAATAGTATTGCAATCCTCTAACTGGTACGGGACCGTAATTACTAATAGGTGCCTCAGGTGGGAGAGGAATATTAGCAACATAATTCGGGGTATTCCTAGTTATTCCATAATTATCGTTGCGTATACGTTCAGGACCCACTTGGAAGTAGTTGGGGTTTGGAATATTTACTGGAAAATTTTGTGGGTTATTTCTGAAATTATACTCATTTCGGAGATCTTCTGGTGTGAGTTGTGGAGGATTCTCTGGTCTTATTCGGCGAATGTAGGCTCTCCTTGTTGGAATAACTCGAACGGATGGTATTGGTCTGTCCGAAGTATCGTCATTGATTCCTGCACCTAATAAATGAAAAGTATCAATCGCATACCTGTTTTCCGAAGGAGGCTGCTGATTTTCACTCTGGGACTCAACAATGCTCCCTGCAAATTCTTCAGAATTAGGACTACTTATTTCTCCTTCGTCTTCATCAAATTGAAGTAATTTGCGTTTATTAAAATTTTGCGGTTCCGAATCATACTGCGAATTTTGTTTTTGAATGTTATTTATCAATGTTTCTTTGGGTAACTTAGTAAGAAATTGGAAGTCAATGTCATTGATGTTGCTTTCCCCGATTGAATATTCAGCAACGTTTAGAGTTTCTGTTGCTATATTATTTTTCGTATTAGTCTCCTTAGTTTGCTCAGTTACAAAGCTACCTTGAATAACGAATGGAGAACGTTCAAGATTATCCTTTTTCTCTAAGTTACTTTTTAGAAATATGTTTTCTGTCTCAGGTGATTTAAAAAAAGTTTCTGTTGGTCGACTTAATTCCGAATTAATAGTCGAAGTACTGTCAATTTCTTCCACACTTCGTGCATACCTAGTGTGTCCATTTAATTGAAGTGGAACAGTAATTACTGTAACAATGGAGAAAATTTCGCCATTTTGTGCAGTAAAATGTACGGTTACTTCGGTAGTGACAGAAGGCAAAATAAATACCGGTTGTGGGAAAATAAAAGGTTGAGCTGAAGGGGCTTGTGGAACTTTAACTGTAGTAGTTTTTATTACAGTCTCTTCGTTTATTTTAGTGTTGGTAAGTGTAGTAAATACTGTTTTACCGTTAAAGAATAAGGGCAGCACAGTTGTCGAAGTTACTGTTTGAGTTGAAACAAATGAATTCTCCGCAAGTGATAACGAAAAGTCTTGTGGTTGTAATGGACCCGGTTGAGCGAATGGGTTTGAAAAATAAGGATTAAATTGTTGTGGAATTTGTGTTGCGGGAGTATTTTGTTCTAATATTGTGTTTGTTTGGGTTGTTAAAGTAGTAAAAATTTGTTTATTGATGACTGTGTCGGTACGCGTTCCATATCCTACTTTAATGGCAACCAACGAAGTGCTTTCAATCTCAGTGCTAGTCAGAATGACTTCGGTAACTACAGTGAATTGCTTATCTTGTGGTAAGTTGGCATCGGGAAATCCTGTTGATGCTGATAATACAGTTTTTGTCCTTCCTCCTATTGTAACCTTTGTCAAATCACTAGGTTGAATAACACTAGTTGAGAAAGCAGTAGTGGTAATTGTCGCAAAGGATGTCCTTCCACCTAAGTGTACTGGTAAAGTTTTGGTAGTCGTAAAGATATCTGTTACTGTAATGGGGCCATCAGTTGTACTTGTCAACAATGGTAAATCCATGTCATCCAACACTGGCGTAGATTCACCAGTGATGTACTTTATCTGTGTGGTAGAAGTACTAGTTGCTAATGTTCGTGGATCGAATTTGGGAGGGCGCTTTGTGCCTCTAGTTCTACCAAACACTGGAAGAGGAAGGGCTTTAGAATGTTCCTCAAACACTTCGTTATCATCACTGTCAAATACGGGTTTGTAGGAACTCCCTTGGCGATTTCGCGAGTTGCGATTCTTGTTTTTTCTTTTACTTTTTCTAGAATTTTCCTGCAAATTATTTCCATCTTCTGAATCATCAATGGAATCCAAAAAGCTAGAGGTTGGTTTTAAGCTTATAGAAAAAGTAGTAGTTAAAGTGAAACGTCTCTTACTAGTCGGAGTACTGTCGACTTCTGATAACGTAGTAGATTCTCGAATACTATTTTGGCGTTTATTTGACTGTCTATTTGAATTTTTTAAAGATGGTCTTGATAATCTTGGTGTAGAGACTGAGGGTTTTGTAGTTCGTTTGATCGGAGTGTTTTTTAATGTAGTTGATCGAGGGTTAAATTTTGAAAATTTTGTTGGACGGCGGAAGCGAGATGTGGACGACGATTGGGTGTCTTCTGTTACTGATTGCACCACCGCCTCACTTGCGTCAATCTCTTCATCTACTTTCAGATCATCTTCTTCTTCTGAAGTTATCTTACCGAATTTTCTTGTTCTACTGGATAAAAGCGTAAAGCCTGAAGTAGATGTTGGTTTGATTGAAGTGGAAGAAGTCTTTGAACTTCCCAATACAGCTTTGGACCTCTGATTTCTCAAAAGAAAGTTTGGCAAACTTTTTGTAGGGGTGTTTCTTTTTGAAACCGAGTTAACTGTTTGCTTAGCACTGGTATAGCCTCTCGTCACTGATCTAGTGTTTGAAGAATATTTATTTGTAGTAGGACTATTTCGAAATTTTCGATCTGTAGTAGTGGCAGTACCAAATCGTTTACTACCAAATGTCTTTCTAGTTGAAGCAGCTCGTTTAACTCTCCCTGCCTGTATTTTACTTTTGGAATATAAATCTTTTTTAAATTGTTGAGGCATTGAACTTACACAAGACGAAGAGCTCTTACAATCTTCTTTAGTATGTTTTATTGTTTTTGAATAATGCTTTGATTTAAGAACCCTTGTGGTATGATCAAGATCGTTTAAAGCTGATGCTGGCAAAGGAGTTGTATTTGTTCTGGGAGGAAAGTTTTTCGTCTTCCTTTTATTGTATACAGAGTCTGTGAAAGAACTTTGCAGATAAACTGGAATATTTTGTTCGCTTCTTTTAAAACGATGATTCCTAGAAGAGTGAGTAAATGAAGTTCTTAATGCTTCTGGTAATAAAATCGGAACAAATGGTGGAGTAGGAAGCTGATCATTAGGATCATTTTCTATGTCAATATGTTTGTCATTCTCGCTCAAATCTGAGCTTTCATCATTGTTTTTATTAGTGACTTCCACGTTGGTGTCAAAAGAATATACATTTTTTTCATCGTCTTCCAAAATGGTTTCACTATCTTTTAAATCCAAACTCTTAGAGGAAAAGGCTGGTAGTGATGTAAATATAGTTAATATTTCAAATTCTGGACTTAATTGAACAGATTCTAAAACTGTATTTTCTAAAATAGTATATGTATCCAAGTTTGGAGTTGCAAGTGAATTTAATTCTTCCACATTCAAATCTGAGGTACTTTCCTTTGAGATAGTAACAAGGTCTTCAATTTTTTCATATGATGCTGGTAAACTTTCAATATTATAGTTTGAAGAGATTTCAACATTTTCTAGATCTAAAGTTTCCGAAGTCACAATGTCTGAAATCAGAGTGCTGGGACTACTAGTATTATCGGTGTTATCAAAATGGACACTTACGGCATTTGTAAACATTGTATCTGACTCTAATGTAAATTTTGCAGTTTCAACTGGAATAATGGTCTCGGTAGAAATGCTGGGTACATGTGCGTAAGTACCATCTAAGTAGGTGCCATAAACTTCATAATGGTATCGCGTGGTGGTTTCGTTTCCAACTTTTTCACTCACAGAAGCCGTTATAAGACCAGTTGTCAAGTCTTCCATATGATATGTTGTCAGCGGCTGTGGGGATGGCAATGATGGAGCAATCCATTCACTTGTTGGTGTAATTGTTCTGGTAGTGTAAGTCCCTAAATGGGCATAAGCTCCACCGATGTGAGTTCCATAAATTTCAGACACAAACAACAGAGTAGTAGAACCGTCAATTTTACTTCTCAACACTCTGGAAGATATCAATCCAGTTTGCCTTGATCCTGCTAAAGTTGTGGTAGGAGTTGAGTTAGGAGGAAGTCTGTAACGAAATGGCTCCCTTGTTGATGACAGCGGTTGAGAACTCGTGAGAACTCTGGCTGTTTGAGCATAAGCGCCACCTACAAATATGCCGTGGATTTCGGTAGTCAGATGAATGGCAACTGGGCCACGAATTTTTCTTGAGACTACGCTGCGCACCAGCCCAGGCATGCGTGAAGGATTGAACATAAGTGTAGTGGCTGCTTTCGCAAGATCAGTTTCAGTAATTGGAACTATTTCAGAAGAGGATTTTGCTTTCTGAGCGTAGACGCCATTTATATATGTTCCAAATATGGTTGTGGTATATTTCGTCATTCGACCATTACGTGTGGCGGTGGATGTTAAAACAGAAATCATGCTATCTGTTTCCGACATTGAAGATTGTAGGTCACTGACTGTAGCACTTACTTTTGGTATTGCATACTTAGATGCCTTGAGAACTGCTTGATTATCATTCAAGCTGCTTTCTTTCTTTAAGCTGGAATCCCCTAAAACTTTTGATGATTGTAAGAATTCCATATATGCAGCAAACGCTTTACTAAATTGTGCTTCATTTAAAAAAGTATCTTCTGTTTCTCCAAGTCGTTTAGAAACTGTTCTTGACTCGTTTGTGGAGGACATATCTGTTGCAGTATGTAAATTCCCTAGATTATTTTCGCTTATGATTTTTTCGTTACCTTCATTTCTTATTGGTTGCTGAAGCTTCTGAACTGCTGAATCGCCTTCGTCAAACATTTCACGAATTTCAGAATCGATGTTATCATCAGATTCCAGTAGTTTTCTATTTGAAGGTATATCTGTAGCAAAATTATTTATTTCAACCGATCTTTTAGGCCTTACTTTCATAACAGTAGGCACAATTACGTCACTTAAAATTTCAGTTACTGTGTGTTCTCTGCTTTTTATAATTGGGGTGGGACCACCGAGTTCTGTTGTAAAGTATGTGTATGTTGAATAGAATGTTACTAAAGATGGTTGAATTTCTGGAGAATGGTGAATGATACTTTGTTTCGGGTTATTGTTTTTGATTTCTCTAGCATTTGAAGGATTCCTATAATTTGAAGCACCTTGAAATTTCCTAATATCTTCCTTTTTAGGGGGAAGGTAATATGGTTTTTGATATCTTGTGGATTGGGATCTATTTTGACAGTTCACGCATCTACCTTGATTCGTCGATCGTTGATAGTTATTCGGATCAATTGTGGCTCTGTTTCTGTTGTTCGAAAAAGTATTTGTTGGTCGAACATCAGGATAATATATCGACGACACTAACGTTGTAGATGTTTCGATTTCTCGTTTATTTCCTGCCTTTAGTAATGTTTTGTAATATGTATGTGTCGTATAATATGTAACTGGAGTTGCTTGGACTTTTTTATTAGTTGCATGTGCGAGATCAAATGTAAAGTTTATATCTTGATTCGGACTAGAAGCAGATGGTGGAACAGGTACTCTTCGTAGCCTTTTACCACGTTTTATTTTTGAACATTTAAACTTTGTAGCCTTTGGAGGATATGCCGGGCCTAATCCTAAAAAATGATCCTTACTTAAAAGGTTTCGTTTAAGAAACGAAGTTGAGCGGTTAATATTATAAGAATTAGGCTTCAGAACTTCTCCGCCATGAGATATTTGTCTTTTACCTCTTCGCAAATGAGGACTGCGAGTAGCACCTTGCGAATGAAGCGACGTTACAGTAGGAACAATTACATTCGTCAATATCTCAGAAACTGTGTGTTCTCTGCTTCTTACTGTGGGAGACCCATCCAATAATTCAGTAGTAAAATACGTGTAAGTAGAGTAGTAAGTAACATGTGTAGGTTTAATCTCAGGAGCGTGATTTACTATGTTATTGGGAGATTTATCTGATATTTTTCTCAAGTGGCCCGGGTGATAATGTCCTCTTGAACCAGTTATACTAGGCTTTTCTAAATATTCCCGATGTGTTATTGTATCTAATGATCTGTCTGGTATCTTTGAATGCGGGTAATGTTTGGAAGATCTCAGAACGGGTACACTAGTTAAGTATGCATTTCTTTCGGGTGATTTTCTGTAATTGTTATGAGCATTAGCGTTTGGATAATTTTGTCTGGACGAGCTGCGTAAGCAAGTCACACATTTATTTTCAGTAGCACGGTAGTAGGCATCTCTACCATTAGTTGCAAATGATGGTCTGTAAGGTGTAGCATGAGCAATATTAGGATGTGCCGTGTACGTTTGAAGAACGGCTCGCTGTGGCTGTAGGTCATATCTTCTTGAAGGTTTAATATTTCTCTCTGGATTAACATACTTATGTTTTGGTTCAAAATTGTAATATTTGTGACGGTTATTCTGCGGTTTGGAATCATGATATCCTGGAGGAGAGTTTGGTAACTGATTATAATACGTCGAAGCAACAACTTTAGTGTTAGTCTCAACTTCAATTTTACCACCTGGCTTTAAAGCAGTGCTGTAATAAGTATACGTCGTAAAATGAGTGGTAGGAGTTGCCAATCCTGCATGTCTGATTTCTGCCCCTTCTGCTTCTAAATCACCTCCAGGAACTAAATCTAAAAATTCTAAATTATCCATGCCAGTAACTACTGATGAAGGAGGCCTAAATACTTTAAGACTTTCTAGCACTGGTGTTGGTAAGACACTTAAACTATTTATAATGTCGAAACTTGTTTCTGATAATACAGTTTCAATTGAGCTCACTGGAGTTACACCTGAAACACTTGAAGAGCTTTTAATTTCAACTGGTGTTATGTGCGACCTTAATGTAATGGGTATAAAACTATCATCATAACTTTTAGTTGTATGCAATATTGGAAAAGCACTTGATGTAGCAAAAAGGTCTGAGTACTCATTCATTGGTAGTGACGATTTTGCGTCTTGGATAGATGCTGTTTCGGTAACAGTAGTTGAACTTGTGTTGACCGTGACAGGATTAGTTTCATTATTCTTAGTTTTCGATTCAGCAATGCCACTGAAAATATTTTCTGAAGATAATGAAGTAACATTTAGTAATGGTATGATCGTAATTGGTGAAAAATGTGTTTCTTCTTGTTCAGCGCCATTAGTAGAATTATTCAAAGTACCATTATTTATATCAGCTTCAGAAATACTCAAAAGTTTCCTACCTAATATTTTAAATAGTTTTTTAGATTTTTTGGAGCTTAAAATAGCTAGTGATCTCGTGTGCCTATTTCTGGCCACATGTCCGATTGCTCTTGTGTTTTGAATGTTTCTTCCAACAGAAGATACAGTAGGAACAATGACATCGGTTAAAATTTCAGTCACTGTATGCTCTCTTGTCTTAATTACAGGAGTTTCTCCGCCAAGTTCAGTTGTAAAATAGGTGTAAGTAGAATAGAAAGTGATGCTTGTTGGTTTAATTTCGTTGTGAACAATATTACCTCGATTGTTTGAACTTTTCAAATCTTTTGGCAGAAAATAGTTATTTCTTACAGCACTGTTGGATCTTTGATTAGACTGAGGGAGTTTACTGTCAGCAATACGACGTCCTGTCCTTCCATCAGAATAACTATTCGATCTAGTAAAGGTATGTCTGATGAGATTTCGCCTATCTACATCGGAATTGACTGCTGCATTTCTATCTTCAGTAGTGTCACGCTTCGATCGGATTCGTTCACCAAATTTAAGCGTTGGCAGTACCACGTCAGATAATACTTCTGTCACAGTATGTTCTCGAGTACGGGTAACGGGATTTCCACCTCGTGCCAACTGAGTCGTTGCATATGTGTAAGTAGTTAAAAGTGTTGCAGTACTGGGTTTGACTGTCGGGTTTGAGGTACGACCTCTTATTCTGTCTGGTGGTAGTATCTGAGTTCTCCTTCTTTCATTTGGAACATGTCTTACTGCTGTACCTCTCAGCCCCTGGTCCCTACAGACAGGACATTCCGTTTCGTAATGATGGAAATCGTCATGGTAGTCTGGATAAGCATAAGTCGTTGTTGCTCGTATATGTGGATGGGGATTCGGAGTGAGGTTCGTTTCGGTGACATAGTTTGTGTCGACATGCACTTCACCTCCTCTTAGTCTCGTAGTGTAGTAGGTGAATGTTGTTCTGTGCGTTATGTACGGATCTGAATCTCTGTGTGGAAGATGATCATGCGGCACCACAGTCCTATCAACAGGTCTTCCTACCACTCTGGTCGGTACTACTCTTACTTGCGTGCGTCGCCGATTTTGCCCAGGTCTTGTATATGTTGGGATGGGCGTGGCGTTTGTTTCTGTCTCTTCCCTGGTATTAACAATGGGAACTCCATCCCTAAATCTTGTTGTATGGTAAGTGTAAGTGGTTTTGTGGGTCACACTATCCGGTTTGTATAGATTAGGGTCTATTCGTTGCGAATATCTAGGGATCTGTGTATGTACTACTCCCGTGTATAAGTGGCCAGGTCTGTGAAATGTTGGTATTGGCGTTGCATGGGTATCAGTTTCTTTTCGCGTTTCAACAATGGGCACGCCATTTCTGAATCTGGTGGTGTAATAGGTGTAAGTTGTCTTGTGAGTAATATCGTGGGGTCTTCCTCCTTCAATATAGGGAACTTCTGTGTGATAATAGGGAACCTCGGTGTTGTAATGAAAATCTTCTGTATGGTGTGGATCGTAATAGGTTCCTATATCATAAGGATTATAACGACCTGTTGGAATAGGTGTGACGTTAGTTTCAGTTTCTTTCCTAGTTTCGACAAATGACGTTCCTCCTCTAAACTTTGTGGTATAATAGGTAAATGTCGTTCTATGAGTTATTTCACTTGCTTTTCCTGGCTCATACGGTACAGTTTCAACATGATATTCGTCTCCATAGGGTCCTCGAATATGTCTGTCATCGATTGCGGTGTGTCTTACTGCGCATTCTCTACAATATCCATCTCCAACGCCGTGAACATGTCGTTCGGTGGGATCTAAAATAACGGAATCGACATGCAAACTGCTTTTGATTTCAGTTCCACCACCCGGCTTCAAAATAGTTGTGAAATATGTATAGGTTGTGTAGTGGGTAGTCGGTGTTAAATATATTCGTGCGTCTGTAGAAATTATTCTACCTTCTGGATTTAAAACTGTAACGGTTTGGCCAATGTCTCTTTTTCTCCTTTTGGAAGAATCTTCGGAAACACCATTTTCCATAGATTTCACATTTTCTGATGATACCTCTGGGACAATTTCTAAAATTTCGGTCGGGTTTATTCCAATAGGTGATGTTGCCATTTGGGCAGACCCTACTAGAGTTTTAAGTTCTTCGAGATTAATGCTTGGAAGCAAAAGTACTGTTATTTCAGAAGAGGATTCTAAAGAAGTATCTTGAGAACTTTCCCCAGAGGATAAAGGTTTCGTGTCTTCACTTTCTGCCGAAATGGGCGAATGCAGACTTTCACTAGGAAGTTCAATTAATGACGAACGAATAATAGGTACTACAGATGGAACTAAATTAATATTTCCAGTGAATTTTTCGTTATCATTACCATTATTTTCTGAGGAAGCTGACATATTCGAAATAGTACTGGCAAATCCTAAAAATACCATAACTTCGCTAGGACTACTTGATTGATCTGAAACAACGCTATTAGTTTCAGTAATTTCTGGAATTGCTTCAGATACAGTAGTAATAAACGACTCGCTTTCTTTTGATTTCTCAATGTCTTCCATGCGCGAATCTGAAGAACTTGAAAAAGTTTCTACATCAGTTTCCAATTTATCATTAGTTGGAGTAGAGTCTATTACTTGATCAGTACTTGCATCCGTAGCCATGTTAGTGTTTAGGGTTACACTTTCTACTTTGGAATTTAAATCGGCTTTGGTTTCGAAATGCATAAGTAAATCCGTTACGTCGGGAATTCGCAGACTAGTTTCCATTTTCATTAAAAGATCACCACTGTTTTCAGTTACTGTGTTTGAAAATTCGTACACTGGAGTTGGCAAAGGATTAGCAAAGGTATTTTTCGATGATGTGCTATCTTTGTCAAGTGAATCCATTGGTTTTGAAGTCCATGTCGGAATAAATACTGGTGCAGCATCTACTTCTGCAACTGAGCCAGTTTCATCTGAAATTCCGTTCATTCCGAGGTCAGTTATGTTAATTGCTGGTGCCATTCGTCCTACATTGTTTTCTAAAACTAAACCTTCATCATCAGTTATAAAATCATCAGCCTCGTTGTTGGAATGAGAATTTAATGCATCATCATAAGATTCGACTAAAACCCCTTCGGTAACTGCAATTCCATTACGATCTTCTTTCTCAGTAATCGGATTCATGGTTGGAATTTCTTCAGTTGTCAAAGAGATGGTAACAAGATCTTCCGACTTATTATTAATCGAGGAAATCGTTTCATGTGATGTCCCAAAAGTTGAATCTTCATGCAAATAAACTGAAACTACTGGTGTTGGTGAAATTGAGAATGTGGTTTTCTCTGCCGAATTCGATAAAATACCTATCAAAGCATCTAAGTTTTCAGTGTTTTCATTATCTTTTTCTTTTTCCAAATTAAATGTTGGTGATTCTTTTAAGGCTTTAGTATGGTGCATCATTGAGGTAATATCATGCGAAGATTCAATATTTGGTGACATTATGGATGTCATTGAAGTCATGCTACTTGAGGGTCTAGTTGCTTCAATTGTTTTCGGTGTTGAAGTTTCGTCACCGACGGTATAGAATATTTTTGAGGTACTTTGAACAATGTGCGCATATATTCCGTCGATATATGTTCCTTCAATTATAGTTGTCCATTCAGTTGTCCTTCCGTTAACAACATCCGTTCCAGTTGTTGAAGTGATTATTCCAGTTGTGTGGCAGTTACTTTGAGTATTGCTGTTTTTGGCTGCACTGAATTCTTCGACTGGTTTATTTTGCACATCCCTTTTGAATTTAGGCGATATAATTCTATCAGTACTTGAACTTGATAGTAATTTTCTTCTATTAAATCCATGAATATTATCTTTCTCCATTTTGTCTGTACTACCTTTCTTTTGTTCTTTGGCTTGTGAATCGTTGTTGAAAAGGGCAGCGATTCTTTGCATCAAGTCACCGAATCGTTTAGGCTGCGGTTTCGTCGTCATCAAAGGTTTTTTCGACAGTTCGTTTTTCTTTAAAAGAAATCGTTTATCCGGCATTTCATAATCAAATTTTATGACTGTGAAGTCAGCACTGGCCATTACTGACACCGGTTCGTTAACCGCAGTCTGGTATATCTGTCCAGACTTCAACGATTCATACATCTCAGTTTCAGTGCCAACTTTATAGTTCTTGGAATAGCTTTGCTGTGCTTCTGGCTCCTCCTCGGTCACAGCCTTAGTATTCGATACCGCATCTAACTGACTCTGTCTGTCACTCAAAAACTTTGTATAACTGTACTGAAAATTATTTGGAACTTTTCTGGCCATTGAAGATTGCAAAAGCAGGCCTTCCACATCTACTTCGGCTGATTCGTCCAAGACAGGAACGTCCATTCCAAAGTGATCTACACTCGCCACAAATTGAAAACAATACTTTTAATATTATAAAATGAGAAATTATAGTTAGCTGACTTGCTGCTTTTCAGATCACATAAGCGATTATATAGCCTGGCATAGTCGATAAAGCAACATCATAGAATTTGCAACGTTTGGCCAGAGTCGTATCTTAGCTGAAAGCAGGTATTAGTCAAAGCATTGATAGAGAAGCACTGTCCATGAATTTTCTTCATGATGCGCTGAGGAAGACATTATCCATCCTTAAATTTACTTGGTAGAATTTCAGTTCCAGATTTTGTTTAGCGAAGCTTGTCCCAGAACATCGATTGCAATGACGTATTGTGATGTAGCACAATTAAGATTAATTTTTTTTATCGTTATTTGACTCGTCGTATGGAATGCTATCTATTGTGGTGTAACTCTATTTAGATTAATGAAAATTTTTTGATGAAAATTCTTCATTTATGTTATGTCTATCAATAAATGCAATGTACATTTTGATACTAAATGTCGGTAATTAAATTTTTGAATAATAAAGGATTAGCATGTTTCACCTCATATAATTTGTAATTCTAAAAATGTAAGTAATATTTAACCATTAATGTTGAATTCTATTTTCGATAACTGATGGAGCAGTCTGTAAATTATATATATTTTTTAAAAGCGAGTACTGTATTTTTAAAATTATCTGAAACGTAATGAGATTAATGAAAATAAATAACATTAAACTTTTCGTTTACTGTTCACTTTATGTTTAACATTGGAGTTTGTTTCTAAGCTAGGATGTGTTAATTAATTCAGCATGTGAGTCATACGTATTTTCTCTCAATGTAATAGGATAAAAAAAAGACTCTGAAAAAATAGTAATTTAGCTTAAGCGTCAAAATGCATGGAAAAGCATTAGATGCAGGAACATTGTTGAGCACACAGAGCGAAGTTACATACTAAGCACAAACTGTATTAAAGAGAAGCAACATCAAACATTAATAATATGTTATTACAAAATGCATTTTATAAATCTAAAAATATAATAAAAATGTAAATTTAAGTATACTTACATGCAAACATTTTATAAATATAAGCACTGCAGAGCAAAATAATGTATCAAGCAAATATATTGGTTAGTTATTTATTTAAATAAAATACTGACTTCCATATTTGTTTGATACATTACTCTTGCTATGCAGAAAAAATAAATTCATAATTTCAAAATGAAATGCTTATTACAAAATAAATGTTGTAAATTCAGTAGAAAGATACTTTCGTTTTTAATACTATTTGCAAAAGAGATCTCTAAAGGATTTTAATATTTGCAAAAGAGACATCTAGAGGGCACCACCACAAAACTTCTGGCCTGAATTTGAGGACTGAGCGGTAACTTAACTTTGCGAAACCATTAAAAAAAGGAGAGATTCTTTAAAAACCTATATTAACAATCATATACCAACTAATGAAGAAGCTTTAGTTATTAAAATTTAAAAAATGTTGTCATATGTTTAGCGAATAAACTAATTTTTTAGTGGACAATTCAAATTTAAGTATTTATAAACAGCAATTTAATTGGCTACGTGAATTTTTCCTCGATTTTTTTTTTTTTAAATGTCTAATTTCATGCGGGTTTCTAAAACAAATAGGAGTATTTAAACTGATTATTGTGCCAAAAATGCAAATGGTTTATTAAAATATAAACAGAAACTTTAAGTAAAGTACTAAACTTAATACGTCAGCACTTTTCAAATATAAGTCAGTAATACAAGTTACGCTTCCTCCAAATAGGAAGTACTTCCATACCCCTCCACCCAATGACACACCAATAAGTTTAATCATGTCACTGGGGTCCTATGCAAATGACGAACTTATTAAAAGGCTTTTCCCATGCAGAAGGTATTGCCACGGCCTGATCCTAATACTGAAGTCACGTAAGTGGAACTTCCTCGGAGGCCTGTTTTGCAACTTCCGATTCTTTTTAATCGTTTTAAGAATTCAGGAAACACGATTAGAGAAGATTAATATGCATATATTAAGGTGATTAATGGATTGAATTGGGAATCAATAGGTTGATGAGAAATTCCGAAGCTTAGAGATTAATGTTCTTGGAAAGAAAATGCATTTTCAGAAAATAAAAGCACTGTAAGAAACTGTTTTTTTACAGTTAAAAACTGTCAACTTTGACGCTAGTTAATACCTGTTTTTTTTTAAGGTTTAAAACAGAATTTCTTTTACAGGAGACCTGTAATTTTTGTACAGGAAACCAGTAACTTTTTTTTACAAGAAAACTGCACTTTTAACAGGGAGAAATTGTTAAATTAGACGTGCAAAGAGTCACGTGTTTGAGATCATCGTTAAGCACAAAAACGCAATACTAGCCTTAGGGACAGAGTAATTACTTTGTCGCAGACTGTTCAGTATTGGGTTCGCACACAAGAGGTTATTGGATCAAAACCGGCACTGGTCTATACCTCTTCCAGGAACCTCTTGCGTGCGAGCCCTATACTAAATCGTCTACGACAAAGTAATTACTCGGTAGCTAGGGCTAGTACTGATTATTTTATTTTAGCCGGGAGAAACTGTTAAGTTGTTAAGTTAACAGTTTTTCTCTGTTAAAATTACAGTTTTCCTGCCAAAAAATACACATTTCCTGCAAAAAATTACAGTTTTAAACTGTAAAAAAAACATTGTTATTAATTGGCGTCAAAGTTGAGAGTTTTTAACTGTAAAAACAATAGTTTTTTTTAACAGTGAGGTTTTACATATATTTAAAAAAGTACTCATGGATTTGGTCTAAGTATAAAAGTATTTACTTTTATTTTTTCCACCTTTAGTTGATTTAGGATTTAGTGGATTTATACAAAGTTTTTATTTATTCATTTGTTTATTTTTGAAAAGTCATACATGTTGATTTTTATTTTTCTAGCATTAATATATGCTATAAACTTATGCCTATTTGTTACAAAAAATGAAATGAATACATTCGCAAACAATTAATTCACGTTACGTGAATTCAAATTCATAACCCTTCGTAATAGGTAATTTCTATGAAAAACTACTAAATAAAACAGAACTAAACTCCTTGCCAACCTAAAATGGGTAAATAGAAATATGCTATGAAAAAGATCCTTCCGCGCTTGGAAAGAGTTCCATAAATTATTTGTAAATCCATCCAGAAAACATGTTTAAAACATTAATCTCGTTCAAGGTCTAACAGATTTGAATATTATTTGAGAAAATTTGGCAACTTTATCAGAATGAAAAGTGTATTTTGGTTCAATTTTATACAGATCCTTTTGTATGTAAATATTACCTCACATCAAAGAGTTTCCAACAAATGGACCAATCTCGCTTTTCCGTCTGCCTTTTTACTCTTTGTTTTTACCCAATTTAGGTCGGCACGGAGTGTAAGTAATTTAGCATTTTTACATATTCATGATTACTTACGTATTTGTCTTTTCCTCCGCTTCTTTTCGACTGCCATAAGATCTTGAAGCCTGTCTTCTTCTGGACAAACCGTGGACTTGATTTGATTTTCATCTATAAATTAACAAGAGCGAGTTAAAAAGTGTTAAACTTTAAATGGTAAATATGTTTTAGTTCACTCGTTTAATGGAATATTTAAACTGTTTTTATTATATTTAAGGTTATTAGTTAGCAATTGTAGTATCGTCAGATACAAATGAATTTCTTAGGAGTTAAATCTGTTTTAATTAACTCATTTAAATGACTACTTGAACTGCTTTTATTATATTTAAGGTTATTAGTTAGCAATTGAAGTATCGTCAAATTCAAAGCAATTTCTTACGAGTTAATTTTTTTTCAATCGTATTTTGTATTTTTCTTCTAAGTAATATATATTAAGAACATCTTTATGGAATTTTCAAACATTTTTTAAGATCTCGTATTAATATAAATTTTACTAAATTTTTCCATCATGGATTTTAATGTTTTACCTAATAGAATTAAATAGAATAAGAAATTAGACACATGGCACTTGGAAAACATAGCTTTTTTTTTTAAGAATTTGGAAAATTGGAGCACAAATGCCTTTTTCAATAGGATCACTCAGTTTCTTTGTTCACTTTCATTATCCCCACTCCATGAAAGGAACGTAAGCACATTAATGAATAACTTTTTTTTTCGGAATTAAGCAAGTGAAAAACTTATGCAATTTCTCACCTGTTCCGAAAATAAATTTTGTTAGGTTGTGCATTAATTTTAAATTATAATACATTAAAAATGTCTATTCTGATTTTATCTCATTTTCTACAGCTACACTGTAAATCTATATAGTTTTTATAATTAGAATAGAGGTAGATACCAGCAATTCATTACAATCATAAAATGGAGTTTGTGAAGATAAAGGCAATCCTAGAAATTGTGCGAACTATATTGAACACAGTACATATGATGTGCTTGAAAGTCCGCGTTATTAATTTCAACACCCCCTCCTTCCGGTTCATATTCTCACCTTCTTCGTCCGATCCGTCCGAGCAGTCCTTGACGCCGTCCCTCACACGGTGTCCGTCCACGCAGTGGGGCGTCCCGCAGCGACAACGGAACTCCCCTCGGCCGCAATCTGGAAGACACCAATGTAAATCAAAACTACAATTTGTTCCCTATACCTTAAATGTCTCATAAGTATTTGCTAAAGTATTCCTAGGGTAGACTGACCAGTGAGTGAACAGGCTCCAGTGAGTGAACATTTGGTAAATATAATTAAAAAATAAGGATTGAAAATCATTCCACTCGATGGATTGGCAACACTGACTTCCCCCCATCGAGTAGGAAGCTCTGACATATGGTTGGTTGTCCTGGTCATTATGTCCTGGTCTTAATTTACTGGCGAACGAAGCGCCGTAAACTTTCATTCACTGGTTAGTCTATAAACTTATGTCTATTTGTAACAAAAAATGAAAATAAATTCGCAAAAAATTCACGTTACATGAATTCAAATTCATAACCTTTCTTAATAGGTAATGTCTCATAAATATTTGCTAAAGTATTCCCTACTACCCTACAATATTAATCCTTTTTTTACCGAATATGAAAATAGTAAGAACAATAAAATAAAACAAGTCGGATGGTAAAATATTATTGTTAGTTTTTTTTAATAAATGCTGCCACAGTTTTTCGGCAAATGCCGATACTACTTGAAAAGTTGAAAAATATTTAGGCTTTAAAGATTTCAAGTAAGACGGGTAAGAAATCTACTATTTATTTAGTAAAAACACAACAAAAGTCTGATGCAAGCGTAACCTTTTAAAGTATTAGGCCACATTTGCATATTATTTACATCTCCTTCCGATTATTTGTATTCAAAGAATGTTTAAGAGTATTTTTAGGTAAATATACGTAATCTTGGTGTGTAATGTAAATGCTAATTAGTTATTTAAAAACTCAGTTTTCTAGTTATACGGGAAATACAAATAGTCTCCAAACAATTGCCATAAATCTCACTTGGAAGGAAAACAACTTTACATAGTTTTTCCTTTCCTTGTAAATAAAAACTCCAAATAACACCTCAATGTCACCCAGAAAGTAAACACAAAGCGGTTTGGTGGTGAATCCTGTTCATGAAAATTACTTATTGCAAAAAACATTAAGCTCCCGCTTCGAAGCATTAAATGACTCAATAATCAAGGTTATATGTCAACTTCAAATAGGAAATTATTGGAAGAATTAATTGAAGTAACACCGGTTTACAAATTTATATATATATTGAACACCAACCGGAAACATTTGACATTGAAGTTCCTGGCGTGTCACAAAGTAAAATATTCCGACGACCAATAAAGAGTAAAATATATGTTTACTGAGTTAAATTATTCTGATGGTCATTTGCCCTCAAATTAAGTTCTATTAACGGCAAATGCTGGCTCTAAAAAGTTATAAATTTAATTTGAACGTGGATCAAAATAACAGAACATTGTAGTCTCACTAACGTTCAAATGTTAATTAGCAAATTCAAATATCTTTTAACTGGAGTTCAATATAATCAGTTATACATATAGCTCTACCAAACAAGGAAGATGTCATAAATTATGTTAATTAACAAATTCAAATATCTTTTAATTGGAGTTCAATATAATCAGCTATACATATAGCTCTACTAAACAAGGAAGATGTCATATGAGACAATCAAAAAATTATACTTTACGCACTTATGCTTAAAAGTAACTTTTGCACCCCAGTTTATGCGGTACTTTTTACCCAACTATTGCTGTATATATCCAGAATTTTTTGTTGTTGACAGAATGGCAGACGGTCCAATGTTTAAAAACACCTTTTCAGAATAAACCAACTCAAAAACGTGCACAGAACACAAAATCACATTTATGGTTTTCTACCCAATCGCCCTGCTTGAAGTTAAAGGTAATTGAA
Source organism: Hylyphantes graminicola (assembly GCA_023701765.1). Lineage (NCBI taxonomy): Eukaryota > Metazoa > Arthropoda > Arachnida > Araneae > Linyphiidae > Hylyphantes > Hylyphantes graminicola. The sequence goes on from CM043116.1 coordinate 21,312,082, forward strand.
AGAAACACTTTCATATTAGGTACCTGAATCACAATACTTTAATAATAGGTAATTGAATCACAATACTTTCATATTAGGTTACGAATCGCAATACTTTAATACTAGGTAATTGAATCACAATACTTTCATATCGGGTAATTTAATCACAATACTTTATTATTAGGTAATTTAAATTAAAAGTACAGTGAAATGATAATGTCCTTTACCTTCATCGGATCCGTCGTCGCAGTCTGACCATCCGTCATGTAGCCTCTCTATTGGGATGCACTGGTGGATAGTTCGACACTGGAACTCATCGGACGGATTGCATGCTGAAAGAAGAAAAATTTAAAATTTTAATAAAATCACTTATTTTATACAAAAGTCTGAACAAATTGAAAATATTCCTTAAACTTAAAAAAATCTTGATTGTTAAATATAATTAAATGGAAAAAGTATTTAGGATTAGCACGTTGATTACTTTTGTTGTATTTAACTCCCAGTTTTTGTGGACTAAGTGGATTCGTGAGACTAAATATAACAGCTTTTAAATTCGTTTGGGTGTTACATTGTATTTAACAAGTACCACGTTTTATACTGATGTATGTTCACATCTTTTATGGGTTCAGCGACAAAAATACTCGACTTGGTCAGCATTTTTTCAAGTTGGCAGTTTTTTTTTATGTTATGTAATTCCAGTGTTAATTTTATAATAATAATCTAGTGACATGAGATTATTTATGGCCAAAATTGCTGTTATTAGATGTATTTCAAGTTTATTGTCCTTAGTAGTACACACTTTCTTGATATGTTACACGTTTCATTGTAGGTAGGTTGGTTACATATATATTTTCAGGTTTGTTTGCTTGATCCGAGACCCGCTTATAAGCCTTCGTCAAGTAAGACAGACATATATTTTGTTTACCAACACACAGAGAGAAAGTACACCTAGGGCGAAGGTGGAAATCGAACCAACATCCGGTACAGTGCGCAGACTGTGAACGTAATGGGCTGCGATCTAACCCACTAGGCCATCCGAGCCCGATTTCACTGTAAATGTTAAACGTAATAATTAAAGTCACTTGAAAATGTACGTGTGACTTTTTTATTTGTTTGTAAACGATGAGTTTGCTAATCCATTGTCAACAAAATGTTAAAATAACGGCATCAAAACAGCTACGCAACTGTTTCGCATAACCAAATCAAATGTAATGTTTCGCAAAATTAATAGGCAAAATTACTTGTATGTATCTAGGCTACGTTAAGGCCATTTACACGGGACTAGAAATAAGCTCCGATATATTTTTATTTCAGTTTAATGCCAATATTTAAGCGGATACGCCTCCTTTTTCTGCGACGTTTCCAAGTTTCCACCTGTCCGTACTAAGTTGCTGCTAGTCAACGGCTGAATTTCGGACGACTTCTTAGCTGCTATGTGCAGCGTTAGGCATGAATTATTTTAATTTAGGACTTTTATAAGGACGTTTTTTTTAAATAAGAAACTCAAGATACTATTGAAGCTGTTTGTTCATTGGGCAATCTGCTTCAACTTCACCCTGTCATTGCGACCACGAAGTATGAATTCCCATCTACAACGATTTGCTGTCTTGAAGTATTCATAACCAAGGTAAGATTTTATTCTCATTTCAACTATCTATTATGTGTTTTTTTTTTAAATAATTTTAGGTATTGAATAGTAATGCGTTATGATTCGTAACATTTAGCAAACCTCAAATAACTAATTTTGGATTATAATAGTGTTTGATATTATCGAATTAATGTTTCAAATTTTCTTCTCTTGCGAAATACGGAACTTGCAAACCGCAAAAATTAATAATTAAAGTAGCGTGGAAATTTGTACATTTAGTAATTTTAATCACACCAAAATAGTTTCGTAAAATATAATCGTTACATGACCGAATGTTTCTGTATCGATAAAACTAACTTTTAAAGCTTAAATCAAGAATTTACCGATACCAGTTGCATTTTCCCTGTGCTTTCAATAATTCTCGTAAAATTGTATCAATCCAAGTAAATGATAATTATACATTATAACTTGGAAAAAAACTAACATGAAATAATTGAAGACATTTCAGAAATGAAATAAACCCAGTGCCCGTATTGCACAATTACCGAAAAAATTAACGAGCGTTCAAGCACGTTACTTGCAACCAAATTATGACTTTCCAAGTGTCCTTAATTGGTTAAAACTTCATACCACCAGCATTGACCGTTTGTTTCCATAGTCATAATTCGCAGTTGGGTACTGTCCTCTGTCTAGGCTATTTCGCCATATAACAGTTCCGTCGCGTACCCTGTAATTTAGACTTGTGCATGCCCCAAGGTTTTAAAAGATACCATCTTTCATATACAATGTGTTTCAATGGTTCATATAGCGGTACATTAAGATACTTCGGACAATCCGGCACTCATTAGTGTTTCTTTTCAACACGCGATTAAATTAGAATTTTATAAAAGTTCTTATTGTTTATAAGTTTCTATAATCCTATTTTAATTGCGAGTTTATTTTATGATGTATATTGCTTAGCTTTTACTTGATAATCTCATTTGACGCAAGGATTTTATCGTGTTACAAGGAGCAGAAGGTCACAAGCACAATAAAGTCACCCGTCTTGAATTTAATTCATCAAGGGGCTACTGTCTTTATTGAAGAATTATTGCGTTCAGAGATGGAAAGTATAAAGAAGGTATATAACAATAACTATTTAGATAATTAATTAGAACTTAAATCAACACATATCTTCACGTTTTATCTGATTGATCGAATATCACTTGTTTCAAAAGCACAAGTGCTTTCAATTACTCATTAAAAAAGATAAGCGATTTTAAGTAACCATTTCGCTTTAGTAATCTGTCACAAAGTGTTTAAAATATAAACCCATTGTTATTTTTTTGCGCCTGTATGCTACTATTGAATTTTATCTCGTAAGGTGAGCGATATCTTTCACCACAGTTTAATACGCTTTAAACCGATTATAGAAAAGCGTATGGATTTATTAATAAAATGTCTATTCCGTTTTTGATGTCTAATAAGTTTTATTGATCAATTTTTAGTATGAAGTTTTAATTTGTTCACGAAAGAAATTTCAAATCAGGGTCTGGAGAGTCCAGTCGGTTCGGCACTCGCATAGCATGAGAAAGGTCCCAGGTTCGGGTCCGAGCATCGCCAAAATAACTGCCGATCTATAAACGGCCCGTGCAGCCAAAAATGTTCGATGAATAATACACAGTGTGAGTGCACGTTAAATATCCTTTGAAGTCCTAACGCTGTGTACGATGTCGCATTTAACGATTGCGTTGGGTGCCTATTCACGTGTCGACTCGTCACCCGACTGTGGTTCTAAAATACTCCGTCGCCAATAGCCCCCGTGTAGCTCTAGTGCGACGATAATTCAAAACCTGTATTAAATTTCAAATCGATAGTTTGACGATATCTACTCTACTGAGCATAAGCGTAAATCCAAAATTAATACATTTTAGTATTAGGAAGCCCTATCCTAGGTATTTCAATTTAGTGCCTTATGCAATGCTCAAACTTTTATTAATTTAATAACGATGCAAAATTACTCACAAAAAACACTTCTTAAAATATCAGACCGATGTTTCAAAGAAAAAGATTAACACTACACTCCGTGCCAATTCGAATTGGGTAAAAACAAAGAGTAAAACAGCAAAAGGAAAATCGCGGTTGGTCCGTTAGTTGGAAACTCTTGTAAGGTAATATTCACATGCAAAACGATATAAATACAATTTAACCACAATACACTTCATTTTGATAAAATTGCCAAATTTTCTCTAATAATATTCAAATATGCTAGACCTTAAACGGAATTAACGTTTTAAACATGTTTTCTGGATAGATTCACAAATAATTTACGGAACTTTTTACATCCGTGGAAGGATCTTCTCCATAGCATATTTCTATTTACCCAACTTGTGTTGGCAAGGAGTGTAGGCGTTGTTACAACAGAACATTTTGTAAATTCGCAGATTCCTTCCAGAACTCTACTTGAAAGGACACTGTTGTATAGTCAAAGTGGTAAAAACCAAAACTGCCTGGCATCGAGTTTTTAATGGCTTCGAATGTGGAAATTCGTGAAATTTCCTGTCAGATCGAGTCTTGTGTTCCAATTACGATAGTTGAAGTCTGATTTAAAAGGTTCCGACCATTATCTTTGAGCATCAAGAAATGACAAAAATAGGAACAATCCTGTTTCATTTTTTTATCAATGGGATAGGTTATGACTTGTGAAGTTTTGTTTTCAGTGCTGTTTAAGCGGTTAATGTGTTTTTTTTTTTAATGTTTAAATCGTAATTTTATAAAGTTAGTGATTTTAAAACTGATAGACGGATAGTCTAAAGTATAAAACTAAGGAATTCCGGCGATTTATCATTAACTAATTGAATAATCGTTAACTAATTTGGTCGATGAAAATTTTTACTCTTTTCTGTGTAAGGCAATTTAGCCAATAAGCCTTTATCTTTTAGATGTGATTTCCTTTTACTCCAATTGTAATTCACTGTTCTTAATGGGTTAGGGATGCAGCCGCAATGTGTTTAAAGGCTGTATTTAGTGTAATTTACATTTACACAAGTTTTAAAATAATGGATTTTATTTTTATTATTTCTAAATATTATTGTACAGGGGCTTAGATGTTTGCTAAAAATAAATATATTTTATTCGTTTAAGATATCGACTTAACTTCATTTTGTTTTTTTAAATGTTTGCTTGAACACAAATTTGCAAAAAGGTAGCAAAACAAATTATAGATGCATCCTTTTAAACTTTTACTAAAAAAAGTTTCACTTGCATTTTAAAAGGAGTCAACCGAACGTATAAATTCTTAAGATTCACTTTTCAAATATAACCTAAATATAATAATTCAACTACTTTATAAATTTTTTTAGAAAAAACTTCCTAACCCACTGAGCTTAAATAGTATTTTTCAACCACTCAAATAATACTTTACTGTCACAATAATTATACTTTCGCATCGAGGTAAAAATTGTGTGAATAAGGCAACTTAAAATGGGTTTCTACAAATGAAGAAATTCAGAAACACCTCCTACGGGTCAAAAGATGGGATGTAATGGATATACATTCTTTGAATGTAACCGTTATCTTCTCGCATTCAGCGTGCAACAATGAGAGTTCTATATTCTAAGTGAGTTTACATTCATTAACCTAAGGAGGCGTGTGGGGAATATGTAGGCTAATTTACGGAAACATGTATTTATGTTTTATTTTTATATTATGAGACTCTATAAGGAGTTATTTTTGGTGTAATTTCGTTGTAGATTTTTGGTATTTAGGTTTTAGCGTTTGTTTGTTAAAATGGGATTGTGAAAAAATCTAAGCTCGATTGTTATCAACTATTTTTCTTTAGGAAAAAAAATAAAACTTAACTCCCCGGCGCAACAGTCCATTACTGGGCCAAGGCCTGCCGTGCCCATTTCTGCTTTAGGGCTCTTGGGTGCTAGGCATAGGTCCCGGTAAGGTGGTATGCCTCAAGCGGAACCCCCAGTGTTTAGTTCCTAAGCATACTTGGTACCCAGTTTATCGACCCACTCAAGAGATGAAATTATGGATCAACCTTGCTCAATCGGAATTCGATCCCCGGACCGGTGGCGTGGCAATGCGAAGCACTACCACTAAGCCACTGGGCCTCTTTCTTTAGAAAACATTGGTAATTTTTAAGACAGCGCAAATACTTAAGCTAATCCCATTTAACTGAAGATATTTGCAATGCAAGTCACATACTTAAACAAGCTTTTGAAACTGCAAGCTGCAGTAAGTGTAGATAAACTATTTCACTAATATTTAATTCATTTTACGTTAAAAGTTGAAGTGATAATCCATATAACATTACTTACGGTGCAGAAAGTGTAATTTCGCATTTAATTAGCCTTTACATAAGATGCATACTTTAAACTAATTTTCTAAATATTAGCTTGCTGTTTTTAGTATAAGTTTTAAAATTATCTAAATAAATGTGTAATATCTGCATTTGTTGGATATAAAATGGCATTGATTTTCAATTAAATAAGACCTACTTTGAATGGAATTGGAGGAATAGAGACGGCTCTTATTTCGACCCTAATAAATTCTTACGTTTAATTGTACAAAAAATTGAAATAAGTTTAAATCTTGGATTGTTGAGAAACTATACCAAACTCAGAATTAAATAAGACGTTGAGTCGAATGAACTTTGATTAGAAAATTAATTTACTAAAACTTTACCTTGTAAGTCAACTATTTTATAAAACAATGTATATTTATACAAATCTTATCTTAATGTATACGACTTTACAGGCAGTCTCCAAAATATCTCCAAGTTCATCAACCTCTTTGAATTGCTATATTAAGTTCCATTAAGGGTAAATTTACTTTTAAGTGATACTTTAACGAATCGTAATATTTACTTAAGAAGTTGTTTTTTTTTACGGTAAGTACACCAGTAATCACCTCTTTCATTAAATTTGAAATTGAATCTGTAAACGTGATGAGTGTTTTTCCTATTCCAAAGTAAATTCTTGATGTAAAGTCACGGATCGTTAAATAAAATAACGAAATGCATTCCCGGGTTTCTATTACTATTGATGATATTTACTTTCAATTAAAACAACTTATAACAACTTTCTAACTACTTAAACTAATTTTAAACTACTTAATTTAACTAAATTTAAACTACTTTAACTAAATTTAAACTACCTAATTTACTCTATTTTCTATTAAAATAATTAAATGTTAAAGTGGTTGACTTGAAAAATTTTCTAAGGCATAATGAAAGCATCGACCTGTTTGAAATGAGCTAATATTTCCTATTTTGTAAGGTAATAGCTGGCGTCTTTTGCATATGTACCGCATATGAAATTTTAATATTTTGCAATTGGGTTAGTTTAATACATAAATTAATACAAATAAGCTGAAAACTAACTAATTCCAGTTGGGTTTCAAATTAGAGATTTGACTAATTTTTTAAATATTGTTATTATTTTGGAAAAGTATTTTATAATTTATAGCAGTCTAAGCTTTATTTTTTTCTTAAATAATGTAAGGTAAATTTTCATTTTAAAACTTATAGGATGACCAAAATGACGAATTTAGTTAAAATAGAATTGTACTTTCTGATTTTAAAATGTACTGCTTCAGTTTCGGAACACACCTCGTGTTGCTCTAGTCAGTGTGCCTTTTTTCAACCAAACTTTTAACAAACCTTATTGCTAATTCGTACATACAGCCCGATAACACAGTAATATACATCATTTTCATGAGTGTTTTAGCTCGAATGTCATGAATAACAAGTACCTTCATTTTTACTACATTCCTTTAAATCTTCCCATCGAATGTGGGCTGAATTTTTTAACACTCTACTGAACTCACGCAGACAAGAAACACCAAAAAACTCATAAAATATTAAGAAATAACAGAACATCCCACGTCTAGGTATTTACGACTCATTCTTAAGAAGGAAGGGTATCTAAAATTTTTCTTAAAGGGAACGATTAAGAAATTTTCAGTCAAGCAGGCACAGAATATAGAAGAGGTCTTTGAAGAACATAATATGAAATATAAGGTAATAGAAGTATTGCGATGGGGGTTAAAATCTTAAAAGGATACTTTGTGTTAATCACGTTTTGGAGGGTGCTGATTTTGGAAAAGTGGTTTTTGATCATTGGTCAGTCTGTCATTCTGTCTGAAACCGCTCTACAGCTTGAACTAAAAAAGGCTACGAACTTCATATTTGGCAAGCGAGTATACAGTACCTGTCTGACGTCACAAGGTTTTAAGAAAATTGGTACACACGCATGGTAGCTGCCATGGAAATTTTAGGTTTAAAAATTATTGAAATTGCTTAATAAAATATCACAATGTAAGGTATAATTAAATATGTGCATTGATTTATTGAACGGTAATAAAAAGTCATAGTATTGCGTCCCTTATGTTTTGTTAGTATATAAACGATTCTAAACTGTAAATTGAATCTAAATGTCCTAAAAATAAAAGATAACATTAATGAAAGATCAATCTCAAATGTAAATCTATTTTTTTATCGTACACCTAAAAAAAACATTAGCTTTGAAGTTTAGTTTTATGGCCGGAAGAACTAAATTTTAAAACATAAAATGGTGACTTCATTTTTTATTTCGTCAAATTCCTCATCAAAACTAATTTTTCTCAAACATTCTGGCGAAAATATGCATTGATAGATTAACATAGCGGTTTGTAGTTTGGAGACCCGCTAAAAATACATAAAAACTTGACCACGATAACAATCAAGGTAAGATCCAACCATCAAAAAATTATTCAAGATTTCGTATGCAAAAGGAGCAATCTTAGGTGGGAAAACCATAAGAAGTTCCTCGTATATTTTCGAGAAAATAAAGGTGTGTAATGTAAATGTCGGATCTGGTTTTGAATGATTAATTTATAAAGAAGAGTTTAGAGATCCCACGCTTGGATATTGAATGTAGGTGGATCTTTGAAAAAAAAATTAGAACTACTTAGTGTATATAGTGTGCAAAGTTTGGCACGAAAGTTTGCTCTAGTATTTGACTTTCATTTTGAGTGGGAATGTGTGGGGGTTATATGTATTGTATTTCACTGAAAACTTTCTTTTTGTTATATAATAAGATTTAAATGGGGTTATATGAAGTTTTATTAATAGGGGAGGTCTTAGAGAAATGTGTTACTTTGTTAAGGTGAATGATCTTCAGAGAAAAGAAATATCTGAAAGTCTTTATAAGATGGTTTTCTATCCTTTAGTAATTTATAGTATTCCAAACATCGTTTAACTAAATTCTTATTTGGAGAGTAACCAATGTAGCTTGTTTGTTGTAATATTATCATTATAAAACATAAAATTTTATCATTTAAATAGTAGATTGATTGTCCTAAGCATAATTTAGTTTCTTTAAATAACAAGTTTTAATAAGCTATTCCATTAAATCGAAGTTCTAAAGGATAAAAATATTCCAGAATTATTTTTCAAAATGCATGCTTCTAACGATAAATAAAACTAAATCTTTAAATCTTGTTAACGTGTTATAATAAAATAATTTATTTAATGAATTACTAAACATTAGTGGAATCGACAATATTAATCGATTGGTTATACAATATACATTCTACGAACAGGTATATAATAACTTGCGTAGTAATGTATTTTCTACCTAACATAACGCTTCTTAATATGCAATATGGTTTTCAGATTCGCAATATTGCAACATGATTGTTTTTAATCCAAATATACACACAGTATCTATGCAGAAAGGAAAGAAACTTGAAATTTATATGATAGCCATCTGTCAAACTCTACAGAATTGATTGTTAAACTGTTGCAACATATCTACCTCGTACTGTATATTATTTTGGCACTCCGATCCCTGTCCTTCAACTTGGTTTGTAAAAAAAGTTTTAAATGAAATAATCCCAAATAAATCTATCCTTCAACTCTACTTTAATAAGAATGCCCTTTTAAATAGACCAGTTGAACCCTTTGTATACAAACCGGCGTTTCTACGAATGTTTTTTTCCTTGACCCGCATTCTAGTTTAGTTATTCAGAGTTTGTATTAAAAATTAATTTTAGCTGTTTTTTTTCTTTTAATTTGTTTTAAGTTGTCATTTACAGTTTATTTGTGTACTGGGTCACTTTTTTATATTTGACTTGGACAGCTGTTTAATTATATTTGAATTGGAGTATGTTTTCATTTTGGAATTTGGCCACCAAAATCTTATAAGTTGTTACAGGCAATGCCTATCACTGAGACAGTAACGTAATTTTAATTGTACTGAAACATTTCTGGCATATGATTAATTTAAAATCGCCAAACAATCTGTCAATATCTCGTATTGTAATTCAATTTTCCAAAAGTGTATTGCGAAGTGCTTTGCTATATCCTGTAATTATAGCATCAGCTGCCTTGGATTAAATCGCAAATATATTTGGTGACTTTCACATACACCACAAATTTTAATTAAAATGTACTTGCCCCAAAAATTTCAAATTTACAAAAGTACTAATACGACGCTGTGCCGGACTACCATGTCTTCCTGTATTAATCCGACGGAGAAAGAAAACAATTTGATAAGCCAGATTACTATGGCTGTATTGAATATTTTTGAAAACTGTTTTTAGATGATAAATGCAGCTGGCTAACAGGGCTCTACAATGCCACTTTTTGAAATTGGTTAGGATATTAGGTAATATTATTGATTGAAAATATTAACCTTCTCGTCACATTCACGGATCGCGCTGCACAAAAAAAATTTCAATCTATAAATAGTGCTGTGTATATTACTCTAATGCACATCAAGTTTGTCGTGTTCTTGATTCTGCGTGCGATGATGCTTTTGAGCTGCATTGGGATAGTTCTCGGGTTTTACCGTAGCTCGGAAACTTCTTGACCCCTCCCCAATAGCTCGAGGGCGACTTAAATGCTTTTAATCCCAATGATAATTTGGGATAATCATTGTAGAATTTTTTTTCTGATCATCCATAGCCATTGATATAAAGCACATCATTCGATTCTTCAAACTTTTTTCCATTAGAAAATATTTTTATTAATCCCGATAGATATCAGCCCTATTTAATTTTTTCTAAATTATGATCAGAAACATGATGATGCCAAATGGCATCACTATGACTGAAAGGGTTAACATCACCAAACAAACCACAAATCCAGGTCTATGCTTAACTTACAAATAGAACCCCTTTGTGTCCACGCTGCAACCCCGGCACCATTCCCTTGACCCAAATTGTGTCTTTACAAATTTACGCTTCATTTAAAACCAGAGTGGACGCATGGCGAAGCAAACTTTCTTGCACACGCATTTTGGCTAAATAAAGGCGACTCATCCTCGTTTTTGTGCGGTTAGAAATGAAGATCCGATTACTGACAATGCCAAAAGGAATTCGGTAGTCCTTCCGTTCTTTTTGTGAAGCATTTGCGTTGATGTAAAGTTATTTGCGTTGATGTTAAGTTATTTTCCTTGATAATTTTTTTTCAACTAACTTTAACATTTTCTTGCATTGTAACGTCTTGATCCGTAGCTTCCCGCCGAAAGGGAACAAAATTCTTTTCGGACAGATTGAGGCGACATCTAATTTGGAGGGGCTTATGTCCGAAAAAATGGACGGTTTGGACGTTTTGAACGAAATGAAATTTAACCTACCTTTCATTGTTTAAAAATTTAAAGGGTATCTATAAAAATTACTACACCGAATTAATCGAAACTAAAATGTTTTGTAAATAAATAGTGGAATAGTGAGTTCCGAAGTCTTATTGTGTATTTTCTCACCATTACAGCAAAAACAATCGAACATTTAATGTGGACCAAATAATTTGGGTTAATATATTGCACGTCATAACGATGTATGACTTGGGTAAGCAGACCTGTTGCATTTTGCAGAAGAGGTTAGTTTGTTATCCAACAATCTATTTATTGATAAAAATTACCCTAATAGGTATCCATTTTACTTGTTATAGTTTTCCAAATAATGGGATTCTTGAAATTTTATTGATTTCGTAGCTGAAAATATAATCACTGATACAAATCTGGTCAGGATAGGTATGACACATATTATCTCTTGCCATAATTATGTGAACTAAGATCAAGCCACAAAATATCGCTCTGTAAATGGTAAACTGAAGCCTTTACTATGTTAATTTGGAGATAGATCGCTTTTATATGTAGTGAAACAAATGTGGAAATTCCTTGTTTGTCCCAGTCATTTATAATTCATTCTCAGTAGCCCTCGTGTAGCTCTAGTGCCACGATAATTCAAACCTAACCTAACTTAACCATTTATAATTAAGGTTAGAATTTAAGAAATGGTATAAATTGAGTATTTTTTCACAAAGAACAAAATTTTGTTCAATTTTTAATTAACATTTATTACTCGTTGATAAATTGATTCCAAAAAAAATCACGCAATTTTATTTTTCTTACAGAAATTCTTTGAAAATAGCTCATTAAATAACATACTAAATTTATCATAGAAAATAGTTATGCGAAGTTTTGTGGCACAGAAATGTTTTAAAAAAAACAAGAACAGATCGGAAAAGAAATCGTATTAATTTTTCACCATTCCAAATCTTAACTTTGTTTTTCACTAGAAAATACAACTGGTGATGAATAAAGAAACGTATTCTTTAACATTTCTTCGTAACGGAAGATGGACATATCTTTCACGGTTTTACTCGACAGAAAAGTGACATAGTTTAACAACTGGATTTGAGTAATTTCGCTAGTTTTAAATCTACCGTAGAAACCAAACAACCCATGTCGTTATTAAATAGCAAACCGGAACTTTTTAGTCTAAATTCTAAGCATCTTCTCATAAGAATTTCCAAAATAGGTTTTAAAAATTTTAAGTTTAATGAGAGCGCATTTAGTGTGGGAATGGTTAAATGTAAAGAGGTTAAGTCCTCAAAGATAACCGTCTATTTAATTTGTCACATCAACGGGGTTCAAAATGAGGTCCGTCGCCAATTTTTATAGCTTTAATGCTACGTTTATTGAACTAAACGAAAATAAATTTAATAGCATTTATTATCACACAGTCTGTTTCAAGTGTCCGGGTTCGAAATCCGGATTAGGCAGGGGTATTTGTTGGCCCGAGTACATGCGGAGAACGTGCTCGTTGATCTGTGGGTCGGAAAGTCTTGTGGGCGGTTATAGCGCAGTACAATTGGTACAGGCTGTCTGTAGAAAATGTCCCTACCCTGCAGCTACGTGTCTAAATTGAGGATGTGGCGCTCTCACTGAGTACAAGTCAGACACCCACCCTCATGGGTCCTCAAAGCCTTGTGCCAACGGATGCTACTGCACACTCTTGCTTTCCAGGATATGACATGGAGACACACAACAAAACATTGAAATACATAACTTAATTTTGTAGTACCAAAAATCTAGTAACGAGTGAAGTTCATGGGATAGTCGTAACATTAGATGTTCCCGTGATACTGCGGTTAAGTCTGATGGTAATGATTGACGATTATACCATGCTTCTACCTTTCTTTTAATAAATCAGTCAGGTGTCGGCTCGTCACTTGACTGTGGTTCTAAAATACGACACCCGTCGCCAATAGCCCTCGTGTAGCTCTAGTGCGACGAGAATTCAAACATAACCTAAAACTTAATAAATCAATACATGTAAAAACAGATTTAGGTCCACAGAAAATGTCCATACATTCTTTGACTAATGTCGTTTGTCTCCTCGGCATAGCATGGATTGCTGTAGCTTCCGTTAGTGCAATGCTCAGAGAACGATTGATGGTTTAACCTCTTGTGGACCTGGCGTCCCCAATTGGGGAATTTTTTAAAACCTCCCCACAAATAATTGAGGCTTTAATTTGTTCCGAAATTAACCTGGCCCGATAGAAGATCGAAACATCAGTTTTCAGCCATTGATTACAAGCGCCATTTATTTCTACATAAAATGAAGTTGATCGGGTATCAATACGATATTTGAATTCTTAAAAGTAATTTTTTTTCTAACCTTTCAAAAACTTCTAGTTAGTTTTCAAGGCATTTTGCATTTAAAACAATGTTAAAATATGTTAACTACAAATAAGTGATACGGCCTTTTTAATTTTAATACATTTATTGCACACAAATGTGTATTTTTGGAGCTTAAGGCGTGTCCCTAAGTAACAAATAAACATAATTTTTTCAAGTGTCTATGAAAACATACTTTTTAGCATATTTCTATGAAAAATGTTTATATCAAAAATATGTGTAGGATTTTGCTCGGGTCTTAAGAGGTTAAGTCTGACCTCTATTCCGAGAAAGTGCCACTTTCTCCATTTAGGCATCTTTTGGAGGAGAGGGGCAGTATCTTCATTGAGCCTGCACTCTTCGTAACTGTGCTATGATTGACCACAGGACTTTCGGATCCACAGATTTAAAGAGCTCGTTCTCCGCATGTATTTGGGACAACACATTTCCATACCTTATCCATGGATTTGAACCTGCGCTCACTCGCTCGCTTCTTTCACTTGAAATGGTAAAAACAAGCTTCAATGAGATTGTACAATAGCTCATTACTTTAAAGAATCTTTGTGAAGTATAGGAAATCGACGACATAAAACTATTGCAAATTCCTCTTAAATAATCGTTTAAAAGATTCTTCTGTTCCTTTAAAAAACCTTTAATGTTTTTAGCTAAAATGCCTTGAATTTAGAGTAGTATTCTTTAAACAAATGCTTTTGTTTACTTTTATGCAGCAAGTTTTTTAAAATCATTTATTTCGATACAAATGCCAAAATTAAAAAAAAATCAAACTAAGAAAATAGCTAATATTTTAAACTTCAAATTAACTATATGAACAGTAAATTAATCGTCACTAACTTCCAAATATCTACCACACTTCAACTACATTGTAATGTTCATGTTAATAGAAGTTTAAACTCGTGTTTGAATGACGTATTGACGTGACCAACAGTCCATTGCATTCCTGGAAGTTTTATTTGCTAAAACATTTCTTTTTTCGCAATGATGGCTAATATAACTTATCCGGGTAGCCAATCAAATATATCGCATAATACGTAGAAAAACGACGTACCTCCTATGTTAGCTCAATATAAAAAGCGCCACTTTTGTACATTACTATATATGTTAAAGCCGTTTTACCGCAACTAAAAGTAAATTCCTCGCTGCCAATGCTTTTATAAAAGGTGAGGATAAATAAGGAAATGATAACTGCTTTAAAATAACAATACAGTAAGCTACATGTAAAAACAAATCAAATCAGCCGGAAGATTTCCGTATAGGTTTCTACTTTCACAAAAAATTTACAAGACAGAAGGGTCAGTGGAAATTCTTCAAATAACTTAAACTCTTACATTTAGCAACTCAAGTCATGAGTCAAAAGTTTTCGATCTATCGAGGGTTTACTTTGTAGTAAACACCTATTCATTCAATCGGAAAAAGTTAAGGTATTTGCATATTTGCTTTGAAAACTTTTATTCACGGAAGACTTTAAAAATATCGTATAAAGACTTGATTTGGTATTATTGAACTTCTAAAAAAATTAAAATTTAACAAGGAATTTGTGTACAGGATGTTCGTACTTTAAAGAAAAACTTTTGAAAATTAGATAAATAGCTATGAATTTATTTGACCTGTGGAACATAAACTTTCTACATTTATAAGCGGGTAATTAAAGCATGCTATTTAATTGCCTATTTATTAAGATACTTTTTGATAAGCATCTTTAAGTCATTGATGAATGCATCATACATACTCCAGTGTCTTATATTTATTAAAATACTTTTCGATCAGAAGCTAAACATATTTCTATAATTTTAATGTAGCTCCCCACCATGAGGGGTCTAATTTTTCAATGCTTTAAAATTAACTAATTTTTTGTGGTAATGATGAATAATGTTAAATGAAATATTTAACCAAAAAAATTTATGTAAAATGTATTTTTTAAATACAAATTTTAAGGAAATTTACCCTAAATATAAGAGCTATGCAAAACACCAAAAGTAAAAAATAATTAATTTTTTCATTAAATATTAGCTGTGTCATTCTTTAGACCTTGTATATTTTGACATCGGATTCAAGCAACATTCCTAATATTTTAGGAATTACTAAAGCCATGTTATAGATATTTTTAAAAGGAAATTTTAATATTAAAAGTCAAAAAAAAAAATTCAGTGATTTTACTTTGATCTCATTTCAAAACACTTATGCTATAAAATTTTATTTAAAGTTTGTTTATGAAATTATATTAAGTAGTCTTTGACATCAGGCTCTAAAAAAACATTGTCGTTAAAAATTTCCGTTCTTCAGAAAACGTTTTTAAAGTTACGGGTTACAGAAGTACACAGGGGGCTATTTTTCTTTCTTTTTTTGAAATAGAAATAACTTTTAATTAAATTATCATGGAGTAAAAATCTGTTTTAAACGCTAATCATATGGCTTCTCTTTAGGACAGTAAAATAAAATTGTAAAAATTGTCAAAATTTGACGTTTTCAAGTTATGCCCTTTGATTACACTTATGCCTAGCATTTCCATAAAATACATAAACATCTTACGTTATCCCACGTTACATTCAAGTTATCTGTTTCAGTGAGTTACAAATAAATAACACGGGTTTTAAATTTAATTATCTCTCCTCCAAATGCCAACAAATTGCTCAAAGTTCAAAAGTCAGCTATTCCTCCTTGAAACTGAAAGCGAGCGCCAAAAATACTTAAAGGCTGTATTATTGAAATTTCGGGTTGCAATAACGGGTTCTTACGTCAATATCACGGAAACTAGCGGCATTTTAACTCAAGCCATAAACATAATTTCTGCTAAAAAATTTGGACTCGATTGCTTTGCCTTAATGGGGAAAATATCCCAAATACCGGTTCCACCCCTCATATCAAAACATATGCGGAAAAGTGGTGTATGAGATAAAGACTTTCTAGTTAAGTCAGTAAAGACCATTTGCAAAGAAACTTGCAATTTGAAAGTCTTTTTTTTTATTGTATACACTCTTAAAAATGAATGCACAAAAACAAAGAAATTTTCCTTAATTTTGACGATTCCATTACTGGCAAATGCTCAGTTTTCGTTTCCTCAAAGTGAGGAAATTCGAATCGTCATTTTTAAGAGGATTTGAACGTCGTCAAATCTAAAGAAATATTTCGTCATTTTTGAGCATGTGAGTACAACAATGAGATTGTTTCCTCAAAATCAAGATACAGAATCATCAAATCAAGATCGTAAAAGTGAGGATTCGCGTTTATTCAAAAGTCACGTGATAGATTGACGAAACAATCCTCAAAATTAACGAAATGAGGATTGAGGATTCATAAATCGCCTAAAATGAAAGTGTTATTTTTGAGAGTGAATATACAAAATATAATACATAAAGGTTTATAGCGCTAAAAAATTTGTTTGGGAAAATTTAAGCCTCATTAAAAGATTGTTTAGACTAAGCGTTTTTATTTGTTAAGAAAGCTATTAATGTAAAAATCTAATGGGTATTTAATGGGTTAAAAATGAAGATCCAGCAACTGATTAAAAAATCAATCGGATCTCCAATTGGTACAAAACCTGGGATGCATTCAGTAGATTCTTAATTTTTATAATTTGCCTGATCAGATTTGTTTCAGTGATTCATTTGACTATGAAATCATCAGAAAAGTTTATGAATTGTATATAATTAACGTTTTTTTATTTGAAAATTTTAAGGTAATGAATCCTGCACTATTTTAGCTCTCCTATTTAGTTTCGATATTTTGACTATTTGCACTTACAGCTGGATACTTGAACAACAAATTTAACTGGTACTACGCAATGTATGTCTGGTTGCCCTATCTTCGATACAAATACAATAAAAATGACACTTAAAATCATTCTCATATATGAAAATGTTTCGTTTTTCGGCCAATACGCCATTTTCCTTCAATTCGAAAATTCATCAACAGCATTCCGCTCCGAGCAGAAATAACTAGTTCTTTTTTGTTATCTTCTGCGGCCAAAACTAGGCCAAGGAGGACTGCTGGTCAGCCTGAAGGCTCGCTGTAAACTGTGGCCATCCGCGTTTTAAAAGAACCGTTATCAAAAAGTAGAATCTTTTTTGTGGAATGGAATATGGCAAGGCCCCTCGCTGCTTCCGCCATTCCGCTTTTGATTTAATTCCGATTTGACCATGGACACATACGCATGTACTGATCTCGCTTACGTGCGAAGTGGGTTCGAGAGAACACAAAAGGGTCTATTCTTATAATTTGGAAAGTGTTTTTTTAGCATTGTTAAACCTTATAACTTGCCTCGGTGTTTTGCTTTGCAAAAAAAGTTTAAAAAAAAAAGGTTTCTCCCATTTTGAAGCCTGCTTTGAATCCAGCGCAAATTTTTGTTTCTTAGTCACGTCACGGGTTTCGATTTAACCCTTTCAGTCCCAGTGATGCCATTTGGCATCATCACTTTCAATATTTTTTTCAAATTTTTTATGTCCCGTTATGACATCCAAACGCACATCATTCGATTCTTCACACTTTGTTCTATCAGACAATATTTTACATTAATCTCAATAGAAGTCAGAACTATTATTTTTTTTATTTAGAAAATAGTCAACAAGCGTTTCTACTGATTTTTGATCAGTTCACTTCAGTTCCACATATTTAAAACACAATTTAAACTGTTTCGGTTAAAATAATTACTAATTTTTTTTAATAATATGTTCAGATACCTTAAAATATATAACTTGAAGTGTTTTTAGGTAATATATATTTTTTTATTTTGTTGTTTTCCACAGTTAAAAAATTTTGGCATTGTTTCAAAAACCATATAAAAAATTTAAATGAATTTTTTTTCTTATGGAATTCGTATATTTGACCTAAAATAAGCTTATTTTGTGAATATCTGATGTTTCTGTAGTGTAGTAAATTTTTGGGACTGAAAGGGTTAAGAGGCATTAAAAATGGCAGGCAAAAATCTAATTTGTTTATAATCTAATAAATCTAATTTATTTAATTTCAAAATATACTTAACAAGATTTATGTCTAACGACCTTAATGACGATATTGAATTTGTTTATTATTTAACATATAATATGTACTTGTTTTTTCGAACACATTCCCATGTGAATGGGCATAAATATAACTTCATTCCGTTCTATTCTGCTTAGTTCGGAAGTCTTATTTATAAAGTAAAACTGTGAGCTATTGAGCGGAAGAGCACGATTTTACAATCTCTACGGTCCTATTACTAAAACAAACTTTACTGTAACTTGGAATGCACTTAATAATTTATCAAGTTGTAAAGTAATGAATGACTTAATTTAACCCCCTCCAAATCTTGCATTTTTAACGCTAAAACTTAATTACTTTTTTAACCCCAACTAAACGTAATTACTTAAATTATACCTTTTTCACATCCTTAATATCACTTAGTACGTCAATATTATAACTACCCCCTGTCGCCGACAAACGGTCACCTAGGACAATGGTTCCCATAGAAAATTTGATGGGTCATCTTGGCCTTGCACCTTTTTACACAAATAATCTTAAATTTGATTGGTGGGGAGAGTTAGACATTCCTCGCCATTTTTGTGGATCATTCAGACACTCTCCCGCCGACTTAAGACTACCAATCTATTATCTCCAAATGTCTAACTGTTAAATAAAAACGACTTGTCTACTTTAAAGTTTCCCCTGTCGACTTATTTTGCATGATTTCCTAAGTTAATTCCCTTTCATTCACCATTAAGCTCAGTATAGAAAGTGTTAATAAGCTGTTTAACACAAAAGAATATATTTATGTTTACGCCTGAGCAAAACTTAGTTATGCATACGGCATCTGGATGGTGGAAGCGTAAGGATGAATACACGTCCAAAGTTTTCAATCACATTATAATACAGGAAAAATTCTTCTTATTCATATGATAATTATTTCATTCTTGACTAAGAACTCATCTGACCGGAATGGCTGGAACGAAAAACCGCGCCCGAATCAAACGCCCACAGCATAAAAAACAACCTAAAGTCGACTTTGTTTATTTATACACTTTGAATGTCCAGAGCAGAATCGCCTACACATCAGACATTCCATGACTTTTAAACGGTGTTGTGTTGTTTGGGTTCTTCTTGAAGAATATGTTAAATATTCAGACTTTTTAGTAATACATTTTGTGAGAACTGTCCTTAAATAGCGCTACACTCTAAGACATTTCCATAATTTTTGAAATTGTATGCATCGTTTAGCGGAGTTTTTTTTTTGCTATGTCCACACTACGGTAATAAAAATGGCTATGACATGGAAATGCACATACAAATTGTACAGGCATGCGCGCGCACCTACCTCGAATGGTACAAATTGTATATGCATTTCCATGCGCGCATTTCTTGTCGGTTTTTATTGTCGTAGTGCGCACATAGCATTTGGTAAACTTTAAGGGAAAATCAAATTCTTTCAGAACTATTCTATATCTTAGAATATTTGATAAGGGAATATATTGTTTTGAAGTGCGTAAATGTGCTTACGGTCTAAATATTATACTATTATCGTTGCTCCGTCTAGCTTGCATTGTTCCGTCTGTTTGAAACCACTCTACAGCCCGAACTAACATAACCACGGACTTCAAACTTCGAAAACTAGTTCCTAGTTGGAAAGTCATAATTAGGTTCTTGAGAACCATTCATGCGTAAGAGGTCGCTACCTTTAGAACTTTACAGGTATTGAAATTAACTTATAGGGCAGATAATTGAATTTGAATGTTTCGTTTTTAGTTTTAATTGAAAGCAGTGTAGGTGTTGCACGCCTATTTTTTGATGATAATTTGATATATTACCTTAAGAAAACTTCTCGAAATAAATTGGGGGTTTTATGGGATAAAACCAAACTCTACAAAATAGTTTTAAGTGTAAAGTTAGTTTTCTCACTATCATTGACTACAACTACACTTTAAAAATACCAGTTTGTTGCTTCTTATATTTCTCTCTTCAACAAAGAATTCCTTCAACCATGCCTCCCAGAAAATGTTAAACGCCAACCATTCATTGTCCGCTTATTATCACTCGCCAAAAATCTCAATAATTCCGATGTGAAGAAACTCTAAGCTTCTTTTTTACAAGACTTTTTAGAAGGGTGGACTGATATATTCAAAAGAGGTTTTAAAAGACAATGCAGAAACCGGTGTTGGGCTTTTGTTACAAGGGCAAGGTTGTCCAATGTATAGGATGTGTTGCTTTTAAAGTATCTAAAGTTACGATGTTTTTTAAAAGATAGAATCAGTCTTTTGTTTGGATTCTTCCGCTCATGACTTTAGAATTAAGAAAAATATTAAGACTAGTTTGGTTCTTAAGGCGTTTAATCTCTTTTTTTTAGATTTGGAAGAGTTACTATTAATTCAAAGCTTTTAGGTTTAACGTTTAGGTTCTTTTGTTGAATGTAAAAGTTAGGCACTGAGCCAGTTTTCTTTGGAATTTGTGGCAGTTTGTCAAATTTTACGACTAAACGTGGTAAACGGGTCATTCTTGAGAAAACGTACAATTTGAGGAGAAAAAATCTCGAAAAAAAAATATTGATGAAAGTTTTTGAAACTTTGGATTTGAGTTAAAATTACGTACTGCATTGAAAAAATAATATCAGTCCAGATCATTTAATTAATATTAATTATTCATATTGTAATACATGGACCGAATACACGGACATGATGGTACACGGACATGACGAAATCGTACATAAGAGCTTCCAGACGCAAAATTTTTAGGGTTTAGAGAACGAAACTTGCAAACTGGCAATATATACCTTATTTCTTTCCATAAATACAAAATTATAGGTAAAAATCATTAGCTTACCTTCTCATATCTTGACCACAGAAATGACGCTATGATCTTGTCAATGGCCTATTTTTAACCTTTTAACTTCGAATAACTTTTTATCTATTGTGGTACTCAAACTATCGACGTGATACAACGCTTAAAGTGTATTATTGAATACTAATAAGAATGAATCGGAGTAATATTATCATTTCTAGATAGTTATGCAAGCTAAAGAATAAGTTGCACACGGACATGACAAAAATCTGTGGGACATTTTATTTTCACGGTATTTATGTATTTATATTCCTTTTATGATTATATTTTATGTTTTGTATGTTCTAGTAGTGTCAGCTGAACTAAAAATTAACTTTACTTATGAGAAATTAATATTTAATTAGTATAAACTAACAAAAACAGCTCCCGGACATGACGGTGAGACTGCCCACGGACATGACTTGTCAGTCTGTGGACACAAATTTGTACACAAAATAAATAATTTTTTGAATTATTTCAACGCTAGTAATTAGATAAAATGTTCCTTATTTTAATTTATTCAAGTGGAAAAATAACTTTTGTT
Organism: Hylyphantes graminicola; assembly: GCA_023701765.1. NCBI lineage: Eukaryota > Metazoa > Arthropoda > Arachnida > Araneae > Linyphiidae > Hylyphantes > Hylyphantes graminicola. Next base: position 21,333,932 of record CM043116.1, read on the forward strand.
CATACGAATTATATCTTGCGGGGATATGTTTTTGTACGCTTTCTCAAGAATGACCCAAACATCAAGACAAGAGAAATGCGAAATGTTCTAGCTAGCTTAACCTATTAAGACCCGAGCAAATTCCTACCCATATATTCTTAATCTAAACATGATTTTCATGCAAATATATGCTAAAAAGTGTTTCAAAAGAAAAATTAAAAATTATGTTTAATGGTTACTTAGGGACATGCCTTAAACTTTAAAATTACACATTTTTTGTGCTGTAAATGCAACAAAAAAGGCCGTATCACTTATTTGTAGCTAACAGATTATTTTAACATTGTTTTTAATGCAAAATGCATATACATTCAACTACTAAAAGAATTTTTTGAAAAGCTTCAAAACAAATTTAAACGATGTTTTTAAGAACTCTAATACCGTATTGCATCTGAAATAATAGACCTTGATAAAGTTTTTATCGTGATACCTTCATTTAAGTGTTCTATTTTGAAAAAATGTATACTTAAAGCTGGTTGTACTACATATACTTTTCATAAAACAAATATCCAATTTACAATATAGGAAATATCTATAAAATTAAGTAATGTGAAACATTTTAATGATTTATTTATCTAAATAACAAATGAAGCATATGAAGCTGTTTTTAACGGATATACGGTTACGTAAATACGAATTAAAATACAACACCAACCGGATTAAGAAGAGTTATGTTCACTCCCTTTTTAAATGATTACAAGAAGTACAAATTAAAACAATCTTAATATTCATGGCATTCCCTGATAACCGAACCTAAAGAAAGATGCTTCTAACCTTATACCTATGTCGCTATTTGCTTATGTAAATGGCAAGGTCGTGTAGAAATGAAGGTTACGAGGCCGGAAAAAGTATCGACATTCATTTTGCGCAGCAATCTTCTCTGGAATTGATTCTGATAACCTTGATACGTTTTTTTCAGGTGCATTAAAGTAATTATAATACGTGTCATTCAAGCAGGAAAACGGATTTATCAGTTTGGTAGAGTCTCCGTTATTCTAGGTCAAGTGTTTGACATTCCAATGTGCTTAAAATTGTAAATTTTTTTGTAAAGCTTTGTATCCGTATTTTTTTTTAATACTAAAAGTTTGCAATCGGTTTTTTTTGGCTCGGATATGTGATTTCGTTTAGTTAAAAATGTTTTTTAAAAAATCGTTTCTTTGGTAAAGTTTATCTAAAAGAATTTTGTAACGGCGCAAAACTTAACGTTTTTTAACTTCGTTATAAGTTACCGTTTCCGAAACACGGCACACTTCATTATAAATCTGGAGTCAAATCTTGAATCTGAGATGTAAAACCCCCATGAACTTAGCATTAATCAAAAATAAAATTTAGTAGGTTTAGTACATTAAAAGTTTAATAAATAGGTAATTTTAATCTAATAAATATACATTTATGAAGTATAATGATGTATATTTATCTTGACATATCATCTACCCTTTTAAGCAAATTTATTTAGTTAAATTTTTAAAATATTAAGAGCTTTTACTTTGTAAACTATGTAAATGGGTTTGGTTAATAATAAACCTAAATGTGTATGTGGTTTGAATTAAAATGATAACGATTTAAATTAAGTTAAATGGCAGCACAAGTTATGATTCCTATATTTACACTAAATCGGTAACATTTGCATGTTGGAATTGAATGTTGAAAAACTAAGCTTATGACTTCTCTCAAATATAATCTACACTTGCTTTCTAAGCTCATCTTCAGAGCTTGACTAAAACTGTCGATGAACATTTCAAAGAAAAATCAAGGTAAACAAATGAGTTTTTGGACTAAATATTTTTTTGCACTCTAATAATCAGAAGGATCATTTTTCAAGGCCATGCGTTTCGATTTCTGCAAAGTTACGCATCATTGGCATTGTATATGCGTTTGCTATTTTTAATTTGCACGTTACTAGAACGAAACAAAAAAAAATAATTAGTTTTAAAGTAAATCTTCCGACTTTTAAGTCGGTAAAAGGATGCGTTTTAGACCCTTATTTAAATTTAAAATAGCGTAATTATTTTAAAAACAAACGTTAAAGAACGTGACTGAAGATGTTATAATTTAAGACTTTAAAGAACGTTACTGAAGACCTTATAAATTTATGTGTGGCAACGTTGCTGTGAAAAGGAAAGAAAATGGAAGTTGATATTCTAAATGCTCCTGTAAATATAGTATATTAAAACTAATAAATTATTTATAACGCTACCAAAGACTACTGAATACTCAAGTAATTCGTCACAAATGACTTACGTTCTTGTGTTCAGCTACATAAGGAAATAAAAATTTAATTGGATCTACCCATGATATTAAGATATATAAATGACATTATGGATTTTTTTCATGACCGTAAAAATGCATCAGTTTTAGTTTTCTTACACCCAAATATTTGTGCTTAATGTTGCTTGCTTATGGGTAATATTCATTTTAAATCCCCCACTAAAAACATATGCTTATTTAAAATCATTCTGTAATTTAACGGTTTTTGAACATCGCAATAAATATTTGCAGTGAGATAGGGCACAGAGAAAAGAACGAAATTGTTTAAAATGTCGAATACCAAAGACGAGCCCTAAGTACGATAACAAAGTTGATTACAATGTTTAACAGAAACTATTTAAATAAGCATGGGAAAAAATCGATTGAAATATGGGGCACGATTCCTTCAAAAAAGCGTGTTACTAGTGTCAAAATTTACAGAGCACGTACATAAACTCTCCTGAAACACATCTTTGGGGCTCTTATGAAAATATATTCCAAACTGTCACCGGAGGACAGAAAAATCTAACATTTTAATCTCTCTCCGGAGGGGAAGAAACACATGTACCGGAAAATCGCTATTTCCCAACAATCATCCTATTAAGTGTTCATAGATGACTTTGAAGATATATGAAGTTATCAATGAGATTTTTTGAAGCAGAAATAATTTATTCCGAAGAAAGGTTATGCCGCTTTGCTTCTAAGGTGTTGTGTGCTAAAGATACTGAATTTCATGATATGATTGGAGGTTTAGTGTAGTTCCGTTGAAATACTTGTTTTAGCATTGTAAGCATCTCTTACTTGCTATACACTATCCTGTTTATTTAACCCATTTAGTCTCAGTGATGCCATTTGGCATGTTTCTGATCCTAATTTTAAAAAAAACTTAAAAGGACACATTTCGGGATTAATAAATATTTTCTGATAAAAAAAAAGTTAGAATCGAATGATGTGCTTTTTGATATCATAAATGGCTATAGACGATCAGAAAAAAAATTCTAAAATGACACCAAATTCTCATTGGGACTGAAAGGGTTAAGCAATAATCAGTATAAGATCTTTGAAGCAGAAATAATTTATTAGCGCGAAAAGTTATGCCGTTTTTGCAAGATGTTTCGTACTAAAGCAAGTAAACTCTCAATATGATTTGGAGGTTAATGCATTAAGACGACTTTGTGAACACAATTAACACCTTCATTTTCGAATAAAAGAATGAGCTTTGAATTTACTGAATTAGTTTTTTTTCGCATTCCCTGGTATTTAAATTATGCAATGATTGACAGTAAAGTGGTGTATTCTATCTAAAATACCATTTTGCTCCTAAATTAAATCATAAGCTTCAGGCTGTCATGTCTTTCTTCCTGTATCGTGGAAAACCCCCAAGCTTATGTTTGACTCCATCATAGTAAGAGGTTTAAGACTTTGATTTGTAGGGATTAATTTGTCAAGGTAACTAGAGTGAGACTATCACTGTAAGGTTAGTCGGAAGATGATTCAAATTGATTATGAAGTTATGTTTGAAGTTAGGGATATGTCAGTAGAGCTTTGTATGTTTTTGTTATGATACGGGTTTGGGGTTTGTAAGATATGAAATAGATTTTCAATTATGAATGGATTTGAATAAAAAATTGAAGCTTGGAAGTTGGGGGTTAACATAATTTGGAGATTAGGAGACCGGTTTGTTTTGATAAATGAAGCAAAATTGATTTAATCTAAAACGATCCTAACTTTTTTTCTTTTGTTCATAATGCTGCTTACTGCGTAATAGGTTTTCGCCATGAAAACGATATATTGCTTGTAGTTGTGAAATTATATCTTATTAAATGTATTTTAAAGTAAAGTAACAAATTGATGTATGCCAAGGTTGTTGAAAAGTTTTAAAACGTTAAAATATGTTGCGGATTAAATTACTGTTTTTGTATATTTAAAAAACAACGTTATATGAATCAGATCATTAAGTGTGTGTATACTGCGGCTCTATTTTTAACTGTAGTCATTTAAATTTAAAATAAGTAATTTTAAAAAATCATAAGTAGTTTTTCGATATATTCCTCGACAAATTTTATTTAGTCTATAATTGCATTTTCATTTGGTTTTGTCTTACGGCAGTAACTAAATACAGCTATTCTATTCAACTTTGTGAGATTAAGGTAGGCGAATACCCAAAATTCTAAAATTTTTACTATTACTTTAATCTTTTCCAAATTTGGCATAGTGATTAAAAATATAATGAGCAATGCTTTTTAGGCAATTTTTTTTATTTAAATATTGATTTATTTTAAACGGTGTTTTTCAACTAAAAAAAGGGGTTTGCGCCAACACTTCTAGTATAAAAAGTTTTACATTAGTTTACCTGAAATTTTTTACAGATGCTATTTCAATATATCTGTGCCATGAACCTCTAACATCCGGTGTAAATATATATATTAAGTTAATCGAAAACAATCCCTTTTGTGGTTAATTTATAATATTTTTCTTAACTTCTTTTCTTGTAATTTGTATGCAACTGTAGAGGGTCATTGCATGCATCAGTTCAAAACGAAGAATTTAACACATAATTAATGTTGATAGGATGAAAATTCAATGTGGTAGACTTGTTAGCGTAAACCTCCTTTTTTATTAGAAAAACAGTTTAAAACAAATAAATTACATTTAAATTTTAAAAAATGCCTAAATAGTACTATTCATTATATTTGAAATCACTATGCCAAATTTGGAAAAGATTAAAGCAATAGTAAAATTTTTTAGAATCTTGGAGAATTTTGTGTACTCGCCTACCTCTTAAAATAAATAAATTAAATATTAACAATGTATCTAATTCTCATCATTAAAAGCTTATAATAAATTAAACCTCTTATTTAAAATAGTTATAATGTTTTGAGTGTCACGAATTGTTGACCATAGCTAAAAACCATATAATGATGATACAAACTATAGATGCCTCGTTCTTGAAACAGTTTTTCTTGCGGATGCAAGGACAACAGAAAAATAACTCCTTTCCTCGCCTCATTTAACCTGAACCACAAAAAAATTAATAAGCGGTTCTATGTTTCCGCACATCAGAAAATGAAATTTGTGCCCAATTATTCTGACCATGATTTGTCAAGTGTATCACTATGTGTTTACAACCCATCTTCAACATTGAGGTAAAACAATAAAAAACAAGACGGGAAGTTCGAAAAAATTAAAATGACCCGAGCTGACCACCTGTCCCTTAGAAGCGGCCAGGAACGGGTCGTGCAAAAAACATCTCATTTACTTTCTAAACCATGTAATTGTATTCTTTAATTCGTAATTAAATTACTATCTTTCGTCAAAGTGAGCTATGGGTGGTTAAAATACCGTAATTTATATTGAGTTCATAAGGTATAACTTTTCTTTTATGCTTCTGCTTTTTAAGGTAACGTTTGTAACCGGACTACGTTACACTACATTACATCAGAGATATTAACGTATAGTTATAGCGTATTTATAGCAATTTTTCCATAGCAGCTTGTCGATGGACCTATGCTTTACTTTGTGATATGTTAGCAATAGAGCTCAAAAGTTTGGAATTTTTTTTTTGCATTACGATACATTAAGATAAAAATGAGAGATAAATATATTCGGATCGCAGTGTCCGTCTGTCACCCACTTTCACATCCGGAACCACAAATTACAGACATGGTAAAACGTCGATTTGTAGTTAATTAACATAAGTTACCTAAAAAAGTAGTTAGATTTTCAAAATAAGTGTTATATTTTTAAAAATTTGAAATTAAAAATTTTATTGTTTCAAAAATGATTGTATACCTGTTTTTTGTGTAAATTGATGCTCCAACTTGTCTTTACCCACCTTGTTAATATAGAGACGTATCCGTTGTCTTCAGGTGACTTTATTAGAACATTTCATTTTATAAAAACAGTAGTTTTTCATGCATGACGGTGTTAAATTATTATTAAATTACTAATATTTTCTAAAACGTATTGTGGAAAGGAGAGATTAACGTATATTTTATTTAAATTTAGCCAAAATGTAATCAGTATTTTTAAAACGTCGCTAAATTTTAGAACTTAATGCCTTTTAGTTTGTTATGCATAGCTACGAATTAAAGCTTTCGCATTCGTTGCGTTTCGATTATGTTCAGTGACTTAAGGCACTTGACCGTTTTTTAAAAATTGCATTATTTGATATCGAACATGTAGCCCAAGTGTGCCATTAATTCACTTATACAAAAAAAATATTGCTGTAGTTCATCGATTGGTACAGTCTAAATTTTAAAAATTGAAAAATTCTATTTAAAAAAATTAAATAACTAGTTATTTTACTTTCATATTTGCATAGTTTTGTTGGTGTTACTATTTTCTTATCTAATAAAAAATATTTGGACCGATTTTGTGATTTCAACAAACAATTCGTCTACGGGGACAGACTATCTCTCTCAAGCTAGGCATGTACGAAGAGACAAGGCAATATGAACCCGCGCCAAACATCGCATTTGAAACAATTTTCCCCATTTTAAAAGAAATCGCACGCATAGTATGCAAACTAATTATGAACAATCTAAAAGTTTTTCTTAGTTGTTAATGGAATTATTTTTTTAAATCTTGTAACTTATGCACATGATTTAGCTTTTATTTTTGCATTTAAAAATTCGGTTCAATTATCGCACATTGGCGTTCAATTTCACCCATTGCTAGCACATGCCTTAAGTTGAAAGAAATTTAAAATATTTTCAGTTATTAAAAGTAAGTTGAGTAATTAAAAATAATACGTTATAATAAAATGAGTCATAACTATAGGATTTCGGTGGCAGCCGATTCTAATATTGATTTCTAGATATATTTCGAAAATATTTATCAAGTCACATTTCAAAAAGCGCAGTTTTTTTAATTATATGATGAAATAAATGATGTAAAAATAATGGTGTCTTATAGAAAGAGCCATTTGAAATAGGTTAGTTCATAAATGAGATGAACACAATTTCGAGACTGGATGAAATATATTGATATTAAACCCCCTGAAGTGTTGAAAATCTTTGTTTTATTCGATGTTCCCGTGATACTGCGGTTAAGTCGAATGATAAGTAAAGATTTGGTGTAATGGTATGCAAGTACCGCTACTCCACTCGAAATATGGGGTAATTATGTTTATCTCGTTCCTGAACTAAACTATTTCAGAGTTATAAAGTAGAAAGGCAGCATTATTTTTGCCTCATTTGTTTCATCCTATAAATAAAACACTTTTTTGAAATGAAACTTGAGAAATATTTACTAACGAATTATATCTATAAATCAATGTTAGATTTGACAGCCACCGAAGTTCCATAGTTAGGACGTATTTTAAAGTGATATATTGCTAATGTCAAAAATATTTAATTAAATTCTTTTGGCATGAGGTAGCGGTGGGTGAAATTAAACGTTAATTTGCGATCTTGAACCGAAATTTAAGATAACTATTCACTTAGTGCACACACCGCATTCCGATATATTAAAAAAACAGGTGTTTTCAAATGCAAATATAAATTTTTTTTTAAATGGTACAGACATAAGGTTTAGAAAATTAATGCAGAAATTGTTAATATATTAAAATGTTTTAAAGGAATATTGATTCCATTCATAATTAAAGTTGTTTTTTATACATGTGTTTATGTTTAAGAAAAAAATAATTTAGCTGACCATATTTCTAAAATTGAATTTAACATATCTATTCAGGATAAAATATCAGATGTTTAACTTTTCATTCCAAAAAATATTAAAATTCGTTATTTTTCTCCTACTAAAGTCATCCGATGATAACGCATGGAGCATTTATTAACTGAAAGTTAGGGCATTTTATTTTAAAGGCAAGTTAAGGCATTTAATTTACACAAAATTCCAAAAAAATTAAGCAGTTTCTTTAGCAAAATTTTGTCCACCGATAAAACGATGCAGAATGATTTTTTGGCATTGGATCCATTACTTTTACTGGTCAAGAAAATTTGCATTGAAAATATTAGTCGGACCTTCTATTGACATAAATTTGAATGTATATTTTTTCCATTAAAATGTAATTCTCGTGGTCCATTTCAGTTCAAAGTTTCAGAATTTTATGAGTAAAAAGGCTTCTAGATCGCTTGAATTTAGGCCACTTATTTTTTAGCCAATTTGTAGTTAAAATTTTATTTTAAAAAATACTTCGTTCAATTTAATGTACAATGTTTATTTTTAATCAAAATTCTTTTATAGTTAGACTGTAAACTTTTCATGAAATTCAAATTGAATTTCAATTGCAATACTTCAAATAACCACTTACAAGCAGGTCAAAAGTTAATGAGTAATGTTAAGATCTGAGAAGAGAGAAAATGCTAAGTGTAGAATAATAATTGTATCATTGTTATGGACTTTGAAATAACTGCTTTTATTCTACAAAGTTTAATGGAATAGCTATCGAGATAAGTTTAATTTGTTAAAAATATATTGTATCAAATAAAGTTTTATGCATATTTTCAGTGACAAACTTGCAAATGCATTTGTTTTTGTTGTGTTACAGTTTTAAATTATATTTAACGATGCTTTAAAAATTTAAGTTTATGAAAGTTCAATTTTTATTCCATAAATCTAAATTAAATTGAGAAATTTCTATTTTACTAGAAATGTTCCATTTTTTTTATCTACATTTGAAATAATGAAAATGTGTGAAGCATTTTATAGCTTGTACAGTCAGTATTCATTCAAAATGGAATTTAACAAAATTCATATGCTCCTACTTCGTTATACGGATAAATCTCCAAAGAATTATAAACAGTTTTTCATGAAACAGCAAATTCATAGCCGCTGATGTTTCATATAGCAGTCACCCTTCAACAATTAATGGATTGTACGGTGAGATTGAGATAAAAGGAAAGAAAAGTATGGATGAAATGGCAGGTATTTTCCTCGTGGAAGTAAACACAGAAGTAGAGGTCAGGAGCCGTATCGGGCTTCAAGGCGAATGACCAAGGCGAACATTGTAAATTAAAGCGATTGCTAATTTTTTTCGCGCTGAACTCGGGAAAAGTAACGCATTAATAAACAAAATTTAACAGTAGACACAGTTAGATATTTCCATTTTTCTTCTGCGAAATGTGAAGGATAATTTAATTTTTGCTTTGAAGACATCAGTTAAAATGTTAACATTGTAAGTTACATTTTAAGGAATAAAATAACTTTAATTTTGTCAAAGTAATTTTATATTTAAAGCACTCAAAGCCAAACAATCGCATTTCGTTGCATGCATTAAAAAATAGTGGCATGTCTTTTAGGTTATTTGGAACTTTGTTCATTTGATGACGTATATTTGTTTCAAAATTCTAAAATTGTATTAGTTTAGCAGTGAATATCAATTAGCCTTGAGTTAAAACTGGAACCGCTGTATAATTTCTGTGATCAACTTTGCAAACTTATTTCTTGAACAGCATTTTTAAAAATATTTCATGTTGGGCTTTTTTTCCCCAAGAAAATATCTCTTTATAGCTAACAAGTGACCAATGGACATTTTAAGTTTAAAAGTTCCTAACATGATAAGTTATCGGCTGAGAATCCGTATTGTTTTAAGATTTCCTGAAAACGGTGAACTGAACAAGGGGTTATAGTTTTATCTAATTTTAAGTTTTATTTTGATGACTAAATATTTTATGTTTGAAAATTCTGTTTACTTTCATCTAAGAAACTGTTTGTTCATTCGAAACTCGACCTCCGTCTGCATTTATTTCGTAGAGATTAAATCTAACAAACAAGACAATTCCACAATCACAATGATTTTTTTTAATGTCAACAACCCTTAAAATAGCCTACAAGAATACATTGTCACCACGTTTATTTCACGACCTTGTAATTAGCATAGTGGATCAGCCATTATAGTCCATTTGTACCCATTAACTTTAAAATCTGAGGGTCAAAAACGAGAACAACTAGACCATTTCCTCTTCGCAGTGTAGAAACCCTTTCGTGACTTGTTACTCGCCCAGAAGCATAAACTTAATATTCAACAAAATGTTCCAAGTTTAGTATCCTTTAAAAAGCAATTTTATCTTTAGAGTCAAACAGGCTTAACTCCATTTCATCAATATTACCGCTAGGTTGCTCAGAACCCCTAGTATGTTTGCTTATATGCTTCCATTTCATATCTGTAGAGTTTCTTTTAAAACAAAATGCGTAGTATTATGTATTATCCAATAAGTTCCCATGTAGTGAATAACATTAACCCCTTTACTTCCGTATAAACTAATTTTTTAAAAACTTAATTTTTGTCCTAAATCAATTATTCAGTACTATGGTATTTGAATTTTGTTCAATTATGTACGTAGCATTTTTTCTTGCAAGATGTGCTTACGGGTTGGAGACTCCCTCGTCTAAATCGCTACGTAAATTCCACATAGTACCGCTAATCAACATAGATTAAACCCATAATAATACACCTATTTAACTTTAATGTATGGTTGCATTGTCAGTCTTGCTGTATTCGATGTTTCCATGATACTGCGGTTAAGTCGAATGTTGTGACCGGCAATTAACCATGCTTCGACCCCACTTTCAAAAGTTGCATTATTGTCAGACCTAAGGTATTCGATGTTTCCGTGATACTGCGGTTAAGTCGAATGCTGTGACTAGTAAATAACCATGCTTCGACCCCACTCAATTGTTGCATTGTCAGTTCTACTGTATTCGATGTTCCCGTGATACTGCGGTTAAGTCGAATGCTGTGACTGGCAAATATGCCAAGCTTCGACCCCACTCTGTACCTTAAACTTAAAGTATATAAGCAAGCATACAATCTCGTAAGTCCGAAATTTTCGGTTTAGTTACATTCGATGTATTATGTTGTACTTACTAATTGGAGTCTAATAAATTGGCATATATTTACCTTTTTTTCTATGATATTTTTTAATAAGTTAGAATGCTACTTAAACCAAAATGTATATTATTCCTTCTCCGTACAAAGTAATTTGAATTAGTCCGTATTTTTATTTTAAAGTTCCCCCGTTTTGGTATGAAGTCAAATTCAACGTCGAAACTAAATCACAATGTGGGTGTAAAAACGATGTTTTGCAATGTTAACTAAACAATTTGAGATGCGTTACTTCAAGTTCAGTGTAATAACATTTGTTTGAGAAGAATTGTTCCTAAAACGAAAGTAGCAATCAATGTCTAAAATTGACTTGAATAAAAAAAATTTTAACTTTTAATTTTTCCATGTTTAGCATTGCATTGTCAGTATTACTGTATTCGATGTTTCCGTGATACTGCGGTTAAGTCGAATGCTATGACTGACAAATATTAGTTGTTCGGCGTTAATCACAGAATATTAAACATTATAATATTTATTCTTCAAAATAAAACTTAAAGTTAGATAAAACTCGAACCATTGGTTCAGAGTTCAGAAAAATCTTTTTAAAAAAAGAGATCATCAGCCGATAACTTATCATGTAATTAACTTTTAAATTTAAACTGTCCGTTAGTCACTTGTTAGTTGCTACCAGAGATATTTTCTTGAAACAAAAAAGCACAATTGAAATATTTCTTCAGCAGCATTTTTTAAAGTTTGAAAAGTGCATCTCACAGAAATTATACAGTGGTTCCAAATTTGACTCTTTAATTTATATTAGCTTCTTAAACTAATATAATTTCAGAATTTGGAACAATCAAATGAATAAAATTCAAAATATTCTAAAAGACATGTCACTGTATTTTTAATACATGCAACGAAATTTGATTGGTTGGCTTTGAGTTCTTTAAATATAAAATTACTTTTACAAACTTAAAGTAAGTTTATTCTTTAAAAATGCTACTTAAAATGCCAACATTTTAAATTATGTCTTCAAACCAAAAATAAATTATCCACCACATTTCGGAAAAGAAAAATGTAAATACCAAACTGCATCTAATTTTAATTTTTTTTTATTAATGCATTACTTAAAGTTAAAGTAAATTTATTCTGCAAAAAAAGGAAAATATTCGCTTTTCGAAGATTCATGACACATTCAACAGATTTCGAACATTATTTGAGTTACATAACTCTTCCTCCGAAGTTACAGAATCGGTTCAAACCGAGCTTCCTTCTGAAGAATAAGTAGTTGAGGTTGATTGTTGCTACCAAAACTCACGTTCCCTAGCGGAATGGCGATTAGTATCGTGATCGAATCTCGAATTTCTTGACCATGCCATCAAACGTAATGCAATTTTTATTTTAAGGACAAGGGTAATTACTGTCATTTCACATTGTTATTGTTGTCGAGGATGTTGTTGTCGGTGGTTTTATTTTAAGGATCAAAGACCCCGTTGATTTGTGTTAGATTGTGTGACATAACGAGTTTAGGGCATGGCGAATTAAAGAAAGTTTGATTACAGAGACTATTTTAGGATTTAATTTATTTCCTGGTTGTTTACTAGAAATTCTGTAATTATTAGATAGTATTTCGGTTCTTTCTGTATGTTTCATGCAATCAATGTTTTCGAAACTTTTGGGAATTCAGGAAGAAATTTGTTGTAAATTTCCATTTTACGTCACTTTTCTGGGGTAACAAATTTAATTAACTTAGACAATTAATTTAAACTTAGTTCGAATAAAAATGTGACAATCTGTTGATGAAGAAATGTAATGAAACTAAAAGTAATAATTTAGAATTTATCGGGATACATAAATTGTATTCTAGATTCTATTAAAATTCCATATGTACACTGACTTTTATGCCAAAACTTGCCAGTTTCCTGTGCCTTCTGTAAAATCAATATGTAAAAGACTGCAGTGAACTATTAAGATCCGGGGCATTATACTTTCATTTTATTATTCCAAAGCAAAAATATTAGTTTTTAACACTTGAAAAACCGCTAAACTTATAGTAAAAAAAACTCGAACTCTCTATAAACCGAAGCAATTTCTTTCGACTTTAAATCGTAAACGGATGTAGTTAATTTTTCCTTTCCAATCTTACGTGTCCAACAATAACATGTTCAACACATTTTCAATTCAAGAAACACTATAAATCATAAAGATTGTCATAAACGCATAAAAACCTGCTCTACATTCTTCAAAAAAGCCTCTTTACTGTCCTTGAGATAATTCCAGTTAAACTCTCCTATTTTTTACACACTGAGAAAACGGATCCACACCTCGCTTGCTATTCGGGTCTTCACTTGAATGGACTAATGTAAAGAATGGTTCAATGTCTTTGGAGAATTTTCCCTTACGCTTGTTCCTTTGACATTTCAATGCAAGATAAGGCGTGTAGGGAAATCTCGCTGATTGTTTTAACAATCAGCGATTCACTTGAGGGTGTTCAATGTCACCTACCTCCGGGCAAGGGCGGACATTGTTAATTGAAGAAATTTCAGCAATTTTTGTGAACTGATAATTGCAGGAAAAGTGGTTCTTCTGACTCGTTAATATGACAGGAGATGAGTCGCTTTTCATAGAACAGGGCTTAGAAATAATCTAGACTGATCCTAAGACAAGTGCAAGGTCGTTATGTTGATGTGTGGCGAGATGAGTTAAAAAGGGGGTAAAACCGCTACTGTGTGGTTTTGGGTGATGAAATTATGTGCTTAAAAGGATGAGTTAAAGTGGTTGCCACATTTTCTGGAATTCGGCTGGGGGTTCTGGCATTGAAAATTCTGAACACTATACATAACGGTTTGATATATTTTTGACTTCCCGTTTTTAAATTGCTACTAATACTTAGTAGGGAAAATTGACCTTGGCATTTCTTGCCTTTTTAAATGCAAATTATCGGTAGGTTTAAAAATGGAATTGGAAAGATTTTATGCTGCAATATTTGTTCATAGCTGCCCGCACTAAATCCTCACAGACATAAATCTAAATAGAATTTTTCTCCAATTAAGTATTCATTATATACTTTATATTTATACAACGTTAAATTATGTTTCATTTTCACACTTCCTCACAATCAATATACTTGAGATATATTACCAATAAAACGTCAATATGTATGCTTCCATGTAAAACTTTTAAAACTAGAAATGCCTGCCCAAACTGGAAGTACCCTAGCCAAGATTCAAAGTACGGTGTCTGTAGGTTGCCAGATTACTATCAATCGCTAAAAATACATACTTCCTAACATAACGGTATTGGTAATGAAAATGAATTCAGAGAAGTTAACCAAGTTGAAATATCCTCAAATAGTTTTTAAATAACCCATGTAAAACAAATGTTTTATGATAGTAACTGGTACTTAAAAAATTATATTCTACTAACTTTCATCTGTGTCTAAAATTCTTAGCACAAAAACAAATAAAGCTTCAAAATTCAATAATAAGCTAACTTAATTGTATTAACAAGTTTGAAATTTTATAGGCTTCAGGAAAGATTTCGCGAAATATCTTCTTAGAAACGCTATAAAAAGAAATAGAAAAGTACAAGTGACGCACGATAAAACTGGTAATAACAGTGTTTAGGCTTTAGGGGGAAATGAAAGCTGTAGCCTGATCTCCAAAAGTCTTTGGCCAAAAAGTTTTACCATTGCTTTTACAAATTACTTCAGCTGTATTTATAACATATCTTTAACTTTGCGTATATTTGAAAAGGTTTATGAAGAAAACAAAGTAGATTATTGCCGCAATTAGTTTATTCAGTAACTGAACAATGTTTACTGAAAGTCCTATGTTCCCATACCAAATTAATACCTCTGGAGATACCAAATCAGGGGTTATCGGCCTTCGATCTGGATCAAAATTCCGATATGCGAGTGAGAATGGATGTGTGAAAAGGACCTTCCTGTAAAACGGATGTTTTGCTGACGAGCAAAAGTCGGACTTCATCTCTTGTGATGCTCAATAAAAACGGAAGCCGCCCCACTTCGCCTAAAATCGGGTGGAGTTCTCTATTTCGGGCTCGGTTAACGAGTGTCAGTGGAAACATTTTTCATTTTAAAAAGTTGTATGTATTTTCAATACGGCTGGAGTATAATTGGGATTATGAAATTTTTTTATTAGTGTAATATAATGAGAATACTTTGGTTTAGAGCCCCAGCTCATACAGGCAAATTACCTCGAATTACCAAGGGTCTTGAAACCAAAGTACCTCTGTGATAAACTTATTTAAAAATTATTTTCTTAGCCCCTTTCTCTTGCTGCATTGAATATTAAGATAAATGTAGCTGAATTAGAGGTCTCTATAATCCCACTTTTTGAAATGAGTTCGAATATTTTTTTAAATTTCAATAAATAATTGTACAACAAAACATTCGAACCCATTTCAAAAAGTGGGATTATATGGATACCTTTAAGTAACTACAAGACCCGGGGATAAAGATCTCATTGTCCCTTAATTTAGGGGCATTGTCGATCCTATATGCATTCGATGTTCCCGTGACACTGCGGCTAAGTCGAATGCTGTGATTGACAACCGCACGTTGCTCTGATTCACCTCTTGTACATATTTATATGGTAAATGTAGCTGAATTACTGGTCCCTATAATCCCACATTTTGAAATGGGTTCGAATAATTTCATTAATTTCATTAAATAATTGTACAACAAAACATTCGAACCAATTTCGAAAAGTGGGTATATGTATATACTTGTAAGTAACTAGAAGACCCGAGGCTACCGATCTCATTGTCCTTAATTTAGTGGCATTGTCGATCCTACATGTATTCGATGTTTCCGTGACACTGCGGCCAAGTCGAATGCTATGATTGACAACCACACCAAGCTCTTATACACCTCTTGTATATAGAAAAACATGTTTTAAAGATTTTCAATACAGCTGAAGTAATTTGTATTTGAAAATTATTTTTTTTTTGGATTAACAAAGAGAAGACTTTGGTTTGGAGACCTGGATAATCCAATGGAGAAAAATTATTTTCTAAAACTCTTCCTCTGGCTGTATTGCATATTTTAACAAACGTTTTTTTATAACTGTACATGACTGACAGGTCTCTAAAATCCCAAATATAATTTGTAATAAATAATTTTATGCTATATTACAATGAATTTCAAAAGGTGAATTAACGAGACCTGTAATTAAGCTAAGCTCTTAATAAAAATGAGCGATTTTAACTCGGTCTGAGTTAATTTTCACTCCATTCCAGTGTCAAAAATGCACTTCTCCTATAGGAGTGGATTTCACACTTTTGTTTTAAGACTGTACATTTATGATTTATAGTCTGTAAAAATATTCAATACAACCGGAGAAATTCGGCTTAGAAAATAAATTTTTCATTGGATTAAAAGCGGATTACTTTGGTTTGAAGACCAGTGGTCAACAGGGCTCATTCACTCGTGAGTTTGCGGCATTGTCAATCTTGCCTGCATTACGATGTTTCCGTGGTACTGCGGTTAAGTCGTATGCTGTGATTGACAACCACAAAGTAATATTGCCTATTTCGAATGAGTCGTTAAATGTAAAAAGTGGTTGGGAAAGATTTCCTTTTTACGCTCTTCTTTCACAAAAATATAGAAAGGATGAAGAGTAATGGGAAATTATCCAACCCTTTTGCATTTGGTGACTCATTTATCAAACCATTTTCCAAAGAACTTTATTGCTCACGCTACAAATTTCGTTCATGACACACTTAAGATATGTTCGCCATCCACCAACAAATGAAGAGCTTAGTTTAAGAACGTGCTAAGTGACATTTTAGAAAAATGTGATTTTTGTATCAATGAAGATGTAATACTTTAAGGCGTGAATAATAAGTTTCTCTTTTTCCATAAACTTAAAATTGAGTATTTTTTAGTTTGCAATTACCGTTTCTAATGGATTTAAGCGCAAACGATAACTTTTAAAGCTCATTTTCTCGTTTTCACCTTTTTGTCACTTAGCACGTTCTTAAACTAAGCTCTTCAAATATGCCTTTTATCAACGCCATTTCCTACATTCAAAGGAAATTCTAAAACTGCCGATATTTAGGCAGCACAATTCCCATGCAAATTCTTCATTCTAAGCGCATCCATTGACCGCATTTAGGCATCGTATCGTGTGACACTCGTCTTTGGATTTCTTTTTTGTAAGCGCTTTCAAAGAAGATTCTCCACGGAATCTTCTCTTTAGCCTACATAATGGCCGACACTTTCCTTAACACAATTCAATTTGTTTATTTTGGATTTTGAAGTTAAGTATTTTATGACTAAGAATTTGAGATGGATGACCAGATAGTTAAAATAAATTTTCTGCATGAATTCAAGAACTAAACCATTTTGAATAAGGAAACGCTTATTCGTAACTGCGATTCTAAAAAACTACTAATTGTTTTCATTACTAGTATTGATCAAGTTATTAGTATAGCCCTGTTTAAGTATAGTCAACGAATGAAGATTACATATAACTATTTTATTATTCATGAATTTTTAGGTGTTAGATTTTTTGACAGAAAACAAACCTTTAATAAACTTTAAATGCGTATCGTTAATATACATTGTCTCTTGGAACTATTTCAACACAATTCATGCAATTAAAAACAATTTCGCCTTCTATATCACACTGTTAAAATAAACTATATTTTTATAAAAGATTATCGAAAGTGGTTGATAGAAGGACGCGAATAGTCAGACGGACATGGCTATTCTAAAAGCTTCCACTCTTTACATTACAAACGTAGTGTGGAAGCCAAAAAGAACCCTAAAATTATCTTCATGTGTATTTTTCTACTAAATTAGAAGCGAACCAATTAATCATTGTTCAAATATTTTAATTAACCAACATGCCTTTTTTTCTTTATTTCGGAAAATATCAATTAAAACTTTTTCCAAACATTACCTTTCATTAAGAGATTAGTACGGAGAAAAAAATCCAAATCCATGCATGATATACGACGATAATTATATTATTTTACAAACAATTCCAGTTGTCTAAATGACCTTTAATAATTGTTATTCGGAGCTTCTTCCAGCCTAAGAAAAGGAAATACAAAAGTACAATATGTTCTTTTTTACTCAAAAAACGAGTGTCTTTTTGAAATAGTGAAACATGCACGCGAAGTATTGTTCCATTTTCTTCCAAGGACTTGTTAAAGGATTCTTATAAATGAATTTCTTTTGGTACATTATGAAGAATAAGAATTTATATTTACTCGACTTTTCAAAAGGAATTATTTATTGAAGCCCTTAATTAAAATTTAGGTACCGTCAAATGTAGCAACTTTAGTTCCCAAAGCCGGGGTTTTCGGCGCATTCTAATAGTAGCATCCATCATAATCGACACTTCTGCTTTGGAAAAACTCCAATAAATACGCTATCACTATACGTTAATATTTTTGTGACGTAATGCGGGTGGGACGTTCGACAGCTTTCATTGCCATAAGAGACCAAATATGAATGGGTCCAGGCTTTTTTCTGCAATAGCTTCATTAAATACTCTTAATATTTGTAAGGCACTTTTTTTACACGTCGTTTTAAGTTGGGGCATGGAAATGTTGATGGCTATTGTTGAGTCCTTTTTCAAGTTATTCTCCTCAGAATGATGGTATAAAAAATTTCGTTACAAATTGTTATAGTACGATTGAATCTTTATGCAAAACCAAGCAATCAAAACTATATATAAATATTTATATAAAGATTTATCTATATTAGATACTAATTATGAATAATAAGATCATACATAAGCGATAACCATAGTTAACAAACAAGTAACGTTTAAATATGCCTAAAAATACAAGTTTTCATTGCATTTTTATGCTATGATTTGTTCCTGTATGCATTTTGTTAATGTTACACATCTACAAAGTTTGATGCTATCAAAGGCGTTGGGTCTATATTATCTTCAATTTAAATAATATCTGCCTATTACCAAAGCAGGAAACAACGGATAGAGATCTACCAACAGGGAGTGTCAATAGCAAACTCTTGAACTCGCACTCCATGATAATAATAGCTCGATCCTTATTTCACCAGAGGTACAAACTAAATACTATGCCAGGGTGGCCATATTTGGCTTATTATGATTCCACCTGGCTAATAGCAAATTAAATCATTAGACAACTTTTATATATTTGTTATATTTATTTTTAAGGGTTTTTAGAGGTCGGGAAGTCAGTTGGTAATGGGATAACGTTGCATACTAAAGGTACTAGATTCGGGCCCAGGCATTGCCAAAATAAGTGCCGACCAATAAAGGTCTGTGTATAGGAAGTCCGAATAATAGGGGAGTGCACGTTAAATATGCTCCCAAGTCCTGGCGGCGAGTACGATGTCGCTCCTTAAAGGATGTCGACCCCATTGGTTGTTCTAAACTATAAAGCCCATCGCCAATAGCCCTTGTGTAGTTCCAGTGCAAAGATTTTCTCAAATTTTGAAAAATTGACCTTGAATTTTTTTTCCTCTTCGTTCAGTCCTATTTCATAGTTTTGCATTTCTTTAACATTGAAATAAATGTCTACTTGTATTTTTAATTAAAATTCGCATCTATGCTTTGAAAAGCAAGCAAAAAGGTATCTGCAGTGCAAGAAGTGACATACCGGAAATCATAATTGGCAAATTTTAACTACGTTTGAGCAACAATTTGGCTATATTTCGGCAACCCTGCTGGAGGTATCAACAACAATAACAGAATATTCTTCTTAAAATTCCAAAAAAAGATAAATATTCAAACAACAACACCAAAAGATTTAGAGGCAAGATGAACTCGCTATGGATGACGCCCAATTCAATAGCGGTATTCTTTTTATCTTCAACGAAACCTTACTTTCAAAAAAGAGAAAGGTTATTTATAGAATACTAAGCTATGGAAGCAAAGGCTTTGTAGAAGAGATGGCCATCGCCTTAATCCATGGACATTACTTTTATCTTTTGCAATGGATGCTTTTCTACCCTTTTAATTCCGGATTCACAATGGAAGCTATTGTGGATTCTTTATTTATTAGCGGACTTCCTTGTGGTAAACCTCGCATTTCTTTGGGAACAAGACGGTACTCATGGTTAGATTTCAATTTATTTGGATTAATTTGATTTGTTTTATTGATTAATGTGCTTTTATTGGAATACGATTCATAAAATAGTATCGAATAAACGGTTTCCGGATCTTTATAAATTTTATATAATTAAGGATTGTATAACTTAAGGAAACGAAGTGACTTCTTTTAAGGTTTTTGAGTTTATAATAGATAAAATAATTAAATGCATGATTGATGTTAATAGTGGCCTCAATTCTGAATAATTTATTTTTGTGTTGATTTATATTCATTTGGTTACAATCGCTTACGAATAATAAAAAACGAAGCTATTTTAATTTCATTTAATACTCAAAAAATTATTGTGCTATGAACTTAAAAATCTATCCCGTGTTTTTTTAATTAACATTCTATCCCGTTTAACTAAATCACTTATAAATTAAAAAGAATGCCAATGTGAAATTGACTGACCTCAATTTTCATTTCCTTATTATTCGAATATATATATTTACACATTACGATTGGGTTGGATTTAAATAATCAAATCCAATCGTATCGTAAATATATCGATTATATACGTTGCAATAAACAATTTACCTTAAATGCTTGTCAAAAGGCGAACATCCTATTTAAGGTAGCAGAGTAAAACTAAATTGTATGTTTTTCTTCAGCAAATAATTGTAGTGTCTAGGTGCTCGCTTGACTAATCGTAGTAGAATTTAGGTCCCTTCCCTCGTGACGGTAACTGTATTTTTTCCGGACTTACGGTGATACGTATGATCGACAGTGTAAATGTTTCATTGGGAGCTTTTACACACGCGTCTTAAAAAATATCGCTCTCACGATTTTATCAACAATAGTCTCTTTAGAAGAACGGAAAAATTATAAATGATTTTTATATGAATTTGTCTTTATAAATCTTTATTTAATATTATAGTTTTGGTTTCGATAAAACTTTTGTTGTCGCACATTTCTACTTCAGATAGCTGTAACTTTTCTAATACTCGAATGAAAATCGTAGCTCAAACATGTCTTTACCCGCCACTTGTGAAAGCTCCTATCGAACAACATTGTCATTGTGATCATGAGGCACCGTTAGTCCGGAAGGAAATTTCCCAAAACTAGGGTGTGAAACATTTAAGTGTTTCTAAAAAAGGAGAGCGAACTGCACATCATATTTAGGGCAGAAGAGCACAACTAAATTGTCAATTTTCTTCTGCAAATACAGTATTTAGCTGCTCGCTTGACTAATCGTTGAAGAAATTGAATCTGTAAGTAGAAAAAGAGGTCATTTCTCAGGATGATTTCCATTGACGCTCCTTCGTTTAATAAAACTCAAAAGGTATAAGCGTAATGGGAAATTATCCATGGGACTTCACCCATTTTGTATTTAATGATTCATTTACTCTTCTAAAACGGAACTGCTGTTTGGCAGTGGTACACTTAACGTGCTCCATTGAGCTGCCAAAGAAAAGCGAATAGTTTGTGATTTCGCACTGACCCTAAAAAAAAAAGCTAAAATGATACGCTTTGCGAAGCCGGGAGGAGTAGGTGATGATATTTTAAAAGCTATAATGACTTGTTTTGTATATTTTTTGTATTCAATGATCTGTAATTTACGAGAATTTTTTTTAACTGAATTGATTTTTTTTAAACCTACGGTTATATTACGTTCCAAAAATGCAATGAAGCGTGTCATAGTGTTTAAGAATTGTAATTTACACAAGTTTGATTTGAAAATATCATTTAATAAGATATATCATATTGCAATCGATAATAAAACTGTATTTACTGCATATTGATACTATATATTATAGTCACATACGGATATGATACTCCCTTAAAAATTTAGCTGTTCCACATTTTATATTATGATAATTTACTTTCTTTAGTTAGTTTTACTTTCTGAGGAATTGAAATCAAAGTGTATAAGACTTGGATACTAATGGCTTTGTGCCAATTTTATGTGTAAGTTAAAAAAAAATGTTGACTGACCCCATCAAAAAGGTGTCGCTGATAATTTGGTCTATTATAAAATGCGGATGTACAAGCAATACTGCCATACCCTCTTTATTTAGTAGAATCGGCTTCGAATTTAAAGTGTAATTCAAAAAGGGGCTTAGTATTTTTCAAGTGTAAATTAAATGCAGTTCATCTCTGCATAATACTTTAAGAACTTTATTTTGAAGATATCTATTATTCATGAAATTTTGAGCATTTTTTAAAGTACAATATCTTGTTTTTTTAATAAATTTTTATGCTTGTTACTTTCTGTATAAAAAGAATAATTAAAACTTGATTTCAAATAAATGTACATCGTTGGTTAATAGAGTTTTTTTTTTACCTTTACTTGTTCTATTGGGTAGATATATTTGGATAATTAGTCGGATAAGGATCTTATAACATTTTAATTTAGAGCATTCAGTTACTCTCGCTAAATTCGAAATATCATAACAAAACCATAAATAATATCATAACGAAAAACAAACGAGCGATTTTAACTCGGACTGGGTTAATATTTACTCCTTTCCAGTATCGAAAATGCACTTCTCCTACAGGAGTGGATCTCACTCCTTTGTTTTACGAGTGTAAGAGTCTCTTCTGCTTGCTTCAAATTTCCAAACCAAATAAACACCAATCGCTTTAAATTTATAACCACCAACTACAACATTGTATTTTTCAAAGGAATCAATCTCGTCCTCTTTCAAACAAATCTGCTACCACCGATATCCATTATATACTTCCGCTAAATACAACAAATGTATAGATGTATCCCACAAATACCCAGCTGAACAGACCTTTCCTCCTGCATGCACTTAAAACGATTATGTTTGTCTTTTAAAAAGTCTTTAACTCTTCGCTCCATTAAACTTTTTATTTCCGCTGCATTCATTTTTTGTGTTCTCTTTATCTTATTATTCTATTTGGAATAAAGTAAATTGCTTGGAACACGCGTCGGTTTTGTCGCTCGGTGGTCAAAAATTGTTCCTATATTGATGATAAGGATCGCCGTTTTGCTATAGGAAGCCATTTATAATGTCCCAAAGAAAGAAATTGTTTAGTGGCACTGGCTGAAATATTTGTTATTTTTAGTGCATGGAAGTTTTTAAATATATTATTAACTTCCATGTTATGTTCCTTCTAAATGTTTAGTAGTAAGCAAACAATTCTTTGATGGCCAAAATCCGAGCGAATCGCCAACCATGGAACGCGAAAAAGAAATAATGATTCGTTTACTGGACACTCTTGTAAGATATTACACAATGATCTGAATACAATTTAGCCAAAATATTTTTAATTCTGATAAAAAATGTCAAATGTTCTATAATATACTTAAATCGGTTAGACCTTAAACGAAATTAATGTTTTAAACATGTTTTCTGGATGGATTCACAAATTATTTATGGAACACTTTACATCCGCGGAAGGATCTTCTCCCTAGCATATTTCTATTTTCCCAACTTAGGTTGGCAAGTATATATGCGTTGGGCATCATTAGTATAATTTATACTTCAAACCTAGATAAATAAATTCATATTCCTGGAACTTTATTATTCCTTTTTTAGAGTACTTTGTGTAGAATAATTTTTCGCAGCAATTAAAAAATGCAATTAGAAAAAAGAAACTTTGAAGTTAAACCTGAGAGATAAAGCACTTTTATGACTTTTCATACGAACATTCATACGAACCTGTTTTTAAAACTATTGTAATTATATTTATAGTATTTGACTAGTTTTAACTGCAGTTACATTTAGTATAGTTGAAAATAACACTTGCTACACTTACTACATTTAACTATTCTGATTATTGAAAGAACATAAAAATTCGCTTCTTTTTATCTAAACGAATTCGCCCAATAGCACAAACCACTAAAATTGCGAAATGTTGTCATTGAATCTTTCGTTGTAAATTTCTCAATTTGACTGTCGGCCATTTTACAATTAAAAGTGATTAGCCATCCTTTAAAACCAGTTCTAAAAACTAAAGTGAAATTATTGCATTATGTTTTCTTGAAGATTATTTACAAAACACGCTCATCCAGTTCTAGAATCGCTTCAAACCACATAAAATGGGTTAAGCAACGAAGTGCAAGTTCGCGTCCGATAAAATTTTATTGGGAGATATTGGTATTTCCCAACTTTAATAAGAATGGTCAAAAGCGTGAGGGTCTAGCTTTGCCAAAATGGGGTTTGGTTTAATATTATCTTTTTCTTGCGATTAGAATCTAATAATAAAATATTTAGATCAGTTTGAATCTTTTTAAAGTTATTAGTAAATAAAAATTTAAGTTTCGGTTGCAAGTATCAGAAAAAGAGGCGAATTTTTGAGTTTTGTATTTAATTAATTTAAAAACTTACATAAACTAAATATATGTTTAAGATGTTGTTACTATGCGATTGATTTATCTTAAAGAATGTTTTTGTGTCAGTAGTCCCCAAATGAATTAGAAAATTGGTACTTGTTTTTCGCGAGACAATTAAGGTCCCACTGATTGTGTACTTTTTGATTGCACTTAAGGCTGAATGGGACCGTTTATATTTTTAGCGTAATGTAATAAAATAACACTGCTCAAAATATTGAATTATCGTGATATTTAAGCCATCTATACAATAATGATATAAAAATCGTTAAATATATTAAATACAGGTGGAGTAATTAAACTTTAAAAAATTATTTCTTCTATGGATGTAGATATAAAGAAGATTTAGGGTTTAGATACACGACTTCTAAACAAATTTCCCCTTAAATGCTTTATATGGAACTCTAAGAATCAAACTTAAATAGTGTTTAAATCTAACGTGAACAAAAACCGAGTCTCTTCCAATAAACCAAAACGCCTTCATTGCATATCAGCAATAATTAACACAACTAATACAGACCTATTATCGTATATCGTGTGCTTTTCTGTTAATTCTTATTTTATCGAATATAAGTTTTTATAGTTGATACTATTTTAAACAAATCTATTTAGTCTCAAAACTAGTATTAGTTGGGGATAAATGTTTTTCACTAGTTAATTCTAGTTCTATCTGATTCCGGGTTTGAACGGTAACATAAATATTACAAAAGCAACTCACCTTCGTCGGAGCCATCCGGACAGTCCGGCTTACCATCCCGAACCCTCGCCAATGCTATGCATAGGGGAGCATCGCCTCTGCATGTAAATTCCGTTGCAGTATCACATGAGGAATCTGTAAAAAATGAGAATTAGCATGGGTGTATGTGTTGTAGATGTCTATAACATAATTATATTAGTAAATTCACTATAAATATCGCAATAGTTTAAAAGTGGGGTTTAGGTAGTTTAATGTTCTAGAGCTACTAAGAGCTCTTGACAACA